>CM037780.1:7005606-7035751 GCA_021229015.1 Solen grandis | reverse complement strand
CGATAGGCATATATTTTTCTATTGCTTTTTGAAAGTGCTCTTTCGCTTTTGCTTTATACCACTCTTTTATCAGTCTATCTTTTATGTCGTAGCTGTTTTTATCTTTAACGCAGAGTTCAAAATAGCCTTGTTTAAGTCCGGCTTTTTGATGATGCGACTCTATGATCTTAAGACGATAATTTTTTCCGAGATAGAGAAAATTTTCACCGCTTACAAGCTCTCTTTGGGGTTGTCTGTTTTTAGCAAACCTCTCTAAATGTTTTTTTATCCACGAAGCTTTTTTGGTAAGAATATAATCTATCTCTTTATGCGTCATGTTACGAGGAACGGTTAATAATACCTCTTGGGTCGACTTAACCTTTAAGTTTGCATGTTTCACGTTTTTATAGATAATTACGACACTATTTTTTTGCATAGTTGTTAACTCCTATAAATTTTGCTTGCGGGATAATATCGTCGTAATTATTAAATTTTACACTATGCTCTTTTTCAAGTTCCCAAAGAGTATCGTCTATTTTTCGATCTATCGAATTTTTAACGTCGGTACTATTCTGCCAATTCGGTTTTTTTAGAGGCCTCTTTAAAATAGCATCTATCTTAAGAACCGTTTTTATAAATGTTTCGGTAGGTAAATTTTGCATGAAACTTTGAAGATTATCGTAAAACGATCTTGCCGCCGGGCCGTTTGGTTTAGCGCTTGAGAGTGCAAGTTTTAAACTTAAAGCATGCAATAAGAGCAGTTCGTAAAATGATTTTCTTTTCTTTTCATCTGCGAGGAATACCTCATAACTCTCTTGATCGTTTTTATTTTTAACCGGGGCAAATAGCTCTTTAAGGCGAGAGTAGTTTGTTTTAGCCTTTGCAATCTCTTCTTTTGTATCTATTACTGCATCCGTTAAATCTTCTTCGTCAAATTCATTAAGCGACCTATATGCGGCAAGTGCTCGGTTAAGATTGTTTATTGTTCTCATCTACGCCATTATATTCTTTTTTTGTGCCTAGAGCAGATATTACAAATGATGTTTTGATATCGCCAAACTCTTCAAAGTCTGATTTTTGTTCATCGTTTAGATCACGGGAGGTCATCTCAAACCTTTTACTTAGCCCATTTTGATCGTTTATCGTAGTTGTAGTGTATTAAGTGCGTGAGTTCGTGAAACACTACATACTCAATCGCACTTTTTTGGTTGTTTGTAACGTCATCTCGTCGATTATTTTATGTGTTATGTTATCATGCTTTGGCTTGCTAAGTAAAGAGTTTATATAAAATTTAATAAACACAAAGGAGAAACGAAACTAATGAAATATATATTAATAGCTTTTTTGTTTATAAGCACTCTCTTTGGCATAGATCCGAATCTTGTCGATAGGGTAAAAAAAGGAGATGCCAAAGCTCAATATAATTTAGGAGTTATGTATTACCTAGGACACGGCGTAAGACAAGACTACCAAGAAGCTAAAAAGTGGTTTACTCTAGCAGCCAAACAAGGAGTTGCTCAGGCTCAACATAATTTAGGGGATATGTATTACCACGAAGAAGGCGTAAAACAAGATTATGCAAAAGCAGAAGAGTATTATAAACAAGCTATAAACAACGAATACTACCCGTTATCTAAATGTGCTTTAGGAGAACTATATGCCAAACAAGGCAAAGTATCTAAAGCAAAAGCTCTACTTAAAGAGGGTTCTAACGAGGGAGAGGAGGCGTGTAAAGAGATTTGGAATGAATATAAGACACTGTTAAATAAAAAATGACCGCTATTTAAAACCGCATCGTTACGGGTCGGTTACCGTATTAGGTTAACGCGACGCCTTTAATACCTTAAAGCTTTTTGGCTTGCGTCTTTATTTAAAACAGGCAAGGTTCAGAATCGTAACTACCAATCGTTAACCGGACGGCGTTTCGATGAAGCAAAAGTTCAAATCAAATAAATGGAGGACACTATATAAAAAGTTCTTTCGTCTCAATTATGACCGGAGCAGATCGTAAACGATGTTTTGATGAGCATGGCAACCAAACCGATACCGGTGGATGACAAAGGCGACGTTATGCCCGTATATGTAAATATCTATTATTTTTAATACAAATGATGCAACAAACAAAAATGCACTAAAAGACAACGAACAAAAAAGAGTAGCGTTATATAGAAGCAGTACCGCGTTATTTAGGGCATATTCCAATCTTATCGATGAAATGCAATTGTCCGGATATATATAAAGAAGAATTTAAGCATAAAATGTAACGGCGTAGATGTTTTATTTTTAGCTACGTTCATGTTTCGTCTTAAGATACAATATGGCCGTCCGTAGGTATTATAACACGACGAAAGTTTTTACTTACAAGTACTATTAAGGCAACTCTTAAGGCAGTCTGCAGACGACTTTGCGGATTTTTGTTATTATACGTTACGTGTTAAGGAGATAAGAATGTTTACTAGAGCAACGATATTGGTACTTGCGGTTTATTTGCAAGCATGTACATCGCAAAAAAGCGATATTAGCGACACCGCCGCCGGTGCGTGTACTAAAGAGACGATTGCATATATCGAACGTCAAATAAAGACCGGAGATCTTGAAGGTCACGGTCCGGATATCGGCTCTATCGAGTGGTATTCGACCGTGGAGTTTCGACTGGGCTTAAGAGGTAATGAGGCACTACCGAAGAAAGGCACGAAAGAGTGGTGTAGCTATATTAAAAAGAGGCTCTATAATTGACATATATATAAGTTTCAAAGATTGCTCGTAAGTTTAATTTTCTCTTATTAAACGGTTTGTTCGCAATACTTGTATATATTAGATCGTTAGATCGGCATCGGACTTGATCTACTTAATCGTAAGTAAAACTTTGATATAATCCGCCCCCATTTTGTAACAAGGAATACAATGTTGCTATTTACGCCCGGACCTACCCCGGTTTTGGAATTTGCCCGAACGGCTATGGCAGGCAAGACGCTTAACCATCGTACGCCGGAATTTGAAGCGATTTTTAAACGTGCTAGAGAGCTACTGTTTAAGCTTATTAAAAGCGATGAAGTAGTTATGTTTGCAAGCTCCGGTACGGGTGCTATGGAAGCAGCGGTTACTAATTTGACGCGCCGTAAGATTTTAACGGTTAACGCAGGCAAGTTCGGTGAACGTTTCGGAAAAATTGCCCGCGCTCACGGTTTTATAAACGTTGAGTTAACAAATGAGTGGGATACGCCCGCGTCGGTTCAAGCAGTCGAAGAACTGTTAAAAGAGCATAACGATATCGATACGTTTGCCGTTCAAATAAGCGAAAGCGCAGGCGGATTGCGCCATCCGGTCGAAAAAATTGCGGCACGCATTAAAGAGATTAATCCGAATATTATGATTATTGCCGACGGAATTACTGCAGTGGGCGTCGAAAAAATAGATACGACCCATATAGATGCGTTATTGGCAGGAAGTCAAAAGGCGTTAATGTTGCCTCCCGGTTTAGCGATGATAGGATTAAGCAATACGGCCGTTAAGCGTATCAAAGAAGGAAGAGGGTACTACTTTAACCTTGCAAGCGAAATTAAACGGCAACGCTGCAATACGACCGCTTATACTGCAGCAACCACGCTTATAATCGGTTTAGTGGCCGTATTAGAAAAAGTAGAGACGATCGGCCTAGAAAATTTTTATAAAAAAACGGCTAAACGTGCCGAAGCGACGCGCGATGCGATCGGTGCAATAGGGTTGAAAATTTATCCTAAAACGCCCGCTTGTTCCATGACGACGGTTGAAGACGTAAATGCCGATGAGATTAATAAGCTACTCAAAGAGAAATTCGGAGTTCACGTCGCCGGCGGCCAAGACCGTCTTAAGGGGAGAATATTTCGCATCAACCAGATGGGAATTATTCAAGATTATGAAATAGCATGGGTTCTCAATGCTATTGAGGCGACGCTACATATACTAAAGCGCCGTAGTTACGACGGGACGGCCAATAAAATCTACTCCCAAAGCCTATTGGGTAAATGATGATATTAGAACACGAAATTCCCGTCGGCTCACGTCTTTATTTTGGCAAAAGCGCCAAAGCAAAACGCGAAGTAGAGCATATTGCCGCTCAACTATTAAGCGCCCAAGGGTTTGAAGAGATTGTTACTCCGTTATTTTCTTACCGCCAGCATCAAAGTATCGGGAATTTAAGCGAACTAATTGCTATTTACGATAACGATAACCACGCCATGACGATACGCGCAGACAGTACCATCGACGTCGTGCGTATTATTACTAAGCGCCTTGGACGCAACACCGAGCATAAAAAGTGGTTTTATATTCAACCGGTTTACCGTTATCCTACGCGTGAGCAGTACCAAATAGGAGCGGAATTTATCGGCGAGCATGATTTAAGTAGCATACTAAAAGTCAATGCACTTTTGTTTGATACGTTAAATATGCAACCGTTATTGCAAATTTCAAATATTAATATTCCGCGCATACTTTCAAAAGAGCTGGGAATCGAATTAAATATTTTTAAACATATAGAGATTCATACACTGCTAAATAAAAATATCGATTGGTTAACGTCGTTAGTTTATCTCCAAAGTATTAAAGAGGCTAAAGCGGTAATAAGCAAATTGCCTAAAGCTCTCGGCGACGAACTTGGCAAAATGATCGAACTTGCCCAAGCAGTTTCCTACGGACACAAAGTGCTCGCACCGCTTTATTATGCAAAGATGAACTATTACGATGATCTCTATTTTCGTTTTATCGATCAAAATATCGTCTATGCGCGCGGCGGACGTTATAGCGACGAAGAGGTGACGTCGATAGGATTCTCCCTTTATGTCGATCATGTCGTCGAACACAAAGTCAAGTAAACGATAAGGTAAGTGTTAATGAAAGCAGATTTAATTGTAGGAATACAGTGGGGAGACGAAGGAAAAGGAAAAATCGTCGACCTTTTAGCTCGGGAGTACGACGTAATAACCCGTTACCAAGGGGGGCATAATGCCGGTCATACTATTGTTGTCGACGGTGAGACTATTGCTTTGCATCTTATTCCTTCGGGAATTTTGAACCCCAAGACGGTTAATATTATTGCAAACGGCGTGGTCGTGAGCCCAAAAGCATTAATTGAAGAGATGGATCGATTTGAAAATCTTAATAATCGTCTTTTTATAAGCGAACTAGCGCACATGGTGCTTGAATACCACACATTAATAGACGTAGCAAAAGAGCAAGCACGAGGCAAAGATGCTATCGGTACGACCGGTCTAGGAATCGGACCGGCGTATAGCGATAAAGCCGGGCGCAGCGGGTTTCGTCTCGTTGAGTTGCATGACATTAAGTTGCTAAGTCAAAGGATATTAAGCCACTTTGAGCAAAATCGCGTCTATTTTAATGCACTTAAAATCGATATACCTACGGTGCTTGCACTTGAAAAAGAGCTAGTAAGATACGCTAAAAGATTGCTTCCGTTTATCGTCGATACGACACGGATGCTGTGGAGCAATCTTAACGACGGTAAAAAGGTTTTGCTCGAAGGAGCACAAGGTACGATGTTAGATATCGATCACGGAACCTATCCGTTTGTTACTAGCTCATCGACTATCTCTGCCGGAGCTTGTACGGGTACCGGACTTAGTCCTAAAGATATCGGCAACGTAACCGGAATAGTTAAAGCCTACTGCACACGGGTGGGAAACGGACCGTTTCCCACCGAAGAGTTCGGCAAAGACGGCGATAGGCTTAGAAAGAACGGAAACGAGTTTGGAACCACCACCGGAAGGGCAAGAAGAGCCGGTTGGTTTGATGCAGTGGCCGCACGTTATGCAAGTCGTATTAACGGATGTGACGAGCTTGGCGTAATGAAACTCGACGTTCTTGACGGTTTTAAAACGATTAAAATGTGTGTTGCGTATAAGAACAGTGAAGGTAAAATTGATTATATGCCGGCAGATCTTGAGCACGTTAAACCGATCTACAAAGAGTTTGCCGGCTGGAAGAGTACCAAAGGAATTCGTACGTTTAAAGAGTTGCCTCAAGCGGCAAAATCGTACCTCAAGGCGATAGAAGAATTTACCCAAACAAAAATAAGGTTAGTGTCGACAAGTCCGGACAGAAATGATACAATTACCCTCAAATAATTACAAAAGAGCATATTAAAAGTAGCTTATAAGGCAATAAAGATAAACAAGCACTTTTGGTAATTACTATTTTTAAATTTCGTTGCGATCATAATCTAAAAGGAGCATTTTTATGTATAACCGCTACACGCCGTTAGTTACAATCAAGAGACATAGTATCGACGTTATAGAAAACCGTCTAGTTACTTGCAACGATAAAGTTGCTCAAATTCAAATAGCGATTTTAAAACTAAACAACGAGTTATTAAAAGTTGAAGATCCTGCTAGCGGGGTATTTTTCAAAATGCGCCGGCAACAGACGGCCAAAACGTCTATTCGATCGCAAATATCGCAAGAGCGACAACGATTAGTAACCTTGCGCAATGAACAAAAACAACTACAAGAGTCCTTAAAAGCAGCACATATCGATCACGAAAAGTTTAAATATCTTCAAACCGACGAGATGGAAAAAGTCCTAACGAAAGCTAAGCGTACCGAGCTACTTTGGCTTGACGAATCAGCACTATTTGGGCATAGCGGTCACCAAAAAGAGAGTAAATGAAACAACTACTTTTTTGGTTTTTGCAATGTTTTCTTTTTTTGCACGGAGGAAAAACCTTTTTAAATGTACGAAGATATTCAAAGCTCGTAAAAATGAGTTATTGCTAGAGTCGGAACGTATCTACGGGCAGCAGCAATTGTTTGATGCTCCTAAATAAGCAACCCATACTTACTCTCAACTGCAAGCAAGAGGTGCCACTGCAATATTAAAAGGGTTTGAGCCGGCTAAAGCAGCGCAAATTACGGTAATTGCTCGATTCTAAAGTTATTAGTAAAATCATGGTAAAGACGGATCCGCTTAAGACGGACAATATTACTAAAGAGTTAACAAAAACCCCCCAACGTTAAAAAGATTAAACCGTTTCATTATAGATTTACCAAACCTCTGATACCATTACAAAAAACATGAAGGCTGTTTATGAGGCTGGGAACCGCTCATGCACCCTACGTTGCCAATAAAATTACGATTGATTTGAATAACAGCAAGCTTGTATCGATGACGCGTGGTCTTGAACCGGTTGCGCAAATTGCTCAAAAACATATAATCGAAGATATTAAAAAAGAGGCTACGCTTGAAGAGCGCGTTAATGAGATTATTTACGAGAACGAAGAGCAAATAGAGTTTTACCTTGCCGACGAGAAGCAGCTTTTTTGGATGTTAAAAAAGAGATTGGCAGATGAATTTGACGTAACGTTGAACTTTGAGGATCGTTACTCAAAACTTGCCCATAAAATCCTAGCCGAGCTTTACGAAGAGGATCTGCTTCAATACGACGTAGCAGAAAATAGAATAAAAAACATCATTTACGATGCAATCGATAGCTACGTTAAAATACGTTACGACGTAGAAGATACCGTACATGAAAAGTTGAGCCGTTATAAGCGCAAACTAATTCCCGGTAGCGACGAGTACGAAATTCTTTATACGAAACTATACGAAGAAGAGTTGGCCAAAAGAGGAATGGCGTGAAATCTGCGTATATTTACCTTGAAAACGGTCTTTATTTTGAGGCTAGCAGTTTTGGATCCGAGGGGACCGCCGTCGGTGAAATTGTCTTTAATACGTCATTGACCGGCTACCAAGAGATTATTACCGATCCTAGTTATGCAGGGCAGTTTGTTATCTTTACGATGCCTGAAATCGGTAATGTCGGTGTTAATCGACAAGATATGGAGAGTCGCGGTGCCTTTATTAAAGGTATTATTGTTCGTAACTATCAAGAGCGCTACTCCAATTTTCGTGCCCAAGAGTCTCTTTCGTTATTTTTAAAACGACATAACGTTCTAGGTATTACGGCAATAGAAACCCGCTTTTTAACAAAGATACTTCGTAACGAGGGGTCTATGATGATGATTGCCTCTACGCAAATTAGCGACAAAGACGAACTTGCGGCTAAATTAAAGTGCTCTGCGAGAATCGAAGAGATAAATTACGTTGAACAAATAAGCACTAAAGAGCCCTATACGCACACCCAAGGAATTTATGATACAAAACATTTTTATTATAACCGAACGCCTAAGAGCGAAGCAAAAATTGTTGCTCTTGATTTCGGTATTAAGCGTAATATTTTAAACGAGTTAACCCAAGCGGGATTTAACGTGAGCGTTGAGCCTAATTTCACGTCCGCCGAGGGGTTAATTAATCGTTACGACGACAAAGAGATTGACGGTGTTTTTCTCTCAAACGGACCGGGAGATCCTTTGGTACTGCACGACGAGATTAAAAAGATACGAATACTTATTGAGAACAAAATTCCGCTATTTGGCATCTGTTTAGGGCATCAGTTGCTCTCTATTGCGCACGGTTATCCGACATATAAGCTAAAATTCGGCCATCATGGAGGAAACCATCCCGTCAAAAACATTGCAAGCGGATTAGTCGAGATTACCGCACAAAATCACAACTACACCGTTTCGGATAATATCACCGAAGTAGCCGACGTGACTCATGTGAACCTTTTTGATAATACCGTTGAAGGGCTAATCTATAAAAATTCGCCGACTTTTTCGGTACAACACCATCCCGAGTCGAGTCCGGGTCCTCGCGAGAGTCGATATATTTTTCATCTATTTGTCGATAAAGTTAAAAGTAACCGTTCTTAAAATTATTAAAAGTTCTAGCGTAGGTAATAAAAATTAACGCTCGGAAGCTTTTTTGCGTGTTACAAAACTTATGTACTATTTAAAAACTATGTTACTTAGTGATCGTAATATAGATTTTTAATTTTTTAAGCAAAACATCATCTATATTACATTATGATGGCACTGTTTGTGTGAAATGTTTCATGCATTAAAACAAGTTCTATTGTGAATTGTGTTGAAAATTTTAGGAGGGAATTAATGGAAAATCGTCCGTTAGAGTACGATTATACGGTTGCTAAAATGTTTATGTTCACGACCATTTTGTTTGGCATTATCGGCTTACTATTAGGTGTTGTACTGGCATTTCAAATGGCTTATCCCGAACTGAACTATTTAGCAGGCGAATACGGTACTTTTAGTCGTTTACGTCCGTTGCACACCAACGGCGTTGCTTACGGATTTGCTTTAAGCGGTATTTTTGCGTCATGGTATTACATCGGTCAACGCGTGCTTAAAGTATCTATGGCCGAATCTAAATTTTTAATGATCGTAGGAAAACTCCACTTTTGGATTTACTTTGTTGCTATTTTGGCCGCAGTAGTTACGCTTTTTATGGGCATTACCACCTCAAAAGAGTACTCTGAGCTTGAATGGCCGCTTGACATCGTCGTAGTAATATTCTGGGTACTGTGGGGCATCGGTATGTTTGGTCTAATCGGAATTCGTCGCGAAAAAACTTTATATATCTCTATGTGGTATTTTATCGCTACGTTTCTTGCGGTTGCCATGTTATACTTGTTTAACAGTATGGCCGTACCGACCTATTTTGTTGCCGGTGTCGGCAGTCCGATACATTCGGTATCGATGTATGCAGGAACAAATGATGCGTTGGTGCAATGGTGGTTTGGACATAATGCGGTTGCATTTGTGTTTACGGCACCTATTATCGGTATGGCCTACTATTTCTTGCCTAAAGAAGCCGGCCAAGCTATCTATTCGTACAAGCTCTCTTTGTTGGCATTTTGGGGCTTGATGTTTGTCTATCTCTGGGCAGGAGGACACCACCTAATTTACTCAACGGTTCCGGATTGGATGCAATCTATGGGATCGATATTTTCGGTTGTTTTGATTATACCCTCTTGGGGATCTGCAATTAATATACTCCTTACGATGAAGGGCGAGTGGCAACAATTGACGGATAATCCGTTAATTAAATTTATGATCTTAGGTTCAACGTTTTATATGCTTTCAACGCTTGAAGGCCCTATCCAGTCGATTAAATCGGTTAATGCGCTTGCACACTTTACCGATTGGATTCCCGGGCACGTACATGACGGTACGCTCGGGTGGGTTGGATTTATGACTATGGCAGCACTGCTTCATATGGCTCCTCGCGTGTTCAAGCGCGAGATTTACTCTAAAAAACTTCTTGAGCAACAGTTTTGGCTACAAACGGCCGGCATTGTCTTATATTTCTCAAGTATGTGGATTGCAGGTATTACCCAAGGCATGATGTGGCGTGCCGCCGATGAGTACGGCAACCTTGCTTACTCGTTTATCGATACGGTTGTCGTATTGCATCCTTACTATCTAATTCGCGGTATCGGTGGATTGCTATACTTTGTCGGTTTTATCATGTTTGCTTATAACATGTTTAAAACTATAAGTGCCCGCCAAGTAGAAGATAGCGAATTGCATAGCAGATCGCCTATGGCTGCATAAAAGAGGAGAAAAATTATGTTTAATTGGTTAGAACAACGTCCGTTCTTTTTTGCGGTTGGCGTTTTTGTGGTAATTGCATTTGCAGGTCTTGTTGAGATTCTTCCGAATTTTGCACAGCAATCCCAGCCAACCGTAGGCACAAAGCCTTATAGCACCCTAGAAATGGCCGGTCGTCACGTATATATCAAAGATAGCTGTAATGCATGTCATTCCCAGTTAATCCGTCCGTTTAAAAGCGAAACGGATCGTTACGGAATGTACTCTATAAGCGGTGAATATGCATACGATCGTCCTTTTCTTTGGGGATCAAAGCGTACCGGTCCGGATCTAATGCGTGTAGGAAACTACCGTACGACCGACTGGCACGAAAATCATATGTGGAATCCCGTCTCGGTAGTGCCCGGTTCTATTATGCCGGCATATCAACATATGTTTACGAATTTAGCCGACGTAGATACGGCGTATGCCGAGCAAGTTACGGTTCACAAAGTATTTAACGTTCCTTACAATCGGGAAATCGTGATGAAAAACGGCTTATCTACTCGGGTAAAACTTGCGACTAACGTGCAAGAGGCTCGCGTAATGGCACTTGAAGAGGCTAAAGCTATTGCGGCAAATATGAAAAATAAAGATGTAAAAGATGCAGTTGCCCGTGGAGATATCCCTCAAGTCGTTGCACTGATTGCATACTTAAATAGTTTAAAATAGGCATTGAAATGGATTTAGGTCAACTTCAAGCATACGCTTACTTTTTCTTTACCGGAGCGCTGGTGTTGTTGCTTTACGGATACATTTGGCATCTGTATAAAACGCAGCGAACCGGGGAGCGTGATTGGGAAAAGTACGGAAAGATAGCGTTAGACGATGATATTGACTCTAAGCCCGTTGAAAAGACAAGAGAGAAAGAAAAAAAGGAAGAGTAACATGAGAAACATCGTTTTAGTTGTTCTTGCCGTCGGTATTGTCCTTCTTGGTATCATCTGGATTTATGTTCGCGATATTGTGGGCGGCGATACGGTTAACATCTTATCGATGATCGCTGCGATAGTTATTTTTGTTATTGCTGCGGGCATTAGTTTAAAGTATGTTAATCAGATGAAAAACGATCGCACGAGCGGCGAATTGATAGATGAGAACTGGGACGGTATCGGTGAGTATAAAAACGAACTACCAATCGGTTGGGCATTAAGCTTTTTAGGATCGCTTATTTTTGCGTTTTGGTACTGGATTATAGGATACCCCTTAAATGCGTATTCGCAAATCGGTGAGTATAATGAAGAGGTTGCTGCTTACAATGATGCATACCAAGCAAAGTATGCAAATGCAGATGTAAATACGTTGCGCGATATGGGCGAGTCGCTCTTTTTAGTGCAGTGTGCTTCTTGTCACGGTCTTAGCGGTGACGGCATGGGCGGTAAAGCAACTAACCTTATGCAATGGGGTAACGAAGAGGGTATCGTTGAGGTGACCTTGAAAGGATCTAAGGGTCTAGGATATACTATGGGCGCAATGCCGGGGGGACTTCTTGATGCACAAAATGCTAAAGCAGTCGCTGCTTATATTATGCAAGAAATTTCGTCTAAAGGTAAAACGACTTACCCTAAACTAGTAGAACAAGGTCGCACTTCATACGTTGTGTGTGCTTCTTGTCACGGAGTTGACGGTAAAGGCATGTCGGGAATGGCTCCGGACTTGACGCGGTACGGAACGGCGGCGTTTGTTAGCGACGTTTTACAAAAAGGTAAACGAGGCTACATAGGTGAAATGCCTTCATTTAAAATTGAAGAGCAACGTTTAACCCAAATACAACAAAAAGCGATTGGCGCATACGTGTCGTCGTTATCGCAATAGGAGTGCAGATATGGATAGAGCGGGAAAAGGTCTGTTTTCGTTGCATGGAATCGGAGGTATGCTTATAGCAGTGGTTTTACTGCTTAGCATTTTGGTGTTTTTAGTTACGATGGCGGTCAGTGTGCAAGCGTCTAATGCTAGCAGCTACTATGTTATCGATAATGCGAGTCAATTAAAAAAGATTGATACTAATAACGCAGCTCACCGCGTTAACATAAAATGAGGAGCCGACAATGGATAAATTGTTAGCACTTTTATTGGTTGCATCTGCTGTTTTTACGTTATGGGCAGTACTTACTCCAAACCATTTGTACGTAGGCTAGTTTGATATTCAAACAAAACACGAAGGCGCGTATAGCGCTCTTTTTTGTTTTGTCGTTTACGACTATTTTGCAATCAAGCCCGTTTATATATAAAGATGAGGTCATCGGTTTACCTAAGTTTTATGAACAAGTAGACAAAATAGGTAACGAACTTTTGAAAAAAACAGGAGTTAGCCTTCATATCGTGATTTTTAAGAGTTTAGGTAACGATCTGCTTATCGTGAAAGAAAAAGCGGTTGCCAAGGAGCTGGGTAAACCGTTTATACTGCTTGCTTTTTCTGAAGGTGCTAATGCGCAAGAACAAGGAAAAATTGATATTTTTGCATCTGAAGGGATGTATAAGCACTTTGATAAAAAGCAGATATTAAGTCCTTATCCGTGGTCGGGAACGATTATTCCGTTACTTACGAGCAAAATAAAAGGCGATCCGCGCGAAAAGTATGCAGCAGCACTCTTTAACGGGTATGCCGATATAGCCGATCAGGTCTCAAATAGTTACGCCGTAGAGCTACAAAGTAGTGTCGGGAACACTAATAAGGTGTTTATTAATATCATTCGATTAATATTTTGGGGAATAATATTTTCGGCGTTCGTGTATTATGTATATAGCAAAATAGGACAAAAGAGGATGTAATGAAAAACAAAGATCGTAACTATTGGCCGCATGCAATAATTGCATTAATCGGTGCGGGCGTCGTTGCTATCGTCTATACTATCGTTTTTGCGTTAGGCTATCCCGTAGAGATGGACGATACTTATATGAAAAATTATCATGAAGTGGATCAAAATATTAATGATTTGATCTATCAAAATATCGCATTTGAGAAAAAATATATATTTAATTATAGCGGAACACCTATCAAAAAGGGCGAAAACAGACTCTCTTTTACTCTTAAAACCCGTAAAGGAGAGAGTATCGACGGTGCTATTTTAAAAGTACTGCTCACTCGACCCGATACGAACGATTTTGATATTTTACTAACAAATCCGACATCTAAAAAGGGTGTTTACGTTTTTGAAAAGGTATTATTGAAAAAACCGGGGCGTTGGAATATTATTGCTAAAGTCAGCGTAGGCGACCGGACGGCTAATATTCGCTTACATGCAGATACGCGCAAAGCCGAAATTAAAGAGTTCAAGCGTTAATACCCATAATAACCGAATGCGTATTTTTTCTACTTCGCGTGCACTTCGTCACTATTTTGACAAGCAGGCTAAAAATGGTTGGATAGAGAAGTCGATGACCATCGGCGAATTTGAAAACCGTGTAAGGCTTTGTGCGAACCGACGGGTTGCCGATGAGCAGAGTCGTGTTTTGTTAATGCAAGAGGCGACGAACGTTACCTCCTTTGAACAACTAGACATTAAGCGCGACTTTTTCTCCTTTTTAAAAAACAGCGACTATCTTTTTCGTTTATTCGAAGAGCTATCGGCAGAAGAGATCAGGATCGACAAGCTCCAACGTGTCGACACCTATGCAGAGTACGACGAGCATCTAACCGTTTTAAAAGAGGTGCTTAAAAACTATAAGGCACTGATGCACGAAAAAGGATACGTAGATAAAATAACTCTCCCGCAAAATTATACTCTTAACCGTAGTTATATTAAAACTTTTAATAGAATCGATCTGCATCTTGAGGGGTATTTAAGTCGTAGCGAAGTATCTCTTTTTTCTAAAATTGCTCAAGAAATTCCCCTATTTATTCATCTGCACGCAAATCGATTCAATACAAAAATGCAAGAGCGACTCGGCATAAAAGATACCCTTTGTAACGGTACTAAAGATTATCTTATAGATTGGAGCACGCAAGGGATCGTTAACGTCGAGGAGACGAAAAAGAAAATTAACGTTAAAGCAGTCTCTTTAACGGAGCGCGGTTTACAAGCAGCATGGGTAAAAAAAATAATTTATGAGATGATCGAACACGATAAAATACAACCCGAAGAGATCGTCGTTATCGTGCCCGATGAGAGTTTTGAGACGACGTTACGTCTTTATGATTATGAAGATAACTTCAACTTTGCTATGGGGAGTTCTTTTGCGCAGAGTATCTCTTACGGAAAATTAAGCGCACTATACGATTATTGCGAAGAACAAAACAGTGAAAACAGATTAAGAGCTAAGCGCTATTTGTTGCTCGAAGAGATTCGACGGTTTGATCTAATGAAGCACTGGTATATACCCATAACAATAAGTTCATTCGTAAAATTAGTGCGACAAATAATACCTGCCGAAGAGAAAAGGCAGATGCTAGAGGCGTTAGAGTATGAACTTTATCTCTACGATAAACTCCCCCAACCGTTTGAAAACCTAACGCTTGCACAGAAAATGCGTATTTTACTTAATCGCTTATTTGAGATTCGCATAGACGACGTGCATGGCGGCAGAGTAACGGTTATGGGACTTTTAGAGAGCCGGGGTATCGTTTTTAAAGGAGTCATAGTCGTTGATTTTAACGATTCGATCGTGCCAAAACGTAGCAATAAAGATCTCTATTTAAATAGTGCAATTAGAGAGCACGCCGGACTTCCTACTTCAAGCGACAGGGAAGATCTCCAAAAGTATTATTACAGTCGCCTTTTTGAATCGGCGCAGGAAGTAAGAATATCTTTTGTACGCAATGAGCTAGGATTGCCGTCTCGTTTTTTAATGCAGATGAACATAGAGACGACGCCGTATGCCAATGAAAACGATCTATTTGGTTTACTTGTTTTACCGATTGGTAAAAAAGAGCATCAAGAGTACTCTATCGTTGCTTATTACGACTTTACCGCTCAACCGCTTTCTGCAACCGGATTAAAGACGTTTTTAAGTTGCCGTCGTAAGTTTTATAATCGTTACGTCGAAAAAATAGGCGCGCACGATATACCCTCGGATCTGCCTCAAGAGTATGAAGTAGGCAATTGGTTGCACGATGCGTTAAGAAAAGTTTACGAAGAAGGCGAAGTTTACAAAAGTGCCGAAACACTTAAAGAGGCTGTTAAAAAGGCTCTATCGTCTCACGATAAAGGAGTCCTTTATACCTATTTAATAAAATTTTGGATCAAAAAACTTGAACCTTTTTTTAAGCAAGAGGCGGAACGTTTTAAGTTAGGAATACGTACTATTGCATGCGAAAAGCAGATGAACGCAGTTGTCGAAGGCATTTTGATTCAAGGAACGATCGATAGGATCGATCGTCATGAAAACGGATTAGAGGTGCTAGATTACAAAAGCGGAAAATATACTCTTTACAAGAGCGTAAACGCAGTCAAAAGAACAACTGATTTTCAATTAGAGTTTTATTATCTGCTTGCTTCGCAAACGGGAAGGGTGAAACGAATAGGATTTTACGACTTAAGTAAAGCCCAAATTAAAGACGAGACTTTTATCGAAGAAAAGTTGGAGTTGCTAAGAGGGCATTTGCGTATGTTAGCCAATCAAAAAGAGTGGGAGTTTAATAAAACCGAAGATATAGCACGGTGTCGTTTTTGCGAATATGCTTTAATGTGTGCAAGGCAGTCGTGATGGAGCGATTTTTAGGCTATGAAGCAAGCGCAGGAAGCGGCAAAACTTTCAATTTGACTATACGCTATCTCTCTTTACTCTTTAGCGACGTGCGTAGCGAGCATATTTTAACGCTTACTTTTGCCAATAAGGCAGCTAATGAGATGTATGAACGTATTATTGGCGCCCTTAGTGATTTTGAATATCGTGATGAGTTAGCTGCCGTTGCTATAGAGTTGGGCCGTTCAACCCAAGATATATTAGAAAAGACTCCCCAAGTGCTTCAACGATTCTTAAGAAGCAATCACCGTATTATGACAATCGATAAATTTTTTACGCAAATATTACGCCGTTTTGCGTTTAATGTCGGATTATCTCCTAGCTTTACCATAGGCGCATCGTTACATGAAGACAGGTTGCTTGAGACTTTCTTAAAACGTATTAGCGCAACGGATGCGGAGGCTACGTTAATAGAACTTGCCGTACTCTCCAAGAAGAGTTTTAGCTCCGTTTTCGATTTTTTAAATTCTATGTTGTTAAAGAGCAAAGAGTTAAAAAATATACCCTCTTTAAACTATGACACAATGACGCTTCTTAATTATGAACGGATCGTTTTTGAAGCGATGGATCTACTTGCCTTATCGGTAAAAAAGTGCAAAACGGCAAGCAAGCAAGCAATATCGGCCGTTAAGTACGAAAGCATCGAAGATATATTAAAAAAGAGTTGGTTAGAGCGTGAAACGCTTAATTACAGAACTTTTGGCAAATGTTACACCAAAGAGACGGATAGAAGGTTTGAAACGTTAAAAATATCTTTGTCAAACTATCTTCAAGCCAAAGAACACCACGTAATTGCACGGCTTTTTGAGTTATTGCGTATATATACCGATGTGCGTTTAGAGCAGACACAAAAGAGCGAAACGGTTAGTTTTGAAGATATGACTCTATTAGTCTACATGCTACTTAAAGAGCAAATTAGCAGTGATTTTCTCTATTTTAGGCTAGATAACCGCATAGAGCATCTATTACTTGACGAGTTTCAAGATACGTCGATACTGCAATATGAAATTTTATTGCCCGTTATTGAAGAGATTTTTGCCGGAGAAGGAGTGCACGATAGAAGAACTTTTTTTTACGTAGGCGATATTAAACAGTCAATCTATCGTTTTAGAGGCGGCGTTCAAGAGCTTTTTCATACGGTTGCGCATGCATATCCCGACATTGTACTTAAACCCATGAGAGTAAATTATCGATCGAGTCCGGAAGTGGTCAACTTTACAAATGAAGTTTTTGCGAAGACCTTTTCGAATTTTATCGTAGCTAAAGCGCATAACACGGATCTGTCCGGCTACGTGGAGGTGGTTGAAGACAATGAGCCTCTCAATAAGATTAAGGTGCAATGTCAAACATTGTTACGCATGGGCGTTAATGCAGACGATATTGCCGTATTAACCTTTACCAACAAGGACGGAAATACCGTTGAAGAGGTATTAACGAATGCCGGCATAGCTGCTAAGACGCAAACAAGCTCTTTGCTTATTAATCAAAAAGAGGTACGTGCACTTATCGAGTTTTTTAAATTTCTCTACTTTGATAAGATAATTTACTGGAAAAATTTTATACGACTTGCATCTTTGCCGCTTAGTACGACCAAGCCCAAAAAGAATCCTTCTTTGCTACGGTTACCTTTAAAATTGATTGCACAACGTATAGTTAAGCAATACGGACTATTTACCGAACGGCAAAATATTGTTCGATTTATCGATCTTTTAGATAACTATAAAGACGTTGAAGCACTTTTATATAACTATAGCCGCCTTGAGACTAAAGCCGCATCGTATTCGAGCCACGGAGTACGAATACTTACCGTGTATGCCTCTAAGGGGCTAGAGTTTGATCACGTTATCGTTTTAGATCGTCTAACGCGTAAATCCTCAAGCAAAAGTCCGTTTATCTTTTCGTATGAAGATGTTCGATTGCAAAAATTCTATTTACGTATGTCCGGACGCGATAAGGTTGATGCAAAATATGCCTTAGTAAAAGATAAAGAGGAACGATTGATCGATCAAGATATGCTTAATGTACTCTATGTAGCATTCACGCGTGCTAAAATCGGGCTTTATATTATTCAAAAGAGCGATCAAAGTATCTTTGAACCGTTAATGCTAAAGACTACTCAAAGAGGTCAAAAACATTATGATCTTAAAAAAAGAGCAAAGACTAAGAGTGCACGGACGTTTACCTATCGTGCCAAGCATTATGGACGGCAAGAGAAATTTTTACGATACGATAGCGACGAGAACAAGAAAGATTACGATGCCGTCGAATTCGGCGTTGCGTTGCACTATACTCTTGAGATGATGGAAAATTTCACCGAAGAGGCGCTACAAACGGCCATGGTTGCTACGTTAAATCGATTCGGTTTACATCTTGGCAGCGTAGCATTGCAATCGATTGAAATGCGCATAAAACAACTACTTGTCGATGAAACGTTTAAAGGACTTAGTAACGGTAAAATTTATAAAGAGCAACCTTTTGTTTTTAAAGGAGAACTAAAAGTTATAGATCTGCTAATAAAAAAAGACGATAAATGGATTATTATCGACTATAAAAGCGGTTATAGTAGGCATGAGCAATATATTGAGCAGCTCTCTTATTACAAGCAAATAGTCGAATCGACGCTTCAAGGCGACGTAGAAGCGTACATCTGTTACCTTCATGAAGCGCAAACAAAAATCACAAAGACATAAAACTTATAATTTATTTAAATTAAGCTAACAATAAGATTGTATCCGTATAATTCGCGCACTACTTTTTTAAATACAATAAAAGGTGCGGGGTAATGAAATTTACGAAAATCGCAACACCTGATCGGATTAAGCGCGAGTGGGTTGTATTTGACGCAAAAGACGAGATCTTCGGTCGCCTTATTACCAAAGTGGCAACACGTCTGTGCGGTAAAAATAAACCCTACTATACGCCGCATATCGATTGCGGTGATTATGTCGTTATTATTAACGCTTCACAAGCTAAGTTTAACGGTGCCAATAAAACGGAGAATAAGCAATACCATCGTCATTCCGGCTATTTCGGGAGCGTTAAAAGCGAAAAGTTGGGTGATCTTTTGAAGAATAATCCCGAAAAATTATACAAGTTGGCAACACGCGGCATGTTACCTAAAAGTAAATTAGGTAAAGCAATGCTTAAAAAGCTTAAAGTTTATGCCGGCAGTGGGCATCCCCATACTGCGCAGGTTAAGAAGTAAGGATAGAATATATGGCAACCACGGTATATGCAACGGGTAGACGTAAATCTTCGGTGGCAAAGGTTTGGTTGACGCCGGGAAGCGGTAAAGTGATTGTAAACGGACTTTCGCTTGATGCTTGGCTTGGAGGCCTTGAAGCAAAGAAAAAACGCGTTATGCAACCGCTTGTAACCACCAAACAAGAGCAAACCGTAGATATTACGACCACTACGACAGGCGGTGGTTTTTCCGGTCAAGCCGATGCAATTCGACACGGTATCAGTAGAGCACTTTGTAAATACGATGTTCATTTTCGTTCAATTCTTAAGCCGTTAGGACTTCTTACCCGCGATGCCCGTGTCGTCGAGCGTAAAAAATACGGAAAACGTAAAGCACGCCGTAGTCGCCAGTTTTCGAAACGCTAGGTATGTATGTTACGGCAACTATGAAAATTATAGATCATCGATTAGACTTATGATACGTAGCGCTAAGAATCGTTTTACGGTAGTTATCGTTAAAATTATATAAAGATGCTTTTTACCGGCGCGCAAGATTGTCGTAGTAAAAAAAATTATTTATCGATTTTAAATCTAGCGTGTAATATGTTAAGTTTTCGTTACCGTAGAGGTATAAATTTTACTATGTCTTATTTAGTGTCGTACGTGTTTACATAAAATGGGTGTCGTAAAAAAACTACTATTTTTAACTATTATATTCAATCACTTATGGGCAACTGCGCTACACCTGACGATATCAAGCAATCCAAGTAGAGTCAATCCGCTACTAGCAACCGATTCGGCTAGCTCAGAGATCGTCGGTTGGATATTTAACGGACTAGTCAAATACGACAAAAACGGCAATATCGTTCCCGATTTGGCAAAAAGCTATCGTTTTATCGACGATACTACGCTTGAATTTTCGTTGCGCAAAGACGTTAAATGGCACGACGGCGCTCCTTTCACCGCTGAAGACGTAAAGTTTACCTATGAACTGTTGATGGATGACAAAACGGTTACGCCCTATAAAAACGAGATGCGTCAGGTTAAATCGGTGAACGTCAAAGATATTTATAAAGTGATTGTTAGCTATAAAAAGCCTTATTTTAAGGCGTTGCATATTTGGATGACGGGAATTTTGCCAAAACATTTGCTTAAAGACGAAAAAAATATTATGACCGGTGCGTTTAACCGCAAACCCGTAGGAACCGGTCCGTATCGTTTGAAGCGCTTAGAGCTCTTTAAAGATATTATTTTAGAAGCAAACCCGCATTACTACCTTCATAAACCCAATATCGATCGCATCGTTTATCATGTCATCCCCGATTCGACGACACGCTTTTTAATGCTAAAATCGGGGCAGATTGACTTAGGCGGTCTTTCGCCGCTTCAAGTAGAGCGTCAATTAGACGATACGTTTACAAAGCGCTATCGCACCGTTGAACTGATATCGCATAGTTATACGTATCTTGGTTTTAATCTTAGATTAAAGAAGTTTTCCGATCGTCGTGTGCGCGAAGCAATAAATTTAGCCATAGATCGTCGGCAGTTAGTCGATATTCTCTTTTTTAAACATGCAAAGCCGTGTACCGGACCGTTTCTTCCGGGGAGTGTAGCATTTAATCCCCGCGTTAATCATCCCAAAGTGGATATAGATCGTGCTAAAGCGCTATTAAAACAAGCCGGTTACGATGAATTTAATCCGCTAACGTTTGAAATAGCGACCAATAGCGGGAACAACGTGCGCGTATATGCCGCACAAATTATTCAGCATCAACTCGCTCAAGCGGGTATTCGCGTTACCATCCGTACAATGGAATGGCAAGCGTTTTTAAATACTACGGTATTTCCAAGACGATTTGAGACTATTTTATTGGGATGGGGGCTCTCTTTGCAACCCGATGCTTACTCTATTTGGCACTCAAGCGGCGATAAAAAAGGCGGGTTTAATATGGTGGGATATCGCAACTTAGAAGTAGATCGTCTTATTCAAAGTGCCGAAGAAGAGATCAACCCTCAAAAGTTTGGAAAGATTTATCAAAAAATATTTGCTTTAATAGCAAACGATATTCCTTATGTTTTTTTGTATATACCTACGGACATAACGGCAATTGATCGCAAAATATCGCCTATAGAGCCTTCAATAATCGGAATAATGCATAATCAGATAGAGTGGATAAAAGAGTAAATAAAAGAAGATTGCCGTACCGTTTGATCTTAACGATACGCTTATTAAAGAGGTAGCAAGTTTTGTTAGATTCAAAATAGTGACGATTTAAAACTGCAAAAAGCATTATAACGATGAATGGCGTTAAAATTACCGACGCAGAGATGTTGAAAGGATACGATACGAATACACAAGAATCGTTAGAATCGTGTATTCCGTATATAACACGATACTTTTACGAAACGGTGCGATTAATTTATAACTATAATTATGAATAATGACGCTTGTTATTGCTTATAAGGCTTATAAGAAAGCTACCTTTAAGACCTCCCTTTGTAAAATACCCCGATTAGAAAGCTCTAATAGCCGGATTTTGATAAAGAGGGAGCAGTAATGTTAGAAATTCGATGGCACAGTCGTGCCGGGCAAGGAGCCGTAACCGGAGCCAAAGGTTTAGCCGACGTTGTTTCGACGACCGGCAAGCAGGTTCAGGCGTTTGCTTTTTACGGTTCGGCCAAGCGCGGTGCAGCAATGACTGCGTACAATCGCGTGGACGATAAAGAGATTTTAAACCATGAAAAGTTTATGAGTCCGGATTACGTGTTGGTAATTGATCCTGCACTTTCGTTTACGACGGATATCTGGGCAGACGAAAAAGAGTCTACCAAATATATCGTTACGACGCACACGGGTAAAGATGAACTAATTAAGGCCCAACCTAAATTTAAAGGTAAAGAGCTTTACGTCGTCGATTGTATTAAGATTGCTCAAGATACCATCGGACGACCTATTCCGAATACACCGATGCTAGGCGCATTGATGAAAGTGTCAAAGATGTATGAGCTTGGATTCTTTCAAGAGAGAATTAAAAAAGTACTTGCCAAACTGCCGCAAAAGATTGTTGATGCCAATATGTCGGCAATTGAACGTGCATACAACGAAGTAGAATAGGGAGTTTTCATGAATCAAAAAGGATGGAACGAATTTGATGCCGGAGCGTTACTTTTTTCATTCAACGAAAAAGTAACGGACATTGCGATCACCCATGCGGAGGATAGGCCTTATTCGTCCAATAATTCGTTTACGGCAAACGTAGGCGATTGGCGCGTTAAAAAACCTGTCTTTAACCAAGATTACTGTATCGATTGTCAATTTTGTTGGATCTATTGTCCGGATATATCGATTATTTCGCGCGATAAGAAGATGGTAGGAATTGATTACGATCACTGCAAAGGGTGCGGTATTTGTTCCGACGTATGCCCTACCAACCCTAAATCGCTTCTTATGTTTGACGAGGCAAAAGACGACGAAGAAGCATTAGTTCAGTGGCCGAGCAAAGAGAAAAAGGATAAATAATGGCAGATAAGATGGATCTACTGGAAGTAGAGGTGTGGGATGGAAATATGGCTGCATCGCAAGCTATGCGCCAGGCTCAAATTGACGTGGTGGCGGCTTATCCGATTACGCCTTCTACGCCGATCGTACAAAATTACTCGACGTTTTTGGCAAACGGATATATCGACGGTGAATTCGTGATGGTAGAATCGGAGCATGCAGCGATGTCCGGATGTATCGGTGCATCGGCCGCAGGCGGACGTGTTGCAACTGCTACTAGTGCCCAGGGGTTTGCACTTATGGTCGAGACTCTTTACCAAGCAAGCGGCATGCGTCTTCCTATCGTGCTTAACGTGGTGAATCGTGCGTTAGCCGCACCGTTGAACGTTAACGGCGATCATTCGGACATGTACCTTGGACGCGATTCGGGATGGATTCAATTAGATGCTTATAATCCTCAAGAGGCATACGATCTTGCTTTAATGGCATTTAAAGTTGCCGAAGATCATGCAATTCGTCTTCCCGTTATGATTCATCAAGACGGTTTTATGACATCGCATACTGCTGCGGGCGTAAGACCTCTTGATGATGATACGGCGTATAATTTCGTCGGTGAATTTAAACCGATGAATGCAATGCTTGATTTTGAGAAACCTGCAACGTACGGCGTGCAAACGGAAGAAAATTGGCATTTTGAGCATAAAGCACGTCAACATAGCGATTTAATGACGAAAGCGACGCCTAAAGTAGAGGAGGTATTCTCTTCGTTTAAACAACTTACCGGCCGTGAGTATAAGCTTATTGAAACTTGGGGCCTGAAAGATGCCAAAGTGGCAATCATAGTTATGGGTTCTGCCGTAGGTACGGCACGCACGACGTGTGCAGCGATGCGCAAAGAGGGTATTAAAGCAGGCGTTATTGCTCTTCGTATGATCCGTCCTTTTCCGTTTATGCAGATGAAAGAAATTCTTGAAACAAGAGGCTTAAAAGCGGTTGCTATGATGGATAGGAGTTCGCCAAACGGCTCGGTGGGAATGCTTTATAACGAAGTTTCCGGTGTAGTTGCCCAGATGAAAAAGAGACTGATATTAAGCAATTACATATACGGACTCGGCGGTCGGGACATTACCATTGAGCACTTTAAAAGCATCTATAAAGATCTACAAGCCAATGCCGATGCTAATGCCTTGCAGCATCCCATTCAACAGTTCGTGAACGTTCGCGGTCCGAAACTGGCGTTTTTATAAGTACCGAAGGTTAAACAATGAGTGAAATGAAAAAGATTAAAAATTTAAAGGATTTCTCGACCTCGGCCGATCGCTTTGAGGGGGCGAATCTTCTGTGTCCGGGGTGTGCGCACTCTATTATCGTACGTGAAGTGCTTAATGCTACTAACGATGATTTGGTGCTATCTGCGGCAACGGGCTGTCTTGAGGTATGTACGGCAGTCTATCCTTATACTTCATGGGATGCTTCATGGATTCATATCGGGTTTGAAAATTCGGCAACATCGGTTTCCGGCGCAGAGGCGATGTATAAAGCGTTAAAGCGCAAAGAACGTCTTCCTCAACCGGATCGCCCTGCTAAATTTGTAGCATTCGGCGGAGACGGCGCAACGTACGATATCGGTTTCCAATGGCTTTCCGGTGCTTTTGAACGTGGACACGATATTATGTACGTAACGCTTGATAATGAAGTGTACGCCAACACCGGCGGTCAACGCAGCTCCTCTACTCCCATCGGTGCAAGTACGACGACGACCCCGGCAGGTCGCGTGAGCTACGGTAAAAAGATGCACAAAAAGGATATAATCTCTATTATGGCTGCCCACGGATCCCCCTATGTTGCCCAGGTGGCTCCTAATAAGTGGAAAGATATGATTAAAAAAATTCAGCAAGGACTTCGCACGGAAGGTCCGACGTTTATTAATGCTATGAGTGCTTGTACGACCGAATGGAAATTTGCTCCGGAAGATACGATTTCCGTTTCGGACGTAGCGGTAGATTCGCTTGTTTTTCCGCTATACGAAATTGTTAACGGCCACGAGCTTAAGATTACCTATCGTCCTAAAAATATTATTCCCGTTCGTGACTATCTTGCCCTTCAAGGAAGATTTAAGCACCTATTTAAACCACAATACGAGTATTTGATCGATGAGTGGCAAAAGCGCGTTGACGATAAATGGGAGTACTTACAACGTCGCGAAGAGGCACGCATTTAAAACATTGCCTCTTTTTTAAACTATATTGTTTAAAATTAACCCCTGTGCTTAGTGCCTTTTCTAAGTCGCCGTTTTGTCGTTACGACTTAACGGTCGGTTGCGTCTAATGCTATCGTAGCTATCTATATCATGATACGATCGATAATATACGATCTTTGTTTTTATTCTTATTATAAGCTAGATTGTTCGATAGATACTGCATTGATACGTAAAAGGTTTATTAAAAATATGAGCGTTAACCTCTAATTAACCGGTCGTTATAACGATATTTAAATCCATATTTTATAATTTCGTTATTATATTTTCTAAGGAGACAATCATGTTTAGATCTATTATCGTAAGTAGTCTGTTACTTATTTTTATGGAAGCCAAGAGCATAAACTTTAGCCAAGCACCCGTGCAGAGCAAACGTGTTATGCCTGAAAATAGGCACGTTATACTCTCTTACAATGAGGGTATAAGTACGGCAAAAAACTCTATCGTCAATATTGCTTCTATCAAAACGGAGCGTCGTCACGGAGGGGTAGATCAGCTCAATCCTCTTTTTAGAGAGTTTTTCGGTAACCATTTTTTTGAGCAGTTTATTCCAAAAGATCGACGTTCGCAAGCACGCGGTTCAGGTGTTATAGTCGATAAACAAGGCTATATAGTTACTAATAATCACGTTATTAACAATGCAGATAAAATTATCGTAACTCTTCCCGGGAACCATAAAGAGTATGAAGCAAAATTAATCGGAGGTGATACGAAAAGCGATATTGCCGTTATTAAAATTAACGCTAAAGGACTTAAAGCAATTCGGTTAGGCGATTCTGAAAAATTAATGGTAGGCGATATCGTATTTGCTATCGGAAATCCGTTCGGCGTCGGTCAAACGGTAACGCAAGGAATTATTTCGGCTCAAAATAAGAGCGGTATAGGAATTAACGAATATGAAAATTTCATTCAAACGGATGCAGCGATTAATCCCGGAAATTCAGGTGGAGCATTAACGGACAGTCGCGGGGCGCTTATCGGTATTAATAGTGCAATTTTAAGCCGTAGTGGCGGAAATCACGGAGTAGGATTTGCCATTCCGGTGAATATGGTTCAAAATATTGCTCAACAATTGGTGCAAAAAGGTAAGATTGAAAGAGGTTATTTAGGGGTTCATATTAGTACGCTCGATAACAAACTCAAGAAACTTTATAAATCATCCTACGGAGTAATTATTTTAAACGTAGAAGATAACTCACCTGCAGCCGAAGCAGGCTTAAAACGAGGCGATTTGATTATAAAAATTAACGGACAAATCGTAAAAGATGCCGGTGAATTAAAAAATAGAATCGGTGCATTCTCTCCTAACAGTAAAGTCGTTATCGACTTTGAGCGCAATAAAAAGATGCAAAAGACGACGGTAGTTTTAGATGATTTAGAATACGGAAAAAACGGCTTGGGCCGCAATAGCGAAATATTTGAAGGGGCAATGGCTCAAACGATCACGCCCGAAGTACGTCGTCGTTATCAATTGCCGGAGCGCGTTAAGAGAATTTTGCTCTATCGAATCGATCCGAAATCTAAATCTGCCGATGCCGGGATTCAACCGGGAGACGTGATTATTCAAATAGAAGATCAAACTATTAGTAGCATCGAAGAAGCAAATGCAGTGCTACGTAGATTTAGCAATGAAGATAAACGTATCTATATCTACCGAAAGGCAATTTTATGTGAATGTAAAATGGTCGGTTTTTTAGTCGAGAGATTTAGAGCTTGCGAGTGCAACGGAGTATTTGAACGATTTAATTAAATGCAGTAAAGGGAGGATCCATCGCGCTCTTTCTAAAATTCAATTTGAATCGTTCGATATATTGGTGCTTGATTTAACGCTACCGGGCATGGACGGATTGGAGTTTTTGCAAAAATTACGTACTAAAAGCGATATTCCCGTTATTATCTCTTCGGCTCGTCACGATATTACCGATAAAGTAGTCGGTTTTGAGCGCGGAGCCGACGATTATCTTCCCAAGCCGTATAAACCCCCGAGAGCTAGAAGCACGTATTGAAAACCTGCTACGTCGTCGCGCGGGTACTAACAAAAGTATTACGTCGAGCGTGCCGAAATCTAAAAAAGTAACGCTAGATCGCAATAGTATGGAGATTCGCTATAAAGGAGAACTGCTACACCTTACCGGCGCAGAATACGGTATTTTGGCATATCTTATCGAACATGAAGGGAATGTTGTTTCGCGTGATCGATTGGTTGAAAACGTCGATGCTATAAGTCAAGAGAGTTCGTTAAAGAGCATAGATGTTATAATGGTACGTATTCGCAATAAACTCGGGCGAGAACTCTAAAGAGCCCAAACATATTCACGTTATCCGCGGGGTAGGGTTTAAATTTATGCAATAAAAGTATGCATGAAAGTTTTTTATAGAACTTTGTTCGCATTTTGTCTAAAGGCAAGGCATTGCAAACTATTTTAATACGGACACGGGTGGTCGTTCTTTGTCAAATCCGAATATAGAGTAAAATGAAACATATTTCGGTATTTGTTTTTATTACGGCGATTTTTAGTGTGGCAATTATAAGTGTTACGCTTACTTTTGCTTTTTTTGTCCATAGTGAAAATGAGCGTCTTGCGAAGGTTTTACATGAGCGTTACTCTATTATGGCGCAGACCACGTTATGGCAGATGCAGTTTAATCCAAATGAGAGCGAACTTAAACAAAATTGGAACCTATTTCATATGGAGTGGGTTAATGACGCGACTTTAATGCAGGCAGTATTTAAAGCTAACAAGCAAATAGCACACTCTAAATTTACCAACGGAAGTATGCGTATTTTTTTCTTCGGAGGAGATATTTATCTCTATTTGCGAACCGATTCGTTACGTATTCTTCTTAAAGATAAGAGTTATAGACCGCGTAACGTACTTATGGCGTTAAGTATCTTCGTCATTGTTTTACCGGTGTTGCTGATGCTCTATATTATGACGCTACGCAAACTTCGTCCGCTTAAACATTTAAATCGTGCAATGCGGGAGTTTGCCGACGGTGATTTTGATCGCAACATTAAATTTACCGGCAGCGATGAGATTGCCAAGGTAGCCAAAACGTTTAATTATGCCGTTTCGCAAATTCGTTCTTTGATAAATTCGCGCTCTTTGTTCATGCGTAATATTATGCATGAGTTAAAGACCCCTATCGCTAAAGGGATGATTAGCGCAGAGATGCTACAAAACACAAAGCAAAAAATGCGACTCTTGCATGTGTTTGAGCGTCTTAACGAGTTAATTAATGCTTTTGCCGATGTTGAACAATTAAGTCTACGTCGTCTTAATATCTCCAACGTCGAGCTTAAAAATATTTTTAAGAGCGCAACGGCACTTTTAATGATTGAAGAAGATGCCGTTAAGTATAATTACGATAATGCGCTTTGGAGCGTTGACCAAGAGCAATTTAAAATAGCTTTGAAAAATCTAATGGAGAACGGAATTAAATATAGCAACGAAAATAAAATAGTGCTTAGAGCCGATAGCAGTAACATATGTATCGAAAATTACGGTGAACCGTTAGAACACGCGCTAAATTATTACACCCGTCCTTTTGTTCAGGGCGAAGACAAGCAGAGCGGTTTTGGACTTGGGTTATATATTACCGAACAGATTGTCAATGCCCACGGGTTTTCTTTGGAATATCTATACATTGGCGGGGTAAACCGTTTTTGTATCAAAAGAGAGTTATGAGAGTTTTTATTACGGGCGTTAGTTCGGGCTTAGGAAAGGCATTAAGCGAATACTATCTTACGCAAGAGGCTACGGTATATGCTATAAGTCGTCGCAAACCTTACGACTTAACAAAAAAAGAAAAATTCTATTTTCATACGTGCGATCTAGGTCAAGAAAAGAGCATAGACGTAAACGTAACCTCTTTATTGACCGGGGTCGATAGTTTTGATTTGGTTATTCTCAATGCCGGTGTTTTAGGTAAAATTGAAGATATGCGCGACGTAAGCGTCGAAGAGCTAAAGAAGATTATGCAAATTAATGTTTGGTCGAACAAAAAACTAATCGACATCTTGATGAAGCAAAAAATAGCCGTTAAGCAGATAGTGGCTATCTCTTCCGGATCTGCTATTAGCGGTAGTCGCGGCTGGAACGGTTATTCTATCTCAAAAGCAGCATTGAATATGTTAATTAAACTTTATGCTTCCGAAGAGGAGTCGATCCATTTTACTGCTCTAGCGCCCGGCCTTATCTATACTTCGATGTTAAATCATATTTTAAAAAATGTCAAGGGCGAAAAATTTTCATTCGTAAAACGTCTTAAAAAAAGCGATGAAAGCGGTGATATATTAAGACCAAACGAGGTGGCCGAAAAATTGGCTAACCTTTTTGAAAGGCTTAAAAACTTTAAAAGCGGTTCGTTTATAGATGTTAGAAATTTGTCGATAAACGGGTAAAGAAAATTTGTAGCGAATAAAAATGCACATGATCGCAACAATGTTTCAATCTCTTTTCGTGCTTTGTTTCAAATAAGGACAATATGGGCACAAAGCTCGAAATTTCTCTATAAAACTCTTGACTTTAAGAGCCTAAATATGTATAATTGCGGTTCGTTTTTCGTGCTGGTGTAGCTCAGTCGGCTAGAGCAGCTGATTTGTAATCAGCAGGTCGCGGGTTCGAATCCCATCACCAGCTCCATAGGCTTAAAAGTAGATTTGTCGATGTTTGAGCAGTTTTTTAACCGGACGGTGTATGCGGTGAGATATAAGCGGAAGAGGGGGAGCGTAAACTGCTGGGTTTTTTCTTCGAAGGGTTTGAATCCCTTTTCTCACCCATGGGGGGATAGCTCAGTTTGGGTAGGCATCAGCCTTCAAGCGGGGTCGCGGTTGAGTCTCGTTTCCCCCCCCCAACAAATGGGCAAGACCAAAAACGCTCTTTTAGGGTTGCATGACTTGTTTTGTTTTTAAAAAAGTTTCCGAAAACCCTATATGTTTATGCCCGGATGCTCAGTGGGGAAGATTCCTTGGTAAGGAAGAGGTCGGCGGTTCAATCCCGCTTCTGGGGGTCCAGTTTTTGGAGCTTAAGCAAGGGG
>CM037780.1:6955506-7005506 GCA_021229015.1 Solen grandis | reverse complement strand
TAATTATGGATGTTCATGGATTTGTGCATAAGAATGATAACTCTGTTTTATTTTCTGAGTTATTTCCCTTTGTTGATTTTCAGACTTAATTTTTGTCTGGGGCATAAGGTATTACTTTGAAACCTCACAGGTGGAAAGATCTCATGGAGTGCATTGTGCAAGAATGATAACTGTTGTATTTTTGGAGTTATTTCCCTTTGTTTATTTTTTTGGATTTAATTCTTGTGTGGTGCATAACTTGTAAAGTATTTGAAGTGTTGCCTTAAACATTTATAGTAGATAGATCTCATTGGTCTGAGTGCAGTACACAAGAATGATAACTCAATAATGATAATGATGACTACAAACTTGCAACATATATATAATTAACGTCATAAGTGCTTAATGACGTTATAATTTTTCTTACAGTTAATGTTTTGAATTCATAGTCATTCTGACACTCCTCTGATGAAGACTGTATAGTCGAAAGTGCTCGGGAAAATTATTACATATTGCACTGTTTGAATATTTTATTTCCCCCCCCCACAAAAAAAAAAAAAATAAATAAATATATATATATATATATATATGTGTGTGTGTGTGTGATTTGGTGTTATTTTGTACCTCACAAAATAGATTATGCTTTATCAATAATTTGTCAAAAGATCGATTTTCTAGTCAATTCTTTCATCAAACATGCTTAAATGCAGGCGACACAAGTGTTCCGAGGAACACCCACATCTAGTTACTGAATTATTCCCCTATGTGAACTTACAAATTCCTGGTTAATATTATGCTTGCAAATTCAATGTCGTCAACCATCAAAGGTAATCACTTGAAACTTCACAAATTTCATATTTGGGGTTATAATTGTACAGCACTTACCAAGACATATAATTTTAGCGTGGATTTTAATGGAATTAGTCCCCTTTGTGAACTTAGTAAGTCCTGGTTAAGATTATGCATGCAAATTCAGTATCCACAACCACCAAAGGTATTCACTTGAAATTTCACACATGTTTTCAGGGTCATAATTATACACCACTTACCAAGACCCATAACTCTAGCATGGATTTTTATTGAATTATTCTCCTTTCTGAACTTAGAAATTCCTGGTTAAGATTATGCATACAAATTCAATCTCCACAACCACCAAAGGTATTCACTTGAAACTTCACAAATGTCTTCAGGGTCATAATTGTAGGCCATTGTCCAAGATGCATAACTCTAGCATGGATGTTAACTGAATTATTCCCCCTCGAAATTTCGGCTATGTCAAATTAATTGACATGGTCCAGATTTTTCCCTTCTTTGTCTATATACATTAACTTCGTGTGTCTCAAAATTTATTTATTTCAAATTACTGCTATCTCAAAGTGAAAATTTGGACCCTCGCTCTATAGTACAATGCATATTTGTTTGTTTATCTCAAATTCCACAGCCGCTAATTATATAAGCCCGCTGATATTTTTCCCACCTATTAGTAAACTGGTGACGCTAGCTTTGCACGTGGCTATCTGTACGACAAATTGTGATTTTAGGCTTTTAATAATTACCAGATTATATGTTTTGACGAAATATTTGCATGATAATTATAGGGTCAAACACAAGGCGTTGTGCTTGACAATCTTTGCTCAAAATGTGCCAGATTTTTTAAATACTATCGAAGAATAAACCCAGGTCATAATTCACAATGTCTCTAGAACTTACTTGTCCATCTGAGCAATCTGGCATTGTGCAAAGTGCTTTGAATATTGTGCATGTACAGAAGTGCTCTTTATTAATAGAATGCAGTTCGCATGTTTTTGATCTATATTATTGTTGTAACCCTATTTGTTTACCTTTCTGTATTTATAGAAAAAAGGGGCTGAATAAATAATGAAAAATATGCTACTTATGGATTATTATTTATTAATTATATATTCTACAAAAATGTGTCATCTTCTTTATGATATCGACACAATATTAGTAGAATTATATCGGTAAGGTTTCTTGTTCCTAAGCCGAAAATACCTCATTTCGGATTGGTCAAATTACGGACATCTCAAAGTCTTATTTTTGGTCCCATGAAATTCGAGATAACGAGTGCCGACTGTATTTTGACAGATACATGGCCCTTGAAAGATTCAGTATGGCTTTTTAGCTCACTAGAGCACAAAGTGCTCAAGGTGAGCTTTTGTGATTTCCCTGCGTCCATTGGAAGAATTTGATTTAACTTGGCAGGGATGTTCCTTGGGTTAACCTTCACAAAAGTTTCTAAAATAAACATGATCCATGTGGAACTGTGGTTGCCATGGCAATGGAAAGAAAAAAATTATGAAAACTTTAAAAATCATCTCCTTCTAAACTATTGGCCAGATTTTAAAATATTTTGGTACAGATGTTCCTTGGCTAACTCTCTACCAAGCTAAAATAATTTCGATCGGGGAAAAAACATGGCCGCCAGGGGCAGGGCTTAATTTGCCTTACATGTATATAGTAAAATCTTTAAAAAAAAATCTCCTCTGAAACCGCTGGACAGAATTTGATTAAATTTGGCAGGGATGATCCTTGAGTGAAGCTTCACAAAAGTTGCTGAAATTATTCAGATCCCTTAAAAAACGTGACCCCCATGGGCGGGGCTAATTTGCTTTATATGTACAGTGGTGCTATCGTATCAGTTGTCAAAAAATATGATTGATATACGATTGAAATGCCAACAATATGCGATATACGATCTGCGATATGCGATAGCAAGTTTGATTTACCTGTACGATTCGATACGATGTGATGCGTTTATAATCTGATACCATACGATATACGATCTGTGATTTACGTTATGCGATATACAATACATGGTAAGCACTGTTTACATGACATTTTTTATACCTGCAAGCTTGATTTGACTACAAGTTCAAGAATATGCAAAAACTTTGTGTTGTTAACAATATTTATCGTCACCTACAGGGTCCGAATTTAGACTCGCATACTCGCAAAATGCGAGCGAGATTTACTGATTGCGAGTAGAAAAATAAGTAACTCGCATATTTCTGCGAGTCAATATTACCATAAGATAATAATTAAAAGCTCAGAGTCTTTCGAGTTCTAGAAATTTGCATTTCTGAAACCGTCTTTCGCCGATTACCCCACCCACCAAAATTACACAGCAAGGTAAGTACAATAAAGAAACGAAAACTGCACCGAGTCTGAAGAGTCATTTAAGATTTGCTGGACGCTTGCATTCAGCGGTAAGCCTTTAAAACTACTTTTCTGTGATTGAGATTCGGGAAAAGAGTTTCTGCTCGAAAATTCACCGCTACTTTAAAAGACCAGTGAGTAGCGACGCCGAAACCTCTACTAAAATTTCAAAAATGTCACAAGAAACAAAATCTTCTACATTAGCCAGCCTAAAAACTTGTCATCTCTTAACATTGATTTAGACTGTATTGTCAACAGTGGTAGGCCTAATATTGTCAGAAAGAAAATCTTGTAAAACATGTAAAAAACCACCTTGTTTTCGGCAAATATGTCAACTCAAGTAAGAAAAAGTCCAGAAAAAATAATTTAGAAATTTGATATTAGAAAAAAAGAATCGAAAAAAATAATATTTTTTTTATATTTATTTTTTAAATGAGACAGTAGATTTAGGGCCTTTAATAATTTCCTTGTAATGATGTTAACATGCTACATACATTCCGCTCTGAGAAGACTGACGTCGTATGACGTAAAATGACGTCATGACGTGTAACAAATTTTTTATCCAAAATATACGTTTTTTAGCACTGGAAGACAAAGTTTTTGACCGATTTGCATAAAATTTGTGTGAATAACATGTAAACATTCAATTACACATTTCCTAATTCAAGGAGAGAGAAAGATGATGATGATAACCGATTTTGTGAGGTTTTAAGTATGATGATTGTCATTGTAAGTTTAAAAGACCAATAGCAGTGAATAGCTGCAAAGATAATTGTAAATACATATGAATGAAAAATATACAGGGAGAGCAATCAGTTGTGAGTTTTAGAATTGCATGGCATTAAAGTAAATTTACTTGGTCATTTCAATGATTTATTTTCAGTAATCTTTATCTACACACACACACACACAAACATGTTTTTGTTTTTTTTTAATTAGGTCATCAATGCATTTGTTTTATCAAAGACATGAAAAAATTCTCTCTCTGCACTACAGCAAACAGCAATTTTCATAAGAGGCATATACTAAAACTATGCAACTTCCCGGCCACAAAGTACTGGTCCATGAACCGTAGATATGGTTTAGTATATGTTGTAAGAATTTGTTTCTAGACTGATGTAAAGTAAATAAGATTAAAATAAATCAAAAAGTATATCTTTATCTTTTTTTTTATTGTGTAGATTTCTTATACATAAGAAATCATGATAGTTTAGATGAGTGATTGCCAGATCAAATTACTTTTAAACATATTTAAGAATTTAATTTAATTTTGAAATTTTATATATAATTTATATCATACACACACACACTTAATTATAACACAACATGATTTTATAGTTGTTTAATGATATTCTAGATAAGATTACATGATATTCACAAAACAAGTCACCTTTATTCCAATTCTATGTGCTAACTGCAATCTGAAAAAAGTAACAATGATCATTTAATGAATGTTATAATAACATGCTCAAATCATCAAATGATTTTTGACAGAAATTTTAAAATACAATCATAATTCATTACGTAATAATAATTCAACACTATGAGGTTAAATAACTTCATATTTTTGTAATATTCTAAAATATTATTCTCAACAATTATCATTCAATGACTAGTTTCAAGTTTTCATCACAACTGTCACTATAAATGAAAGGTGGTTTTAATGGTGCTGATTTGAAATATGTCTGTCCAACACAGAATACAATTTATCATATGAGTACAGTACATTTAAATTTGATTTGATCTTTTTTTTCTTTTCAATACAAAGAAATCTTAACAGTATACAGGTAATGAATGTTATGTTTGTTGAAAATATTTTCAGTTTACATGAAAAACATTATTTTCCCAATTTGTTTATATTGCCTTGTGACATTTTTTTAAGATCACCATTTTTTTCTTAATGTCTGTTGTTTTGTTAAAGGTATACATTTGCATGCTTTTAAAAAGAACGTCCTTTGATGAACTTTGTTTATGATTTTATCATTTACTTTTTTTAATTATCTGTTCAAAGTGAACTTATTCATTTTTTTCCAATTTTTTTTTATTTTTAACTTACCTCAAAATGACACTCCAGTGGCAAATTACACCATGGTTTTGTCATCAAAAACTTTGATTTTGGCCTGAAACAAATAATGTATTCTTTAAAATATTAGTTTTCCACTTAACAGGTAGACAAGAAACCATGGAATGAATTATCGAATTTGGCTATTCTTCATGAAGAAAAGATAGTTCAAAGGGGAATTAACAAAGCATCTGAAAAAAGGCCCATTTTCCAAACAAAATGGGGATGGAAGAGGGCATTTTTGGTTAGGAAAAAAGCACAATTTGACTGAATAAGAACTACGATTTTTTTTTTCAACAATAAAATATGTTTTAAATTCAAACAGCACACTAGTATTTAATGTGCAGTCTTATGCAAACATATTACAGTTTACAGAAATTTATTTACTAAAACCTGTTCATTTTATTGCAGTATAGAGCTAAATATCTAAAAAGCAAATTTATTTTAAAATAAAGATATCATCAGAAATTAAGTAAATATTAATTAAGAGGGTCATTATTTTAATAACCTTGACATAAGATTTAAACTAGTTTGGCTGCCTTGAAATTTGTTCATATTTAGAAACAGTTGAAAACGCTTTTGAAACACCCCTCCTTCAATACACGGGGTCACTGAGTTAAAGTAAGAAATTCATGATGAAATCAGTTTTGACACAAGTAGCAGATTAACGGACTTGATTGTGTATTGGGTTAGCAAGAAAAAAATCAAAATTTTACCACTGTTTCTATCTAAATTCATAAAAAAGTGTTCAGAATCTATTGTATAATCCTCTAACTTGTCAATGTTGATTCCTACAAAGTCGTCTGCATTTGCACTATAAAGACGATGTGTTTAAATCGTTTGAAAGGTTTCTCGATAAAAATCTGAATCTGTCAAGAGATGAAAAAATATATTTAAATTATGGGTGTCGATCAAACTATTACAACCACATATTGTTTACATTTTAATGAATAAATTTGCAATGTAAATGTCACGCGTAAAATTGCCCAAAACATTAATGTTGATTGTCAAAAATCTAAATTAAACTCATAATAAAATACAGTTCATTGTAATAAACTAGTTCATCAAAACATACTTTACCTTTCTTTGTAAATCCTTTGAGGATTTCATTGAGAATATAGCAGAATGTTTTAGTCCAAAAATGAACGCTAGCTTTCAACAAGGACTGAAAAACATTTTCTGTAGCACTGTAGTAAGAGCAAAAAGTACCGTAATTACCAGAAAGGGGCTAAATTTCGATACATTCATCAAGAAACAAACCAAGACATATTTTATTTGTTTTATTTACATTCTTTTTTATTTTACATGAACAGCAAATGACATATTGCATATTTCATTATGACATTTTCAATCAATCGTGCATAAATTATACATCCTGTAAAAGACGTTTTCTGATTGGCTTAGATATAAATAGATTTTACTGGAAAACCAATCTCATAGGAGAACAATTCAAAAGGGTCGTCTTCAGATCTTACCGTAGGAAGATCTGTACTTTAGTCAGATTGCATGCAGCATGCACCTTATATATAGAGAGAAAGAGATACCCGTATTGCCGCTTCTTTAAACAATTAATTTTTTAAAAAAGCAGACCGGAAGGCCATCTCGGTTCGAAGAGAAGTAATTAGTGAAGAGGTCGCCGATTCTGTCGAAGCTTATACAATCAGGATGATAGCAGAAAATTTAATTAATCTGCAAACAACTTCTAAATTGGTCCCATCCTTTTAACCATACATGCAAATTATTTGTTCCTATAAAAGAACTGTTGCTATGTTTTACTGTTTTAACTACAGTAGAACCTCGTTAATCCGAAGTCATAGGGACCGGGCTGAAAACTTCGAAATAATGATAATTCGGATTAAAAATCCAATGAGAAATTTCGGTTTGTGTGCATGTATGTTTGCGTTATCATTACCTGTCAGTATCGTGAAAATCGCTATGTCGTAAAAACAACTATTGGTACGTATGAAATGAAAAACGGATCCTGTACGTAAGAGAGTCTTCACGGAAATACAAACACATATAATTATTGATATTGAAATTTCTTTAATACATGTATGCAAATACGTATGGAAATAATAAGAAAACAAAACAGTTCAACAGTAATTTCGTCTTTCTGTTTCAACCAAGTTGATAGCGTATTTGATGGTACCCCAAACTCTTCGGCAATTTGCTTTCTTGATTTAATTCCCCTCTCGACTTCCTGGATGGCCGCAAACTTCTCTTGATAGGTTTTGGAGTTGTGCCTACGTTTAACCCCCTTCTGTCGTTATGCCGATCCAGATATCCTCCCGGTTTGGTAACCGGGCCCTTCTCTAGATTGCTCGACAATGGATAGGGTTGAGACAAACCCAGTTATTCCCCCCGGACACACTGGGTATTTCACTGGATTGTTCTGACATTGACAATTGTGAGGAATTATCTTTGGAGACAATAATTCTTTCGGACGTAAGTGTGCAGAGATGATTAATCTCTGCTGACTAAATTTAAATTCACATAAAAAAACAAGTACTCAATATCTGACACCTGGGTTTATTGCTGACGCGTGTCTGTTACTCAATCTGTCAGACATTGATTAGAAGTAATCAATAATTTCCAGTCAGACACGTGCTGATAATCCCTACCTGGAAAAAGGTGCGAAAAACTTACAGTGACGCCGCAAATAAACTGACCCGTGTAGGATTGAAGTTAAGAGTGATATGTCTTCGAAAATGTACGAAAATTGACTTCAAAATTAAAATTGAAAAATAAATAGTGAACTCGGGACCGGGATTTAACTTCGAAATAGCGAAAAAATCCAAATAGCGAAATTCGGATTAAACATTTTATTTTTAGTTAAAATAAGAAGGGGAAAAATCGGGACCGAAAAAAAACTTAGAAATGGTGAGGAATTCGGTTTAACGATGTTCGGTTTGACGAGGTTCTACTGTATATATTTTTTTCAATCATAAGAATACTCTTAAGACTTTCTTGTATGTGATTACTATGTTTTTTAAAAGTCCATTACTCTTTTAGTTGTAAAGAACCAATAAAAAAAAGTCTTCGGTATATAATACTTCTATGATGAATATTTAATTTTAAAATAATAATGTAATAATGATATAATGTGCATAAAAAGGAATAAATATGAATAAAATCAATTAATGGAAGAAATTTGTAGTCATGTTGTTGTTGTTGTTGTCTGGTAGATTCCTCTGTTGTCTTCAGGGCACTCCTTAGTAGGATGAAGAATTTTGAGTTTTCTGTATTAAGGGTCGTACTTTATTATGAACACTCGTAATGTTGTGAATATATACTCTAAAACGCGAAGACAGCAGATCTTATAGTCGGACGGTATTAATTTAGTTGGTACAGTTTATATTACGTAAGTGCTCTATATAAGTGTATGTATGTATATACACATAGTTATTTACATAGTTATTATAGTTATTTATATAGTTACTTGTAAATTATTATATAATATTTATTATAATAGATGACCAGTTTTTGACTAAGCTACCCAGTGACACTACATAGTACCCTGGTTCTTTCTGTATTAATGTTCTTACAATAGGCCTGTGACCATTCTTTATGTTTTCTGTCATGTTAATTAGTACCGGTAATAACATTTATGTTGTGTAAACGTTGATTGTCCCTCCCTCGCCTTGGGGAGGGATTGGGCGTGGGAGTGAGTGCCAGTATACCGGTACCGGCGATACATAAAGGTGACATATCTGGTCAAAATAAACACATGCTGTGCCCGCTGATAAGAAGGTATGGCACGCGTCTGGTGAAATACAATTACGTAGGTTAAATATACTCATTCATGCATAAATGTACAGAGACATGAGAAAAAGAATCAAAGATATATTTTAAGCGAACTATACATGTAATAATATGGAATTTATAGATTATCTCCCATTTAACTTTTATCATGGTACTTTGTGTTTTCACGGACAAGGAGAGATTGGAATTTGACTAAAAGTGTATGCCTCTATTCTCAAAGGCAGTATGTTAATCTTCTATTGTAGGGGTTCTGTTTTTTTAGCTCACCTGAGCATAGCTCAGGGTGAGCTTTTGGGATACTTGATTGTCTGTCATCCGTCAACAATTTTGATGTTTACACACTAGAGGCCACAATTTTGATCCAATCTTCCTCAAACTTGGTCAGAATGTTTGTCTTGATGATATCTTGAACCCTTTCGAAAATGGGTCAGGTTGGATCAAAAGTAGGTCAGTAGTCAAATCTTAGAAAAATCTTGTTTACACATAGAGGTACAATTTTTCCAATCTTCCTCAAACTTGTCAGAAGTTTCAGGTTGGATCAAAAAGTAGGTCAGTATGTCAAATCTTAGAAAAATCTTGTTTACACACTAGAGGCTACAATTTTAATCCAATCTTCCTCAAACTTGGTCAGAATGTTTGTCTTGATGATATCTCGAACCAGTTTGAAAAAAGGTGGGGCTGGACAGAAATGTAGGTCAGTAGGTCAAATTTAGAAAAATCTTTTTGCAACATTTTTGGTCAAATCATCCTCAAACTTTGGCAGAATGTTTGTCATGATGATATCTTTTGTGGATGGGGTCAGAAAATTCCTGAACATTGTTTCACCTCATCATCTTAATTCTAAAGCAATCTGTTTTGTACAGGCAATGAATGATACTTTTCTCAGGTGAGCGATCTAGGGCCATCTTGGCCCTCTTGTGTTGTTATTTTTTGCTGAAATAATAAGCATCGGAAAAGACAGTGGTTGGATACAAGAAAGTCCGGGTGCGATACCCTAGCTCATTTTGCGAAAAGACGCATTGGTTCTTTTACGTGTCAAGGGAATAGCATCGACCGATGCACGGGAGATAATAGTGAAATCTTTGAGCCACATCTCCACTGAAACCGCTGGACAGAATTTAATTAAATTTCGCAGGTGTGATCATTTGGTGAAGCATCACAAAAGTTGCTGAAATTATTCCTTTCCATTAAACGGAACGTGCTCAAGGTGAGTTTTTGGGATCACCCTCTATCCGTCGTCGTTCGTCATCAACAATTTGCTTTAAAGACATCTCTGAAACAGGTAGATAGAACTCTGGTTGCAATGGCAACCATTTTATTTTAAAAACTTTAAAAATCTGAAACTGATGCTCAGAATTTAATTTCCTTTGCAATGAAAATGACCACTGTGTACATTTAGTGGGTGGGGTGTGCTAATTTCTATTTAGCTAATATTCCATAACACTTCTCATTCATATCATGGGTTGCTACCATGGACCCCCAAAACAACATTATAGTGAGACAGCAGTGTACTATAATATATATGATGTGCAATTTCATCCTTCCTTAAGCATTTTCTCTCTAGCATTTCAATTCAGGTGAGCATTTAGGGCCATCATGGCCCTCTTGTTTTTAGCTCACCTGAGCACAACATGCTCATGGTGAACTGTTGTGATAGCCTTTTGTCCAGCGTTCATCGTACCTGCATGCGTCTTTAACAGAAATGTTCCTTGGGTGTTGCCCTTTCAAAGTTGTTCAAATTATTTGATTCCATACAGAAATATATAGTACAAACTTAAAAAAACACATCTTTTCCAAAACTACTGGCCAGATTTTAAAATATTTTAGCATTGATGTTTCTTGAGTAACCCTATACCAAGATTGTTCAAATTATTTTTGAAAACTAGAAAAATCTTCTTCTCAAAAACCACAAGGCCTGGCGTTTATATATTTGGTGTGTATCATTGCCATATGAACATTTACCATATTTGTTCAAATCATGGCCCTGGGGTCAAATTTGGCCCGCCCAAAGGGTCACTTGATTTTACAAAGGCATGATATAAGTAGGAAAATCTAGAAAAATCTTCTTGTCAGAAACTACAAGGCCAGGAGTTTAGATATTTGGTGTGTAACATTGCCTTATGGACATTTACCAAGTTTGTTCAAATCATGGCCCTGAGGTCAAAATTGGTCCCGCCCCAGGGGTCACTTGATATTACATAGGCTTAAATAGGAAAATCTAGAAAAATCTTCTCAGAAACCAGAAGGCCTGGAGTTTAGATATTTGGTGTGTAACATTGCCTTATGGAAATCTACCAAGTTTGTTTAAATCATGGCCCTGGGTTCAAAATTGGCCCCACCCCAGGGGTCACTTGATTTAACTTAGACTTACATAAATTATGAAAGATTTTTAAAAGATATCTTTGTCAGAAACCACAAGATCATGGGTTTAGATATTTGGTATGTAATCTGGCCTTGTGGACCTGAACCAAGTTTTCAAATCATGGCCCCGCGGTCAAAATTGGTCCCATGCTTGGGTTTACTTGGTTTTTTGGACCACATGGAAACTTTTTGCATGGAATCAAAATTATATTGCTGTTCTTCTGTATGGATTTTGTATTCAGTATGACTGTTATGAAAGGCAATGAAAGCAAAATTTCTCAGGTGAGCAGTTTAGGGCCATCTTGGTCCTCTTGTATTATTTTGTTGTATAGAATCTTTAGAATTATTTGTATCTGAAATTTGAATCTGGTTCCTGCTTAAGGTTAAACTTAGAAAAATTATGTGACTTGTATAATTAAGCTGAAAGTACTCTTGAGTGTTCTAGGGCAATGATGATTGTCTTGTTTAATTAAAAAAATCCAGGTCTGGTTTAAATTCTGGTTCTGGAAGTGAGTGAAAGATAACCTTGTGTGGGATAGCTTTCATAAATGTTTTGATTTTCATGAAAGTTAGTGAGAGTTTCGAAGGGTTTTCAAAGTTTTCAGTATTTGATATTTAGGATTTTTGATATTGTTTTGTTTCAGAAGTTTCCTAGAAATATGCAAGTGTCTTATTATGTTTATGTTGGCCATACCAGCTATGTGGTGGTGTGTGGGTTGAAGAAAAGTAGTAAAGTAATACAGGCTTGCATCAGATAATCATGTGAACAGTTTTATATGTCAAAATAGCATCTTCATATGTCAAAATAGCATCTTCCTGTGAGGTGGAGAAATGTAAGAGGTGTAAAGCTAATTCAGGGTTGAGTAGCTCCAAGTGTCATCCTAATATGTCATTTGAGGGAGTGCAGATCAGGTGTTTCCTCTTAATGGTGTGTAGGAAAAAAGACTCTTCTGCCATTTTCTGAGACCTTTCGGATAACTTTTTTAGCTCACCTGAGTACAATGTGCTTATGGTGAGCTATTGTGATCACCTTTTGCCTTTTGTCTGGCGTCTGTCGTCTGTGCATCCATGTGTGCGTCCGACGTCAACAATTTTCTTTAAACGACATCTCCTTCTAAACCACTGGGCCATATTGGATGAAAATTGTCTGTGATGTTCCTTGCATGAAGCTCTACCAAAGTTGTTCAAATGGTTCCGATCTGTTGCATATCTGGGTCACAGGAGCTAAAAATAGATTTTTAAAGTGAAATCTTTAAAAATCTTCTTCTCAGAAACCGCACGGCCTAGAGCTTAGATATTTGGTGTGTGGCATAGTCTTATGAACCTCTACCATGGTTGTTCAAATCATGGCCCTGGGGTCAAAATTGGCCCCGCCCCAGGGGTCACTTGATTTAACATAGGCTAATATAGAAAAAACTTGAAAAATCTTCTTGTCAGAAACTACAAGGTCTGGATCTCTACTAAGTATGTTCAAACTATGGCCCTGGGGTCAAAATTGGCCCTGCCCCAAGGGTCACTTGATTTTACATAGGCTTATATAGGAAAAAAAAAAGAAGAAAAATCTTCTTCTCAGAAACCACAAGGCCTGGAGTTAAGATATTTGATGTGTAGCATTGCTAGTGGATCTCTACCACGTTTGTTCCAATCATGGTCCTGGGGCCAAAATTGGCCCTGCCCCAAGGGTCACTTGATTTTACAAAGGCTTAAATAGGAAAAACTAGAAAAATCTTCTTCTCAGAAACCACAAGACCTGGAGTTAAGATATTTAGTGTGACATTGTCATATGAACATCTACCAAGTTTGTTCAAATTATGGCCCTGGGGTCAAAATTGGCCCTGCCCCAGGGGTCACTTGAATTTACGAAGACTGAAATAGGAAAAACTATGAAAATCTTCTTCTCAGAAACTACAAGGCAAGGAGTTTAGATATTTGGTATGTTACATTGACTTGTGGACATCTACCAAGTTTGTTCAAATCAAAAGGATCACCCTGCATCCGTCTTGCGTCATCAACCATTTACTGTAAAAAACATCCCCTCTGAAACTTTTGGACAGAATTTGATAAAACTTGGCAGGGATGATCCTTGGGTGAACCTTCACAAAAGTTGCTAAAATAAACTTGATTTATGTTGAATTCTGGTTGCCATGGCAATAGAAAGAAAAAAAGTATGAAAACTTTAAAAATCATCTTCTTCAAAACTACTGGCCAGATTTCAAAATGTTTTAGTACAGATGTTCCGTGGGCAACCCTCTACCAAGATTACTTAAATTATTCTGATCCGTAAAAAAATATGGCCGCCAGGCATGGGCCTAATTTGCCTTATATGTATAATTATAGTGAAATTTTTGAATGACATCTTCTCTGAAACCGCTGGACAGAATTTGATTAAACTTGGCAGGGATAATCCTTGGGTGAACTTTCACAAAAGTTGCTAAAATAAACTTGATCCATGTGGAACTCTGGTTGCTATGGCAATGGAAAGAAACAAAATAAGAAAACTTTAAAATCATCTCCTTTAAAACTACTGGCCAGATTTAAAAAATGATCAGATGTTCCTTCTGTAACCCTATACTCAGGTGAGCGATCCAGGGCTTCTATGGCCCTCTTGTTTTACGCCTTCTGGCAGTTGTTTTCAGGCAGTCCTAGTGACCAAGTAGATAAATAGCCTGCCCTAAAACTCTACATGCAACACATTAAATATGACACTGGTAGAATAATTACCCTTGCTTGGCATTCATCTAGGATTGCTTGGTCTGGTCTCAGGCCCTTTCCCTCATATAGACTCATTTTGACGCACTCAATAGATACCACATAAAGCCTGATCTGCAGAAAACCACGGTTAAACCTTACCAAATTTAATTACAAAATCCTCATTTCAAGACCACTGAGAAGCAGCGAACAGCATAAAACCTGATCAGTCTGCTAGTTAGTCGCAGGCTGATCTGGTTTTATGCTGTTCGCATAGGTCTTTTCATGGTTTCCTCTATGAGGGAAAGGGTTAATACTGCATCATGTGACTTGTCTGTAGTGAGGCGGCACTATGTGGTCGAAATTCTGCTATTGGGACAATGAAACCAAGCAAAAGAGCAGAATATTGCCATTTATGTGCTATTTACAAACTTTTACTTGCACTTTATTTGCAGACTACATAGCACAACATGGTAGAATGTCCGAGTCTGAGGCAAGGAAGAAGTTCTGGCAAATAATTCGGGCAGTGGAGTATTGTCATAGTAACCATGTGGTACACAGGGATCTCAAAGTAAGTACCTTTCACCTCAGTCTCTGGCGGTCACAATGTAGCAGTACAGGGTAAAAATGTATGACACAGTTGAGAGTGTCTCCCAGCACTGATTAATGTTAGATAATAGCAAACAAAAAATAAGCAGTAATGTTGTGCAACATTGCATAACACCCCTCCAGGCTCCATACTGCTATCAGTGTACTGATAAGCTGCTAGCCATAGGTAACCCAGCTGAAGACCTAGTTCATATGCATATGGACTAATGGAGATAATGTCACTTTGCCACTACCTCAGTCTACCTGTATAGTTTAAGCCTATAAAACACTGTTTTACCTTCATAATAGATCTTTGGTGTAAATGAATGTTTGTAGAGAAAAATAAAAGATCTATCTATTGATATATTTTTCATATTGATGAACTGAGATACAGAATCATTATATTAGATTATACCTAAAGAAATATATTTTCAATAACATCTGCATAACACAAAAAAATGACCCCCAAAAAGGAAATAAAACAAGTACAATATATAAATTTATTCCATTTTATTGAATTAAGAAATCTTTGCATTAAATAATAGGTTACAAGGAGACTGATATCTGTTGTTGTTTTTTTGTCTGTTGGGAAAGGGGATATTTGTTTGAAATTGTCTGACTTAGGAGATATATATTGTATATTAGATGATGACCAAATACTTATTCTGTAGTGACTCGTTGTCACTGTTCTAGGAACTAATTTAGAATCTTCTTTTTTTTTAACTATTTAAAGACCCAAAGCCATATAGCCAAAGGCGGCTAGGCACTCTGCAAGGTCTTTTAATTTTGAATTTCAATTGAATTTTGAAGAGTAATTTTATATTAATAAATATATCCCTAACTGCCAAAAATAGCCAAATACATGAGAAAAGGTCTTGGATAAGTTCTAATTTTGAATTTTGATAGCTTTTTAAGCTAACAAGGATTAAGTCCTTGGAAAGGAAGCAAAAATTGAGAACTGAGATATCCGGGTCTACATTTATATTTTGTCCCCATTGGACCATTTTGTCCAACAGGGCTCATGTTGGGTGGGGTTCGGTGTTAATACTTTATTTTATCAGGCCACTGGGACCTCCAACAGCAAAAGAGTGCTGTTTTTAGGGTAGGTTTATATTAAAGTTAGAGGATAGTATATAGTAAAGTATGACTTTGAGTACGGACTTATGCAGGACTATGTACACCCTTCTATCTCTACATCCGGTTGCCAGAGAAGAAAAGAAAAAAGAAAGACATAAGAAAAAAAAAAGAGGGGAATTTCCCGTTTCGAATTTGGATAGCTAAAATGCGCTAGTAAGGATAAAAATCCTTGGTAATATGTTTTGCCAAAGTGCCTAAAGATTATATTCAGAACCTTTTATATCGGCACATTTATTTTATTGTAAAGATGTACAATGTATAAATAAATATTTTATTCATATTTTTGAAAAGTGCCGATATGGTATTCAAAATAATTTCAGATCAAATTTATACTTAGCTTTACCCACAATTGATTGATCTTCTGCTGTGTTCGATTTCCTGATTGGTTTCTCATCATCGCTTTCAAATAAAGCCGAGTTTTCTTATCAATGAAGCCAACAGTTTTATTACCCTGTCATTATTTTTGAACTAATCAACAATTTCCGGCACTGGGGACGCTTAGTTAAACATCTAGACAACCATGACTTACGCACGTGACTTATGATCTTTTTTATAGACATTAGTAATTGTTTTAAAAATAGCTTGAACAGAATAGATTTAAATTGGTAATTTTCCACTCAAGAGATGCTGTAAACAACAGAACATAACTTTTATGTCGATCTCCCCAAATATAGAAACTATTCTTTTAATCAGCCCTTTTTAGTCCCCTACCGGCTTCGCCGAAGGGGACTATAGGTTTGCACTCCGTCCGTCCGTCATTAAAATAGTAGTTTTCCGGACTTTTTAGCTCACTGAGCACAACGTGCTCAAGGTGAGCTTTTCTGATCGCCTTTTGTCCGGCGTCCGTCGTCCGTGCGTGCGTGCGTGCGTCCGGCGTCAACAATTGCTTCAAACAACATCTCCTCCTAAACGGCTTGGCCAATTTGAAAAATATTTTGCAGGAATGTTCCTTGGATGAAGCTCTACTAAAGTTGTATAAATGGTTCTGGTCCATCGCATAATTAGGTCACAGGAGCTAAAAATAGATTTTAAAAATGAAAATTTAAAAAATCTTCTTCTCTGAAACCACAAGGCCTAGCCTTTTGATTTTTGGTATGTAGCATGATCTTATGACTCTCTACCAGGATTGTACAAATTATGACCCTGGGGTCAAAATTGGCCCCGCCCCAGGGGTCACTTGATTTCACATAGGCTAATATAGGAAAAACTTGAAAAAATCTTCTTCTCCAAAACCACAAGGCCTAGCCTTTTGATTTTTAGCTCACCTGAGCACAAAGTGCTCAAGGTGAGCTTTTGTGATCGCCCTTCGTCCGGCGTCCGTCGTCGTGCGTCGTCCGTCGTCAACAATTTGCTTTAAACGACATCTTCTCTGAAACCGCTGGACAGAATTTAATGAAACTTGGCAGGAATGTTCTTTGGGTGAGGCTCTACAAAAGTTGCTAAAATAAACTTGATCCATGAAGAACTCTGGTTGCCATGGCAACAAAAAGAAAAATAATTTGAAAACTTTAAAAATCATCTCCTTCAAAACTACTGGCCAGATTTCAAAATAATTTACTACAGATGTTCCTTGGGTCAACCTCTACCAAAGTTGCTAAAATTATTCCGATCCGTAAAAAAACATGGCCGCCAGGGGCGGGGCTTATTTGCCTTATATGTATATAGAGAAACCTTTAAACAACATCTCCTCTGAAACTACTGGACAGAATTTGATTAAACTTGACAGGAATGATCCTTGGGTCAACCTTCACAAAAGTTGCTAAAATAAACTTGATCCATGTAGAACTCTGGTTGCCATGGCAACAAAAAGAAAAAAAAATGAAAACTTTAAAAATCATCTTCTTCAAAACTACTGGCCAGATTTTAAAATAAATTGGTACAGATGTTCCTTGGGTCAACCTCTACCAAAGTTGCTAAAATTATTCCGATCCGTAAAAAAACATGGCCGCCAGGGGCGGGGCTTATTTGCCTTATATGTATATAGAGAAACCTTTAAACAACATCTCCTCTGAAACCACTGGACAGAATTTGATTAAACTTGGCAGGGATGATCCTTGGGTCAACCTTCACAAAAGTTGCTAAAATAAACTTGATCCATGTAGAACTCTGGTTGCCATGGCAACAAAAAGAAAAAAAAATGAAAACTTTAAAAATCATCTTCTTCAAAACTACTGGCCAGATTATAAAATAAATTGTACAAGCCTACAAGTAACTTGCTGGCTGATTTTGTTTTATACTGTTCGCTGCTCCTCAGTGGTCTGGTGATGAGGATTTTACTATGAAAATTGGTAATGTTTAACTGTAGCTTTTCTGCAGTTCAGGCTACCTCTCTAAAAGTTGATCCTTTACAGATCAGATTTACAGAAGTTGAATATTTTTAAGTGTGATGTTTTGTTACATTTATGCATAAAAAGAATGCATCAGCTCATAAACAAAACAAGAAATATGTCTTGGTAGCTTAATAAAATGCAAAAAGTTACATTAAATTACAAGGCCACTTATTAAAGAGAGAGAAGTCTAACAGAGAGAGAGAGAGAGAGAAAAAACCAGCTAGAAACAGAAAAAAATAAATTGTACCCTTAGATGAGATAGTCCACTAGTCTGATAGGTCATTTGGGTGATTCCACTACATATGCAGAGGTGGAGAAGATAACATTACCACAAATACCATTCCTATAGCTTAGTCTGACCTTCTGGCAGAGGTCACATTTTCTGGACTGTGTTCCCCACTGAGTTAGGGCAAAACTATATTACCTGCTACTATGTATATAAGATACTAGGCTAGTTTTACACAAAGCCACCTGATAGAGATATAAGGGTTATTCATACTATCCTAAATCAGCAGCAGCATCAACATCATCATTAAAGTGATTGTGGGGGGGGGGGGGTGAATATGCAGATTGTCTGCCTTTACTTTGGTTCATGTCAGTGTTCCAGTACACAGGGATTACCAAACACCTCTTAAAAACCACAAACGAATGATTGAAAACACTTTGTAATAAATTGCAACTTATTTCATAATAATTAACCCTTTTCCTCATAGAGATCTATAAAATACCTATGTGAGTAGCATAAAACCTAATCAGCCTGCAAGTCCAACTGTTACTCGCAGGCTGATCAGGTTTTATGCTGTTTGCTGCTCCTTAGTGGTCTGGGGATGAGGATTTTACAATTAAATTTGGAAAGGTTTAAGTGGGGCTTTCTGCAGATTTACTAAAATGGGTAAGAAAAACTGTCAAGTTCCTGAGAAACATGTATATCAGTATGATACATGTATACTAGGTTGCATATAGAGCAGTGGTACTCAGGTGAGCGATTTGAGGCCCTATGGGCCTCTTGTTGGTATGTAGCATCATCTTATGGGCCACTACCAAGATTGTACAAATCATAGCCCTATGGTGATAAATGACCCCGCACCAGGGGTCACTTGTTTTACATAGAGTTATATAGGAAAATCTTAAAAAATCTTCTTCCATGAATGCATAAGGCCTAGAGCTTAGATATTTGGTATGTAGCATCATCTTATGGTTCATTACCAAGATGGTACAAATCATGACCCTATGGTGATAAATGCCCCCGCACCATGGGTCACTTGTTTTACATAGAGTTATATAGGAAAATCTTTAAAAATCTTCTTCTATGAATCCATAAGGCCTAGAGCTTAGATATTTGGTATGTAGCATCATCTTATGGTTCATTACCAAGATTGTACAAATCATGACCCTATGGTGATAAATGCCCCTGCACCATGGGTCACTTGTTTTACATAGAGTTATATAGGAAAACCTTTAAAAATCTTCTATGAATCCGTAAGGCCTAGAGCTATGATATTTGGTATGTAGCATCATCTTATGGTTCATTACCAAGAATTTCAAAATGGTGGCCCTTTGGAGATAAATGACCCCGCACTAAGTCTTCTCCTCTGAAACCATAAGGCCCAGTGCTTATATATTTGGTGTGTAGTATTGTCAGGGCTAAAATGTTTAAGATTGAGTTATATCAGAATTCTTGTCTGTTTAAAAACCTTGTAATCAGTTGTAGCAATGGTACTCAGGTGAGCGATTCAGGGCCATCATGGCCCTCTTGTTATGTTTACCGTATACACCTGCAGATTAGGCACACTTTTTTTTCCATATAATTCAAGTTTATAGAGGGAGTACGCCTTATTTGATGATATAAAGCTTTTTAGGTTTCTATTTTCAATCACCGAGAAGTGAAAACTACCGGTATACGATCTCAGAAAATGGATATACTGAAAGCCAATGAATACGATAATATGACACAAAGTCTATACGAAGCCATGATAAACAATACCAGATTATTGCTTTTGTTCTTATTAGTTATTCTACAGGTATATTTCATGATAAAATGATCGTGAGAAACTGAAACAACTTGATGGAAGCCATTTTCAATATAAACAAATAAGTTTATTTTACGGGACCTCATGATGTATAGGAGAAACTTGACAGGTGGCAGTTGTTACGTAATGTTTTTTAGTTGGGAGAATTTTGACAGGTGACAATGGTCCCCAGTGTTAGAATGCGGGGACACGGTGAGTAATATCATGTTATGAAAATGTGTCACCTTTATCCTACCCGTCGTTAATGTAACGGTCTAACAGTAATCTTATGCCATGTGTAAATAAAACGGTTCACCGTATGATTAGCCCGGTGACGTACGGATAGCTTTCGGTCTGTCAAAATGTACGACGGCGCAAATTTCAAAACAAGATTTTGCCACATATGATACGATAAGTGATTTTTTTTTCTTCAAATAAGTTACCCTCAAAGTTAGGATGCGCCTTATACGTAGCTGCGCCTAATCTGACCGTGCATACGGTATACTTGCTCACTTCTTTACTGAACCCATTGAGATGTTGCCTTAAAACTTGGAATATATGTTTATATCCTTTGTTTACTTTTTGATAATACAGTGATTCTTATTTTGCCTTTTACTGCAATATTTTTCTATAGTTTAGTCAAGCGCGCTGTCTTAAGGACAGCTCTTGTTATGCTCCCTGAAGGATGAGAATATAGTTGCCACTTTGTCTGTCCAGTGTCCATCCATCCCTCATTTTTTGTACGCAGTAATTGGCCTTTGTTAAATTTTATACTTGATTTTTGTCCGAAGCGTTACTCATGTAACCTTGAGACCTCATAGGTGGATTGACCTCATGAAGGGGAATTTTAATAGTATTAATACATACCAGTTATAACCCAGATATCTGTCTATATACTACTGCCTGCTTCCAAAACAAAGTTCTGTAAAATAACTTATCCAAAGGTGCCCAGATATTACTATGATGTAAGTTCACTCTGCGCATGCCAAATCAATTCTGTTTTGGAAGCCATTTTGGATTCTAGCATCCTTATTGGCGATTGATTACTTGATCCCCTTCCACTTCTCTTTCTACCAGTATTCCCAGCCTATTTTCAGCCCTGTTAGGTTTGTATATATATTTTGTTATCAGTTTATATATCTTGTCTCCCTTGTTGACCGACTTTTGTCTGTTGTGTGTCGTCCATCTTGCGATGTCAACAATTGCTTGTGAATGCTTGTGAACACTCTAAAGGCAACAGTTTAAGCCCAATCTTCATGAAAATAGGTCAGAATGTTTATCTGTATAATTTATTATAATGAGATATGCTGAAGAGTTACATAACCACTTCACAATAACTAAATAACTCCATAAATAAAATAATGTTTATTGCTTTATTTAGGGTTTTTCAAGAAGTTACGGCTTTCACAAAGACACATATAGCATTCTCAAACCTACTACGCGGTCCAATAGAATGCGGTATTTGGGCTTGGACCCCAAGAATGCGATATAGAGGCATTGTATCGTAGTGGCTATTAGTATGGCATGTTTTGATAACACTTAATAAATAAGGACTGTTAACAGCCAAACTTTCACCAGTGAGGGTTGCTGACAGTGGAGATTATAATGACAACAGTAGGTGTCAGTCAGTAATTGCATGGGGCAAATTTTCGGCTGGTATTTTTTTCTATCTCAGGATGAGCTATTAGGATCTATGAATGTCTGTTGTCCGTCCGTCCACAATTAGTTTGTTTGCACTCTAGCGTCTTCATTTCTGAAGCAATCATCTTCAAATTTTATGATGATGTTTATAACCATGATCTCTTGGCCAAGTTTAATTATGGTTGATATGGGCCTAAAAGGTCAGGAGTCACGCCCCTTTCAATATTAAATAATGCCAGATCTCACTTTGTTTGCATTTTAGCATCTTCATTTCTTAAACAATCATCTTCAAACTTTATGACAATATATAATACTGTAATCTCTCAGCCAAGAACGATTATGGCTGATATCAGCCTGTTAGGTCAGGAGATATGCCCCAAGTTATGCCCCTTTTAATATTATAAAATGCCAATATTCGGTTTGTCTGCACTCTAGCATCTTCATTTCTTCAGCAATTATCTTCAAACTTTATGACAATATTTATTACTATAATATTTCAGCCAAGTTCGATTATGGCTGATATCGGCCAATTCGGGCAGGAGTAATGCCCCTTTTAATATTAAAGGCGTTTCAGCGTTGTTTTTTCAATGGACAGATTTTTCTAAAAAATTGCATTTGAATATTTTAGACTTTAACTAAAAGATATATGAATTAAAAATAGGGGGTCATCATGCTTGTTTCAGAGATCAAGCTTATGGTAGAGCATCACTTTTTGCTAAAATTTGTTGATTAAAATGGCATTAAAAATAAGAAAATTTCGTTTCTAAATACTTTAACAACATATTAAATGATATTTTTAAGATATTTTTATCACCATTTTTAACTTATAATGTATTCTATAAATTACACAATACAAAACGGGCATAAAATCTCATTGTGCCCGGACAAAAATGTATACAAAAACTATCCCAAAACTGTGAACTTTTATATACATTTTTCTAAATAAAAAAAATTTCAACGGACAGATTTCCTTTATTTTTTTCAGAGTCATCTCAAATTTAAAATTTTTATTGAAATTTTAGCCAAATTTGCATAAAAACACTAAAATGTGACTTTTTGTACCTTCAAAATTTGGTAAATATACTATTGATGATATTCTTTACACATGAATCTTAAAATTTGGGCTTTCTTCTATCATTCTACTTAAAATAAATGAGAAATTCAAAAATTGTTTTTTACCAAAATCAAAATCAGCTGTAACCGTAAACTGTTAAAAAGTAATCATCTTCAAACTTTAGAACAATGTTCATAGCCATATTCTTTCAGCCAAGTTCAATTTTGGCTGATATTGTCCAATAAGGTCAGGAGTTATGCCCCTTTTATGTTTAAATTTATGTGTTCAAAGCCATAATTTCTCAATCAAGTTTGACTTCAAATTTTGACCACAGGCACGGTTATAAATGATCTCAAGGATTATGTATTTAGTACAACTATGCTATAATTTAGTAACTTGTACAGGCGAAGTCAGTTTTTCTCAGGTGAGTGTCTTTTGGGCCATCCTGTTATTGTTTAAATATTGATTTTAGCTCACCTGAGCACGTAGTAGTATCAAATTGTGGATGACAGATGGAAACACGATGGATAGCCATTGATCCTGAGCTTTTAGGATCAATGGCTGGCTGTCGTCCTTCTATCATAAGCAATTGTTTCAAAGGACGTCTCCTCTGAAACCACTGGGCCAAATTTGATAAATTCGCCTGTGATGTTCCTTGCATGAAGCTCTACCAAAGTTATTCAAACGGTTCTGGTCCGTTTCAAATCTGGGTCACAGGAGCTAAAATATATTTTTAAAATGGAATCTTTAAAAATCTTCTCCGTAAACGTAAGGCCTAAGCTTAGAGTATTTTGTGTGTGGCATTGTCTTATGAACTTCCACCAAGTTTGTTGAAATCATGACCCTGGGGTCAAAATTGGTCCTGCCCCAGGGGTCACTTTATTTTACATAGGCTTATATAGGAAAATCTAGAATAATCATCTTGTCTAAAACCACAAGGCCTGGAGTTAAGATAATGGGTGTGTTGCATTGTCTAGTGGACCTCTACCAAGTTTGTTCAAATCATGGCCCTGGGGTCAAAATTGGCCCTGCCCCAGGGGTCACTTCATTTTACATTGGCATATACGGGTATGGGAAAATATAGAAACATATTCATGTTAGAAACCACAAGGCCTGGAGTATAGATATTTGCTGTGTAACATGATCTTAAAGACATGTATCAAGTGCCTATTAGACATTTTCCAACTTTGTTCAAATCATGGCCCTGGGGTCAAAATTGGCCCGCCCCTGAGGTCAGTTTATTTTACATAGGCATATTCAGGAAAATCTAGAAAAAATATTCTTGTCAGAAACCACAAGGCCTGGAGTTTAGATATTTGGTGAAATACATGGCCTTATAGACCTGTACCAAGTTTGCTCAAATCATGGCCCTAGGGTCAAAATTGACCCCACCCCAGGGGTCACTTGATTTTACATAGACTTATTTAGGAAAAAAACCTTCTTGTCAGAAACCACAAGGCCTGAAGTTTATATATTTGGTGTGTAACATGACGTCTACCAAGTTTGCACAAATCATGGCCCTGGGGTCAAAATTGGCCCTGCCCCAGGGTTCACTTGATTCTATATAGACTTTAACATAGTCTTTAAAAGATCTAGTCAAAAACCACAAGATTATGGGTTTAGATATTTGGTATGTAACATGGCCTTGTGGACCTGAACAAAGTGTTCAAATCATGGCATTTTGGTATAAATTCATCCCACCCTAGGGGTCACTTGATTTTATAGCTATGACCATCATAATTTTGACCACATGAACAGTTTTTGTGTGGAATATTTTGCTGTACTTCTGCATGGATTTTGTATTCAGTATGATTGTTTTATAAAAAGCAATGAAGGCAATATTTTTCAGGTGAGCGATTTCAAAATTTTTTGGCACAGGTGTTCTTTGGGTGACTCTTTGCCAAGATTGTGAAAATTGTTTTGATCGGTCGAAAAACATGGCTGTCAGGGGGCAGAGCCCATTTTCCTTATATAGTACAAAGTTGAAAATCTTCTTGTTCAAAAGAACTGGCTGGTTTTCAAAGAATTTTGGTACAGATGTTCCTTGAGTCACTCTCTATCATGATTTTTAACATTTTTGGATCTGTTAAAAAACATGGCTGCCAGAGGACGGTTCCAATTTTCCTTTTATATATTTAGTACAAATTCTTGTTCAAAAGTACTTATTGAATTTTGAAGTTATTTGGTACAGATATTTCTTTGTTGAATCGCTACCTAGATTGTAAAAAAATAATTGGATGAATTGAAAACATGGCTTCAAGAGGGCAGAGCCCCATTTTGGCTCACTAGAGCACAATGTACTAAAGATGAGCTTTTTTAATCACCCTCCGTCCGTCAACTGTTGTCCGTCATCAATAATTTGTTTTAAAAGGCATCACCTCAGAAACTGCTGGGTAGAAATTGATAAATCCCTTGGGTGAACATCCACAAAAATTGCTAAAATTTACTTGATCCATGCAGAAATCTTGTTGCCATGGTAACCAATGCCAATTTAGGTTAAAGACTTAAAAATCTCTCCTGGAACCAATGGTCAGAATTTAATTTCCTTTGGCACAAATGGTCACCTCATAGTCCTCTATTATAATTGCTAAAATGAAGTTGATCCCTTGAAAAATGAGGCCCCCACAGGGTTGGCTAGATTCCTTATTTACTATATATATCATCTAAAACAATACAAAAATGATATATACAATAGGTATTAAATCTTGATCTTTCTATCTTGTAAAATGCATCTTTGGAAATAGTGAATGTTAAAACAGTATGAATCCAGATCAACTGGAAAGAAGTGTTGCATTCTTTGACGGGCAATGGTGGAAATAAATGACTTAGGATGTAATGCTGTGAAACCAGTGTGCATACTGATCTTTGTTTTAATTTTGATTTAGCTTTCAGTTTGTCTCCCTGTTCTGTCATGGTTGTATATGCTGATATTATTTGTAGCTACTCCACAGCCGGATTTGCTGAAAATTGCTTCCAGTCAGATTTCGCTTTAAAATGGTCTGACTTAACTTAAAACAAAAAGTACAGAAAGATTAAAGCTGCCTGCAACTGTGTAGTGTGGAGATCATGTCCTTCACTCGGTGACCTGACTGGATAGAGCTTTATTGGTTTTGAAGAAGTATTTATAATGAAACAAGTGCGTCATTCCATACGTCAGTTGAGGCTGTTTTATTGCTATATTGATACTTCACCGGGCCTATAATGTGATCAGGCTAGAATTTTCTTTCTCCTGTAAGAATCCATAGAGTTGTTTTATTATGGAAGAAGCAGTAGGGAAAAAGAGTTGGCTGAGGCTTATGTTTATGGTTATAAATATTTATTTTCCTTTTAAAGAAGATATTGTCTGCAGTTCAAGGTCAGCTAGGTTATTCTTCTCACTTTTTAGCTCACCAGTGCTCAAGGTGAGTTGTTCACCCTGATCACCCTGCATCAACAATTTTCTTTAAAGACATCTCCTGAAATCTCTTGATAGATATTGAAACTTAGCATGAATGAACATTAGGTGGCCTTTTACAGAAGTTTGGCATAAATGGTCACCTTTGTCTGTCTACCATAATTACTAAAATATAGTTGATGCCTTGAAAAATGAGGCCCCTAGGATACTTGGAATACTTTCATGAAACTTGAAACATGAATAGATGGCAATATGGAGATTATGCACATTATTTTTATTTTTTATCCCTATGTTGAGAAATGTGGTTGCTATGGCAACTTGGAATATTGCAAAAAAACAACAACAACAAAAAAAAACAAAAAAACTTGTATTATACTTTTGAAGCCCTATAGATACTGTATAAAGGGGATTGCTTATGTGCTGTTAATTAAGTACATGGAGACTTATTGTTTTAACTCCGTTTTTTAGCTAGACTATTCAAAGAATATGAGAGCTATTGTAGTCGCCCTGGCATTGGCGTTGGTGTTGCAGCTTTTGGTAAAAGTTTTGCGTGCAAGTTACAATCAACCTTATATCTCAATAACCATTTATGGTATTGACTTGAAAGTTTATAAATATGTTCAGGGGCATCAGACAACCAAGGTAGATAACTCTTGACTGAATTTATAATGAATTATGGCCCCTTTTTAACTTAGAAATTTTGGTTAAAGTTTTGCTTGCAATAGAAAATGTGGTTAAAGTTTTGCGTACAAGCTACTATCTAGTTTGTATCTCAATAACCATTCATGGTATTGACTTGAAAGTTTATGAATATGTTAAGGGGCATCATACAACCAAAGTAGATAACTCTTGATGGAATATGTTACAAATTATTGCCCCTTTTTAACTTAGAAATTTTGGTGAAAGTTTTGCATGCAAGGTACTTTCATGCTAATATCTCAGTATCCAGGCTTGGGATTGATTTGAAACATCTTTAATATATTTAGGGGTATCATACTTTCATGATAGATAACTCTTGATAGAATATGTTACAAATTATTGCCCTTTTTTAACTTCAAAATTTTGGTTAAAGTTTTGCATGCAAGGTACTTTCATGCTAATATCTCAGTATCCAGGCATAGGATTGATTTGAAACATCTTTAATATGTTAAGGGGTATCATACTTTCATGGTAGATAACTCTTGATGGAATATGTTACAAATTATTGCCCTTTTTAACTTAGAAATATTGGTTAAAGTTTTGCATGCAAGTTACTTTCATGCTCATATCTCAGTATCTAGGCATGGGATTGATTTTAGACATCTTTAATATGTTTAGGAGTATCATACTATCAAGGTAGATAACTTTTGATGGAATATATTACAAGTTATAACCCCCTTTTAACTTAGAATTTTGGTTAAATTTTTGCATTCAAACTACAATCCAGCTTATATCTCAGAAATTGCTTGTGGAATTGACTAGAAAGTTAATGAGTGTCTTCAGGGGCATCAGAAAACTGTGCAGGATAACTTTTGGACTGAATTTTATACAAAATATGGCCCTTTTCTAACTTGGACTTTTGGTTAAAGTTTTGCATGCACAGTGTTACTGTGCTTATGTCTCAGTAACTAGGCATGGGATTGTTTTTAGACATCATAAAATTATTAAGGGGTATCAGACTATCAAGGTATATCATTTTTAGCTCGACTATTTGTAGAATATGAGAGCTATTGTAGTCACCCTGGCGTCGGCGTTGGCGTTGCAGCTTTTGGTTAAAGTTTTGCGTGCAAGTTACTATCAACCTTATATCTCAATAACCATTTATGGTATTGACTTGAAAGTTTATAAATATGTTCAGGGGCATCAGACAACCAAGGTAGATAACTCTTGACTGAATTTAATATGAATTATGGCCCCTTTTTAACTTAGAAATTTTGGTTAAAGGTTTGCATGCAATAGAAAATTTGGTTAAAGTTTTGCGTGCAAGCTACTATCTAGTTTGTATCTCAATAACCATTCATGGTATTGACTTGAAAGTTTATGAATATGTTTAGGGGCATCATACTTTCATGGTAGACAACTTTTGATGGAATATATAACAAATTATGGCCCCTTTTTAACTTAGATATTTTGGTTAAAGTTTTGCATGCAAGTACTTCATGCTAATCTCAGTATCAGCATGCGATTGATTTGAAACATCTTTAATATGTTTAGGGGTATCATACTTTCATGGTAGATAACTCTTGATAGAATTTGTTACAAATTATTGCCCCTTTTTAACTTAGAAATTTTGGTTAAAGTTTTGCATGCAAGGTACTTTCATGCTAACATCTCAGTATCCAGGCATGGAATTGATTTGAAATATCTTTAATATGTTTAGGAGTATCATACTATCAAGGAAGATAACTTTTGATGGAATATTACAAGTATGGCCCCTTTTTTTAACTTAGAAATTTTGGTAAAAGTCTTGCATGCAAGGTTCTTTCATGCTTATATCTCAGAGTCCAGGCATGGAATTGATTTGAAACATCTTTAATATGTTTAGGGGTATCGTACTATAAAGGAAGATAACACTTGATGGAATAAATTAAAAATTATTACCCCCTTTTAACTTAGAATTATGGTTAAATTTTTGCGTACTATCCAGCTTATATCTCAGAAATTGCTTGTGGAATTGACTAGAAAGTTAAGGTGTGTCTTCAAGGGCATCAGAAAACAGGAGGATAACTTTTGGACTGATGCAAAATTATGGCCCTTTTCTAACTTGGATTTTTGGTTTAAGTTTTGCATGCACAATGTTATTGTGCTTATGTCTCAGTAACTAGGCATGGGATTGATTTTAGACATCATAAATATATTAAGGGGTATCAGACTATCAAGGTATATCATTTTTAGCTCACCTGAGCACAACGTGCTCAAGGTGAGCTTTTCTGATCGCCTTTTGTCTGGCGTCCGTCGTCCGTGCGTGCGTGCGTCCAGCGTCAACAATTGCTTCAAACAACATCTCCTCCTAAACGGCTTGGCCAATTTGAAAAATATTTTGCAGGAATGTTCCTTGGATGAAGCTCTACTTAAGTTGTATAAATGGTTCTGGTCCATTGCATAATTAGGTCACAGGAGCTAAAAATAGATTTTAAAAATGAAAATTTAAAAAATCTTCTTCTCTGAAACCACAAGGCCTAGTCTTTTGATTTTTGGTATGTAGCATGATCTTATGACTCTCTACCAAGATTGTACAAATTATGACCCTAGGGTCAAAATTGGCCCCGCCCCAGGGGTCACTTGATTTCACATAGGCTAATATAGTAAAAAATTGAAAAAATCTTCTTCTCCGAAACCACAAGGCCTAGCCTTTTGATTTTTGGTTTGTAGCATGATCTTATGACTCTCTACCAAGATTGTTCAAATTATGACCCTGGTGTCAAAATTGGCCCTGCCCCAGGGGTCACTTGATTTAACATAGGCTAATATAGAAAAAACTTGAAAAATCTTCTTCTCAGAAACCACAAGGCATAGTTTGATTTTTGATGTGTAGCATTGTCTTATGATCTCTACCAAGATTGTAAAATTATGACCCTGGGGTCAAAATTGGCCCCGCCCCAGGGGTCACTTGATTTCACATAGGCTAATATAGGAAAAACTTGAAAAAATCTTCTTCTCAGAAACCACAAGGCCTAGCCTTTTGATTTTTAGTATGTAGCATGATCTTATGACTCTCTACCAAGATTGTTCAAATCATGATCCTTGGGTCAAAATTGGCCCCGCCCCAGGGGTCACTTGATTTAACATAGGCTAATATAGGAAAAACTTGAAAAATCTTCTTCTCAGAAACCACAAGGCCTGGGGTTTAGATATTTGGTGTGCAGCATTTCTAGTCGCTTCTTACCAAGTTTGTTCAAATCATGACGCTGGGGTCAAAATTGGCCCCGCTCCAGGGATCACTTGATTTTACATAGACTTATATTGGAAAAAAAACTAGAAAAATCTTCAAGGTCTGGAGTTTATATATTGGGTATGTAACATGGGCTAATAGACCTCTACCAAGTAGAGTGTGGTAGTGTGTAGCATTGTCTAGTCGATTCTTACCAACTTTGTTCAAATCATGACCCTGGGGTCAAAATTGGCTCTGCCCCAGGGGTCACTTGATTTTACATAGCCTAATGATATCAGGTGAGCGATCCAGGGCCATCATGGCCCTCTTGTTTACTATTACTATGAAGGGCAAGAATTTAAATAGATTTCATTTGATTTACCAACAAGCATTTTGAATAGTTGAGCGTGCTGTCCTCTGACAGCTCTTGTTCTTCTTATTATTATTACGGCTTTCCGCAAACCTGCGGAAAACGTATAGGGTTTATGTTTATTTTTCTTCTTCTTATTATTATTATTATTATTCTTCCAACCTAATTCAAGAGTTAATTTATATATGTTGCCAATGGCCAAACAACATGAAAATTAAAATGCTTGGACAAAAAAGTATAAATTTTTAAAATCAAGTGTTTTCAATTTTCAATGACGTCAAATGACGTCAGCTTCAAAAATTTGTTCGCACTCTAGAGCCTTCAATTCTGGTCCGATTTTCTTGATATTTTCAAAGTAGATGAATTTTAAAATGTAGATGTGCACCTTGGCATTCAAATTTCCAAATTTGAAAATATTGAGATTAAATGGCAAAACCGAGTTTCGAACTTAGGCCCTAAAATTCTTTTTCGTAAAAAATTTCCTTCGGGTTTAAATGAGATATTCCGCGCTTGCGCAAAGCAGTTTTGTCGCAACTTCCGCTGCATGCGGAAAAGCAAAGCAATATCTATTCGATAAATCGATCGTAGATTGATTTCTGTGTAATAACGCTATTAGACATTTTGGAATATTGTTGCAAACAATATCAGTGATTCATGCTGTGAATATTCTGGCGAAATACTTCGCATAACTTGATCATTTCACGAAAAATCGGGTATCACGTGGGGATTTCGGATATCTAAAATGGCGGAAAAAACAACAGAACGTGGTTCTGAATCAAGAAATAAGACCGATGCGGTGAAACCTCAACAATCCACGACGGGAAAATCGAAGAAAACAGCGCTGGTGACGGCTTCGGATTCAGAAGTGGTTAGTATTTTAATGCTGATGTGATCAGAAATGAAAATACAAACTGAAAAAATGGAATCACAAGCGAAGCTTTTGAATGAACAGTCTATCAAAATGTCGGCACTGAGTAAACGTATTGATGTTTTGGAGCAGGTGGATTATGATGAATGTGAGGAATATTATTATGAAGATCCCGTAGAGGGCATGGCTTACAATGACAGCCACGATGTGGCAGAAAACACATCACAGGGTGCAGAAAGTGCTAGTTTGAAAAGGAAATTGGATGAGACAGATGCTAATAACAATAGATTTAGCACTATGACCAAGAAATACAAAGCTTTGGAACAATGTGATGCCCCAATTGACTCGGTACTGGCTTCTAATGTGACTGACCTGTTTCGCAATGGTATTGACAAGGGCATGTTTGAAGAGCTGGCCAAAGACATGAAACATGCTCGGCCAGAAAATTGTGACGGTTTGGTGGTTGTGAGAACCAATGGAATGATATGGAAATCGGTCTCGGCTTTTGCCAGAAACAGGGATGAGAAAATGTAGGAAATTGAAACGCCTTTGGTTAAGGCAGCAGTTGTGCTTACTAAAGTTGTCAATAAGATGGCACACATGGAGGCTGATATGGAGAATCCTATTTTTGGTGAGCTCATTGAGGACTGTAATGATTCTTTGGCTCTGTTAGGGCATGCCAATAGGCAACTAAATATGACGAGGAAAGATTTCCTGAAACCTGAATTGAATCAGGAGTATAAGCACTTGTGCAGCTATAATAGACCGTTCACAGAGACATTGTTTGGGGATGACTTGCCAAAGTCGGCAAAAGAACTTGAAGATTGCTCTAAAATAAGTTTCAAAATGTTCAGCAATAGGCCAGTGCGTGGTCAGGTTAGACGCCGTATGGGTAGAGGACTACGATCACGTGCTTTTGGCAGAGGTTCTCGGGGTAGAGGATACTCATATGATGCTGGAGTGGCTCCACATTTCAGAGAATCAAAAATCTACCCAAGTCGGGGGACTCCTCGACCCTACAAGCAATAGATTCGGTGAGTAAATTTGAAGCTGGTAGATTATCAATTATATCCATGAATGGCGCAAACTAACAAGTGACCCAGTTATACTTGATATTGTTGAGCATTGTCACATTGATATTTCAGATCTTGATCTTACAAATTTTACCATTGGTTGCAATCAGTATAGATTTAATAATGAAGAGGAAAGAGCAGTTGATTCAGAGATTATTAATTTGCTTAATTTGAAGGTTCTTATAAAAGTACAGCCAATTGAAAATCAGATACTTTCACCAATTTTTCTGAGACCGAAAAAGAATGGTGAATATAGAATGGTATTAAATTTAAAGAAACTTAATGAGAAAATACCTTACAAACATTTTAAAATGGAAACATTTGAAAATGCGTTGACTGATAAATAAAGGTACTTTTAAGGCTTCTGTTGATTTGCGCCATGCATATTATTCAATTAAAATTGCAGAAGAACATCAAAAATATTTTAGATTTGTATGGAAAGACCAAGTCTATCAGTTCACTTCGCTTGCAAATGGTTATTGTGAGGAACCAAGAATTTTTACTAAATTGATGAAGCCAATTTATGCTATGCTTAGAAGCATGGGCTATGTAAATTCAGGGTTTATAGATGACAGCCTTCTTTGTGGTGATACAGTTACAGAGTGCAATGATAATATTGAGGCCACAGTGAATTTGATGTCAACGGTTGGGTTTGTCATAAATGCAGAAAAATCTGTGCTTGTACCCACTACAAAATTGGTCCATTTAGGGCATATGATTGATTCAGAGAACATGGTGGTTACTTTGACAGTTACAAGACAGCAGAGTATTATTGAAGCGTGCTTGAACATTGTTGAGAAATCCAAGATAAGTATCAGACAGTTAGCACAAGTTATTGGTTTATTGGTTGCAAGTTTTTCTGCAGTAGATTATGGTAAACTTCACTACAGGGTCTTAGAAAAGGCTAAAATACAAGCATTACAGCTGAATCATGGAAATTATAATGCAGATGTGTATATTACACAATCAATGAGACAAGAATTAAATTGGTGGATACAGAATATTCAGTGCCAAAAATGAATCATTCAGCGAGCTGCGGCTGACATAGAGTTAATGACTGATGCCTCATTAATCGGGTGGGGCGCAAAATTAAATGATGTACAGACAGGAGGTCGATGGAGAAGCCTTGAGAAAGAAAATCATATCAATGTCTTGGAGTTGTTAGCAATGTTTTATGCACTGAAAGCATTTAAAGAGAAATTGTTTGGCAAACATGTCAAAATTATTTCTGATAGTGCTACTGCGGTGAACTACATAAACAATATGGGTGGTTCAAAATCAGATTCTTGCAATAGCATGGCCATTGATATTTGGAATTGGTGTGTTGATAATGATATTTGGCTGTCTAGTACACATATAGCTGGGAAAGAAAATATTAACGCTGACGCAGCTTCTAGGACATTTAAGGATAACTTAGAGTGGAAACTAGATGAAACAATTTTTGCCAAAATTTGTGATAGGTGGGGTAAACCGGATATCGACTTGTTTGCCTCATGATTAAATGCACAGCTTTCATGCTATTGTTCATGGAAACCAGACCCAGATTGTTCGTATGTAGATGCGTTTGCTCTGGATTGGTCTATCTTTAATAGTGTATATGTTTTTCCTCCTTTCAGCTTGTTAGGACGTTGCGTGCAAAAGATTCGGGAGGAAAGAGTCAGAGGCATAGTCATTGCTCCTTGTTGGAAGACACAGTTGTGGTTTCCGAAACTTATGGACATGCTGGTGGACAGTCCAGTACTGATCAGGAAGAAGAAAAAATTACTAACACTCCCATCCCAAGAAGTGGAGCATCCACTAGCAGGGAAAATGAAATTAAGGGCATGCAAAGTGTCAGGGAATGTTTTAGACAACAGGGGTTTTCAGAACAAACTGCCTCAATCCTCATGTCATCATGGAAACCTGGAACAAAGAGACAATATGACACATTTATTAACAGATGGTTTTACTATTGTGGTCAGAGGAAAATTAATCCAGTTTCACCAGCTTTGGAAGAAGTAATGGAGTTTTTTACAGAACTTTTTAGTAAAGGTTTGAGATATGAGAGTCTCAACACAGCAAGGGGAGCACTTTCATCGCTTGGAATTAATTTTGATGGATTTTGAGTTGGATGTCACCCTCTTGTTGTCAGATATATGAAAGGGGTTTTTACTTTGAGACCATCTAAACCTAGATATACACACATTTGGGATGTAAATCAGGTCTTAATGTATTTACGGAAGCTTTTACCAGTGAAGTTATTGACACTGAAAGATCTAACATTGAAACTGACTATGCTTATGGCCTTGACTCAAGCAGCACGCATTCAAACTTTGCATTTTGTTACAGTTCAGAATTATAAAAAGTTAAAATCAGAGTTTGTTTTTCAGTTAATGGATTTGTTGAAACAAAACAGGCCAGGTTGTAATATATCAAGTATTTCATTTAAGGCCTATCCTCCAGATAGGAGGTTGTGTATATACACAGTGTTAAAAGAATATTTAGTTCGGACACAAGGATGTCGAAATGATAAGTACAATCGGAGAGACATGTTACTTCTTAGTTATGTGAAACCATATAAACCAGTGAGCAGGGACACAATCTCCCGTTGGATCAAAACTGTTATGATTAGATCTGGAATAAACATTGAACAATTTGGATCCCATAGTGTGCGATCAGCAGCAGTATCAAAAGCCAAGCTTAATGCAGTACCAATTCAGGACATATTAGCTAAAGCTGGGTGGTCGAATGAAAAGACATTTGCAAAATTTTATGATAAGAAGATAGTCCAACAACAGGATAGTTTTCAGTCTGGAGTTCATCAGTAGTGCAGTAGCAGGACAGATGTTAGACTGGAGCTCTTTTTTGAGGTCAGGTGAACTTTCATTTTTTCACACTATTGCTTTAAAATCTCATTTAAGACCAAAGGAAATTTTTTACGAAAAAGAATTTAAAAAATTAAACGAGACTTACCTTGGTTAAGTCGATGTTTGATTTTAATTCTTTGAGTAAAGAATTGAGGGAGGGCTTAAATGAGATATGCCGCGCTTGCGCAAAGCAGTGTTTTGAAGACATTTTTTCACAGTATTATACAACATCTAACAAATTTCATTATAAATATGGCCAATTAATTCTTTGAACATGCAGGGTGGGAGGGTGGCATTTAAGCCCTCCCTCAATTCTTTACTCAAAGAATTAAAATCAAACATCGACTTAACCAAGGTAAGTCTCGTTTAATTTTTTAAATTTTATTTTAATGTAACAAGGGCACCTAATGCGATAGAAGCATGAAAATTAGACAGCATATCGGCCAAGAGGTCTTCTTTCTATTTCCTGAAGGACTTCATCTCAAGTCACGTGGTTATGACGTCATACAATAGACAAAAAGCATATTTTTGAAAACTTTCTTTTGCTCTGGTATCATTACTTTTAACTCAATCTTTTTGAAAATTGTATTGCAGCAATTAAAAAGTTTAAATTTATAAATTCATTTATTTTTAATTTTCAATGATGTCAAATGACGTCAGATTTGACATCAGCTTCAAAAGTTTATTCACACTCTAGAGCCTTCAATTCTGGTCCAATTTTCTTGATATTTTCTCAGATGATGTATTATAAAATGTAGATGTGCACCTTGGCATTTAAATTTCCAAATTTGAAAAGATTGAGATTTTACGGCAAAACCGAATTCGAACTTAGGTCCTAAAATTATATTTTAATGTTACAAGGGTACCTAATGCGTTAGAAGCATAAAAATTGGTCAGCAAATTGGCCGAGAGGTCTGCTTTCTATTTCCTGAAGGACTTTATCTCAAGTCACTTGGTTATGACGTCATACAAAAGACAAAAAGCATATTTTTGAAAAATTTCTTTTGCTCTGGTATCAGTACTTTTGACTCAATCATTTTGAAAATTGTATTGCAGCGATTAAAAAGTTTAAATTTATAAATTCAGTTATTTTTAATTTTCAATGACGTCAAATGACGTCAGATTTGACGTCGGCTTCTAAAGTTTATTCGCGCTCTAGAGCCTTCAAATCTGGTCCGATTTTCTTGATATTTTCTCAGATGATGTATTTTAAAATGTAGATGTGCACCTTGGCATTTAAATTTCCAAATTTGAAAAGATTGTGATTTTACGGCAAAACCGAATTCGAACTTAGGTCCTAAAATTATATTTTAATGTTACAAGGGTACCTAATGCGTTAGAAGCATAAAAATTGGTCAGCAAATTGGCCAAGAGGTCTGCTTTCTATTTCCTGAAGGACTTTATCTCAAGTCACGTGGTTATGACATCATACAATAGACAAAAAGCATATTTTTGAAAAATTTCTTTTGCTCTGGTATCATTACTTTTGACTCAATCATTTTGAAAATTGTATTGCAGCGATTAAAAAGTTTAAATTTATAAATTCATTTATTTTTAATTTTCAATGACGTCAGATTTGACGTCAGCTTCAAAACTTTAATCGTGCTCTAGAGCCTTCAATTCTGGTCCGATTTTCTTGATATTTTCTCAGATGATGTATTTTAGGATGTAGATTTGCACCTTGGCATTCAAATTTCCAAATTTGAAAATATTAAGATTTTATGGCAAAACCGAGATTCAAACTTAGGTCCTAAAAATACATTTTAATGTTACAAGGCCACCTAATGGGTTAGAAGTATGAAAATTGGACAGCAAATAGGCATAGAGGTCTTCTTTCTATTTCTTAAAGGATTTTTTCTAAAGTCATATGGTTTTGACGTCATAAAAACGACAAAAAGCAACTTTTTAAAAAATTTATATGGCTCTGGTATCATTACTTTTGACTCAATCATTTTGAAAATTGCTGCGATTAAAACGTTTAAAATTATAAATTAATTTATAATTTTCAATGACGTCAAATGACGTCAGATTTGACGTCAGCTTCAAAGGTTTGTTCGTGCTCTAGTCTTATTATTATTAGGGCTTTCTGCCTCAAGCAGAAAGACCTATTGGGTTTGTTATGTTTTTTCTTATTATTATTCTACTTTTTTCTTCCTTTTGAGGTTCAAAATAAAACAGGTTACCGACAAGGCACCAGCATGAAATTTTAACAGTTTGCACAGTGACTTTAGCGCTTTTGATTGGAGCATTATTCTTCTTCATGTGATGGATGCGATTTAGTTGTGCAGGATTATATATATACATTTTGCAACATTAAAAAAGACCAAGGATCTATGGCTGAACCAAGTTTCGAACTTTGGACCTGAAAATGTATATAAGTATTACGAAGCTTTCAGATAAGCTAGAAACTTAAAATTTGGGGACAGAACATGTGTCTTATCAAATTCTTACAGCTCTGAAAAGACTGACGTCGTATGACGTAAAATGACGTCGTGACGCGTTACCAAAATTTTAAACCAAAATGTAGGGTTTTTAAGCCCTACATGCCTCAACTTTTGACCGATTTGCATAAAATTTTCACTGAATGTGAAACATAGCATCTCATTTTCCTTAGTCACTTTCGTTTCCGGAAAGTCGTAAAGGTCAAGGTCATATGTCAGTTATCGGTGGTTTTATTCGGCAAGGTTTATCTCAAAAACGAAAAAATTCTACCTAGACACTTTGGATAAAATCTGTAGTGCTTTGAAAGACCTTTCAGGTGATATTTAGTTTTTGAAGATTGGGGTTGAATTAGTTGAGTTATGGCAGAAAGACGAAAAGTGTACTTTTAACAAAATTGAAACGCTGTAGTTTCATGAACTTTGAGTCAAACATTATGATTTTTTCAGGATTAACACTCTGACAGTGAAGTAATGTATACTGGAAGTATTATTTGTTTGGTCACGTGATTATGACGTCATGCATATTTAAGCAAGAATTATTAAAAAGTTCATATAAATCGGAAAGTTAATGTACGAAGTTGAAATTTGCAGAAATGCCATAGCCTATGATGTGCAAAACGTCCTGAAAATTTCAAGTGATTCCGTCAATAAACATGGAAGTTATTCATGTTATTCATGTTTTTCGGATAAGGGCTTGTACATGAAAATCTAGCAATTTGAAGTAAGAAAAGAAGGTCGTTTATTGGGTTGGTGACGTTTCTACGTAGGAAAGAGTGCCCGTTTTGAAAGGTGAATTACGATGCGTATTTGAGAGAATGAGGTGCATTTTAGGATACAATTGTGTACACCAGGACCGATAAGCATATTGCCTTTGTCATTACGGCCTTCTCCAAACTTTTATTAGGGGTTTCTGCCTCAAGCAGAAAGACTCATTGGGTTTGTTATGTTTTTTCTTATTAGGGCATTCTGCCTCAAGCAGAAAGACCTATTGGGTTTGTTATGTTTTTAGCTCACCTGAGCACAACGTGCTCAAGGTGAGCTTTTCTGATCGCCTTTTGTCCGGCGTCCGTCGTCCGTCGTCCGTGCGTGCGTGCGTGCGTGCGTGCGTCCGTGCGTCCGGCGTCAACAATTGCTTCAAACAACATCTCCTCCTAAACGGCTTGGCCAATTTGAAAAATATTTTGCAGGAATGTTCCTTGGATGAAGCTCTACTAAAGTTGTATAAATGGTTCTGGTCCATTGCATAATTAGGTCACAGGAGCTAAAAATAGATTATAAAAATATAAACTTTAAAAATCTTCTTCTGCAAAACTGCAGGGTCTAGAACTTAGATATTTGGTGTGAAGCATTGTCTAGTGGATGCCTACCAAGATTGTACAAATCATGACCCTGGGGTCAAAATTGGCCCCGTCCAAGGGGTCACTTGATTTTACATAGGTTTATAAAGGATAATCTTGAAAAATCTTCTTGTAAGAAACCACAAGGACTGGAGCTTAGATATTTGGTATGTAGCATTGTCTAGTGGATGTCTACAAAAATTGTACAAATCATGACCCTGGGGTCAAAATTGGCCCCGCCCCGGGGCCACTTAATTTTATAAGGAAAAAAAAAGTCAGAAACCACAAGGCCTAGAGCTTAGATATTTGGTGTGTAGCATTGTCTAGTGATTCACCAATATTGTACAAATCATGACCCTTGGGTCAAAATTGGCCCCACCTCTTTACATAGGCTATATCATATAGGAAAACTTCTTGTCAGAAACCACAAGGCCTGGAGCTTAGATGTTTGGTGTGTAGCATTGTCTAGTGGATTTCAACCAAGATTGTACAAATCATGACCCTGGGGTCAAAATTGGCCCTGCTTCAGGGGCCACTTGATTTACCAAAGGTCAGGTCTATTGCATAATTAGGTCATGGAATCAAAAAGTAGATTTAGAATTCATTTATTTGCCTTATAATTTATGTCTGTATTTAAAGCTTTTAAACCAAATCATTCAACTTCTAGATCTATTTAATTAGATTTTGCTACATTTTTTTTTTTTTTTTTTTTTTGGGATATTATATCATAATTTTTCAAATTTGTTTCAAATATATGGCTGCCTTGGTTAAATTTTGTTTTTATAGCCAGTAAAAAAAAATGTAAAGATGCAATTAACCGGTAAGAAAATATTACAACATAAAAAAAAAGTACAAAGTGACTTGGGACGAAAAGAAAATATCTGAAAGTAAAAAGAAAGAATTTAAGATTGCCAAGTGACTGTGGGGCGAATAAAAATGAATTGTCAATAGTTTGTCTATGACCAGGTGTAAATAAGTAATTGAAATCGATTTGATTTTTTACGATGGCGCTAATTTCTCCCATTTTCGCACAATCGCTTCTGTATATCGACCAATGAAAACATCGAAGCCTATTCGCTCCTGTATTTCCGGTTTTCTTTCTTGGTAAGTAAGACGTAATGAAATGTTACTGCGATTATATTTGAAAATGTATTTACATTGTCACAATATCGCAATAAAGATTTGGAAATATTGATAAAAAATGTTAATTTGTTCGAACATTATAAGTATAGTTGATTGCGAAAACGACTGATTCGATTTATTACGAGGAAATATTTGCCATGCCAGAATGCACTTTCGATTCAACGATGCATTCTTTTCTTTGCCGTTGGATGTCTCCTGGTTCTTTAATAACCTTTGTGATCGACTATTTCTTCCAAATTACACAATAGCATCAACATTACAACGATAATAATACTTTATGCAATAAAATGAATAAATTAAAATCCCGCATTGCCGGCCGTTCAAGCACATTGGGTCTAGAAAGATGAGGCCTAAGGGGAAAACAGAACTCGATAAAAAAACTAATCGATGATGGTCTCTGTTTTTGAAATGTATGAAGAAATGTATCAAGCAACGATTGTTCATTCAAATATAAAGAAAAAAAAATCAAGTTTCCATAATTTATTTATAAAGAAAGATATTTCACCATTTATAAAATAGAAGGCAGGCAGCATCTATCTAAAAGCAATGGAAAAGATGATCATCATTTGGGGAAAAAAAAGGCTTATTATTTGCACCTGCCTTGAAAAGGGAGTTTGTGCAGTATAGGTCAAGTATGATAATGGACGAAATCTGTAAATTTTTGACATAGTTACGACCCCTTTTCGACTTAGAATTTGTAAAAAACACATTGTCCACGCGATAACTCCTGAACAGATTGACAGATTTAAATAATTCTTGGTACACATGTTTATATAAATAAAATGAAGGTCAAGTTCCATGATGGACGAAATCCGTAAATTTTTGACACAGTTCTGGCCCCTTTTCGACTTAGAATTTTTAAGAAACACCTTGTCAACGTGATAACTCCTGAACAGATTAACAGAATTTATTTATTTTTGGAACACATGTTTATCCCAATACAATGAAGGTCAAGTTCGATGTTGGACAAAATTCATAAATTTAAATCCATAAAGGGGAGATAATCTATTTTCAAATTTTTTGCAAAGCTTGGTAGCGCAACTCTTTAACCATTTGATGAATTTGACTCAAACTCTGCACAATGATAGCATGATATGTAGATGTGCATGAAGTAAGGTATTTTTGATTCAACAACTGATAATCCATTTTTAATTTTTAGCAAAAAAGCTTGTAAGTGCAACTCTTCCTAAACTCTTACTTAAAGTTTTCTTGCAATGAACTAGAGAGCAGTGTGCAAGAAGATTTAATGATTGAAACTTCAGTAAGAGCCATAACTGTAGACTACCTTGTGTATGTTTTTTTTTTTTTGTTTTTTTTTCTTCTACTTTAGGTTATCCCATTGTGCATTGTATGTTTGAAGGTCATGAGACTCATTACCTTTATTAAAAAATTATAAGTTATAATAGGTTTTTTTTTTAACGTTGACATATATGCCATCATCAAGCCACATAATCAACTTGCTTAGGCAAAAAAAAATTTGTCAGGTTACTGTGACATGTTATAAAAAAATAGGGTAGGTAGGTAATATATTTTATTTTTTTTTAGTTTTGCTTGTTGGAGTAGCTCGTTTTCATTGTAGCTAAATGTATTATAAACCCTGTATAGATCTAATGACACAATATCGCAGTATAAAACTATTACTGCATGAAATTACCTGTAAGGGTGTGAATCAGTAATGAATGAAAAAAGAAAAATGTATAACCTTGTAAGCATTTTCTCCATTCATCACACTGAATACTTTTGTCATTACACTGTTAACTGGTTGAATTTGAGCAAAAGACTTCTATGATCTTTTAATACACCTTATTATAATTATAAAAGAATATAATTTATTTATCATTTATTTATTTTTCTTTTTACAGTATGAACATCATATTAACATTTTGTTGAACAAAGCAGTGTGTTAATGCTTACTTCAGTGTGAAATTTAGCTAATCAGAACCAGATGTTCTATTAATATTATATATAGACCTCGAGGTCCTGTCAGAGCAAAAGTATATAGTCTGTTGCACAACGTACATTACTAAACATTCATGGTTCAATTAACAAAACAGAATGTGAACTGTTCATATTTTTTCTTTCTTTCTTGACATTATATACAAAATGGTCAACACAACAATTTAGTCCACGTAATTTGTGATATCGTTCTATTTTCGGTTTATTAACTAGCTAGTGTGAAATATCACGTCGCACTGATTTTTTTTCTTCTTTTTAACGCTCATGGTATTTTTTTATTTATTTTGGGGACTGTCATATTTACTATAAGATTTTCACAATCTTTTTATTTTACTCAGCTATCTTTCATAATTAAAAGAATAACAACGTCAGAATGTAACAAACTAGATTGTCGGTCTTTTTTGTCATAATAATCGTTAATTTGGGGGGTCATCGGCATACTTCAAACATACAAGCTGCAAGGTGTTTCAAAATAGATTAATATTATTTTCGAAATCAACTCCACAAATCTTTCCCGAAATCAACAAGTTCTCACCTCGGGACAAAAACAGCAGTCGGTGGAGAGCGTGTTTATTGTAAGCAAACATTATCAACGATACAATCCAAGTATTCCGCATTATTCATAATTAGGAAGCAGTAGAATGCGTGTTGATTGGATAACTTGACATGCATCTGACTGCCTTTTTTATCAATTTTTTATCTGCCCTCACAGCATGGTGTGTCATTAAGTAATGTACAGTGTAGAACTATAATTATACACGTACCAACAACAACATAGAAAGTGATAGCTTGCGCCGGTCCTTTTGTTTTCGTATCTTCGCGTTTCGCTAAATTCCTTTTTATGCCCCCCTTCGAAGAAGAGGGGGTATATTGCTTTGCTCATGTCGGTCGGTCCGTATGTCCGTCGGTCTGTCGGTAGACCAGACCTTGTCCGAGTGATAACTGAAGTTCTATTTGACCTTTAAGTCTCAAACTTCATGTGGTTGTTGCTCATGATTAGTAGATGACCCATATTGATTTTGGTGTCATTACCTCAAAGGTCAAGGTCACATGTTGTGTATGTATAATACCAGACCTTGTCCGAGTGATAACTTAAGTTCTATTTGACCTTTAAGTCTCAAACTTCATGTGGTTGTTGCTCATGATTAGTAGATGACCCCTATTGATTTTGGTGTCATTACCCAAAGGTCAAGGACATGTTGTGTATGTATAATACCAGACCTTGTCCGAGTGATAACTTAAGTTCTATTTGACCTTTAAGTCTCAAACTTCTTGTGGTTGTTGCTTATGATTAGTAGATGACCCCTATCAATTTTGGTGTCAATACCTCAAAGGTCAAGGTCACAAGGTTGCATTTGTATATATGTTTGATGACTTGGCCTTGTCCAAATAAAATTTTAGTCCTATTTCAGACTGTATGTGGTTGTTCCTTATAATGAGTAGATGACCTCTATTGATTTGGGTGTCAACATCCAAAGGTCAAGTTCACAATGTCACATGTTGATATATTTTCATTATATAAATGTCTTGCCCAAGTGATAACTTCTATTTTATTTTTACTCTTAAGGTCCTAACCTCATGTAGTTGTTGCTTATAAATGTAGAAAACCCTGTTTTCAAATTAATAAGTTGGATCCTTATAAATATTTTGTACAATTTAAGCACTGTCTGACTAATAACTCAAAATCTCATTGTGTCTGGTTTTATTTCAGTAAATGTTTAGTTCCACATTTTAGCACATTATATTTTCACTCAAATTTTTGAAGTTTGAGAATTTTTTGTGACAAGCCAACATTATGAAGGCAAACTCCTTGCATGTAATATAGCTATATACATATTATGGCATATGAGGGGGGCATATATGTTTCACAAACATTTCTTGTTTTTTTACTGTTAAAAATCGGGAAAGAAAGTTTAGGGTCAGGGGAAAAAAAATAGGGTCGGTCGGATCACTGTAACCAGACATATTTTTTTTTCCTGGCCTTAGTAAAATTTACATGTTATGACCCTCTGGTAGGGTCATTTTTGTTTTACAAACATCTTTTTTTCATTGTTTCAGATTGTTGACAATGCCACGCAAGAAGAATTGGAAGAGATCAGGAGCTGCTGTTGCTAGATGGGAGAACCACCACGGCCATCAGCAGGGGTCAGCAGATCCTGCAGATTTCCCGACATCCCTGTTAGTGGATGAAGGTTTATCTGTAGCAGCGGGCATTTTATCAGATGGGGGGCTTGCCCACCCTTTACCTGATTCCCCCTTAGTGGATGAAGGACCATCTGTGTCAATGGGTGTCGCTGAACTATCAGATGGTGGTCCATCCCAGCCTTTACCTGAATCCCCCTTATGGGATGAAGGACCATCTGTGTCAATGGGTGTCTTGATAGCAGATGGGGGTCTATCCCAGCCCTTTGAACAACCATCTGCGAGCCTGATCTGTGATAGAACTTTGCCTGAAATTGTGCTTGATACTGTGCCTGGAATTGTGCTTGATATTATGACTGATACTGTGACTGATACTGTGCCCCATACTGTGACTGATACTGTGCCCCATACTGTGCTTGATACTGTGACTGATACTGTACCCTATACTGTGACTGATACTGTACCCTATACTGTGCCCCATACTGTGACTGATACTGTGCCCCATACTGTGCTTGATACTGTGACTGATACTGTACACTATACTGTGAATGATACTGTACCCTATACTGTGCCCCATACTGTGACTGATACTGTGCCCCATACTGTGCTTGATACTGTGACTGATACTGTGCATGAGCAACATATAGAACCTGAACAACCAATGCCTGAAAATGAACCAGTGATTGACAATGAGCATGAACATTTTAAAAACAATTCTCCAAATACTGCATTTCGCTGTACAAATGTCATATTTGGATCTTTTCATCAAGCAGATGAAAGATTTAGTGTACAGTCTCGTGGAAGCCAGTGTGTTGTTAACTCTCTAGTAGCTTTGGCAATTTCAAATGATATCATAAGTTCAGCAGTACTGAATAAAGTGCTTCAAGATGGTGATTCTCTATACAAGCAAATCATGTTTGACCTTAAAACAAAGGGCTCCTTTCAGAGCAGGCTGATGAATTTTGATGAGATACCTGCTGAAATTAGTCTGGGTAGTAGAAAATTGTATGTACAAAAGTCAAATGTTATATATGGTGTTGCCATTCAGCCATTTGGTAATACATTGTTGCCTACCATGTATGACTCTCTTGTTACAGCGTTTAGCGAGTCAAATCATGTTCTTGTGATGATAGGAGCAATATGCTCAGCTGTGTACAAATCTGATTATGGATATCACTTTTTCGACTCTCATTCACATGGTGAACATTTGCTGTCTGCTCCTGATGGAACGTCAGTGTTGTTATCATATGACACTCTGAAAGATTTGGTTACATTCATGTATGCATTTTATGAAAGCAGTCATATTGATCTCAGTTCTCAGTATGAACTTTTACCTTTGCATTTTGAAACATCTAAGCCTGAAAGCCCATCAACATCATCCCCAGACCTTTCATTGGAATGGACCAGAGTCTCGTACAAAAAACATTCAGTGAGACATGTGGATAAAAAAAAAGAGCAAAACTTGAGTAATTCTAAAGTAACACCCTGCCATTCAACAGAGATACTCAGGTTTCAAAAAAAAAAATTTTGAAGAAGCAAACACATGAAAATTCAGGAAGAAGGTTATACCACAAGATTTACAAGCGGAAGCAGAGGGAATCTGATGATTTTAAAAGAAAGAATTGAATAAAAAAAAAAAAAAAAAAAATGAGGACAAAAAGCAAAGGATAGGCAATTTACACTGAAATCGAAGAAAAGCAAGAGTAACTGAAGAGCAGAAAGATAAAGATAGGCAATTTACTTTGAAATCAAAGAGACAAGCAAGAGTAACTGAAGAGAAGAAAGATAAAGATAGGCAATTTACATTGAAATCGATGAGACAAGCAAGAGTAACTGAAGAGCAGAAAGATAAAGATAGGCAATTTACTTTGAAATCAAAGAGACAAGCAAGAGTAACTGAAGAGCAGAAAGATAAAGATAGGCAATTAACATTGAAATCGATGAGAAAAGCAAGAGTAACTGAGGAACAGAAAGATAAAGATAGGCAATTAACATTGAAATCAATGAGAAAAGCAAGAGTAACTGAGGAACAGAAAGATAAAGAAGGCAATTAACATTGGGACAAAATTAGTTCACTCAAGTCTAAGACTACAATAAAAAAAAACGTTGGAATTCAGAGCTGGGAAAAAACAACAAAGGGAGAAAGTAGAACAAAAAATCTCATATGGAAAGTATTGATAGGCTGTCAAAGAGAAAGAAGAAGAAATCCATTAAATTTGAAAAAAAAGAATTAAAAACAACAATGCAGATCTGACAAAAATTATAGACAGCAAGAAAATATTGTGGACTCGAAAAGGAAAGCATTGAAACGACAAGATCCTATTTTTCTTGATAATGAACGTGCAAATGCAAAACGTAGAAAATATGGATCAGATATTGATACATGCATTGATCAGTTCTACAAAAATATATCTGTTGGTCCAATGTATGTATGCAGTTGTTGTCATCAGACCTGGTTCAAACATAGTGTCTCTTCCATATCCTGTTTGTCTCAAGAACAGCAATCAAAATTTCTTACAAATTTTATATCTGTTGAGGATACAGAGTGGATTTGTTGCACATGCAAGAATTCTATTTTGTGTGGTAAAGTTCCCAAATTATCTGTATTAAATGGAATGGAGTGGCCCAAAAAACCTGCAGAACTGGATTTATATCCACTTGAAGAACGTTTAATTGCTTTGCGTATTCCATTTATGCAAATTAGGGAATTGCCAAGAGGGCGTCAACTATCTGTGAAAGGAAATGTTGTAAATGTTCCTGTTGATATACAACCTGTTGTTAATGCTTTGCCAAGACCTTTTGATGAAAATGTGACAATAGCTGTAAAACTAAAGAAAAAAATGTCAACATAATTGTTGATGAACAATGGATTCAAGAAGTCAGTAACCACTGTACTGAAGTCTTAGAAGAATTTATTTCACAACCAGTAAAAGAATGTGAAGAAAATGATGATGATAAATCATTAGATAGTGGTACACCTGCGACTGTGTCCAGTGTTAACCAAGCTGAAGAAATGTATGATTCTGATTCAGAGGAAGTATGTCAAGAAAATGTTGGAAACATTGATACTTTACTAGATGATGCAAATGCAGAAAACAGAAATGCTACATTTACTTTTGCACCAGGAGAAGGTCAACGGCCATTAAGTATTTACCAAGATCAAGATTCAGAGTACCTTTGTTTTCCAAGCTTATTTTGTGGACAACGGCGGAAAGAAAATGAAGAGAGACTAGTTTCTGTCCATTACTCAGATATTGCTAAGTGGGAATTGAGAAGTGTTGATAGGAGAGCTGCGAACAGTGTGCCAAATATATTTTTCAAGTTGAAAAAAATTCAAATGAAGCAACTGAATGATAAAGTAAATCTAGCAGTAAGAAGATGCCAGACAAGTAGTAATAATATAACTGCTGCAGAGGCAAGAAATTCTGACTGTATAGAAAACCTTGTAAAGAAAGATGAAGGATATTATATATTCAAACAACTCCGAAATTCGCCGGCATACTTGGAGAATCGAAAAAAAGATGTCTTTGCAATGATTCGTCAGTTAGGTCTGCCAACATGGTTTATGTCACTGTCGAGTGCGGACACAAGATGGCCTGACTTGTTGAAAATCCTTTCAAATTGAATAGCTCTGTTGATTACAGTGAAGAAGAAATTTTAGCACTGACATGGGAAGAAAAAATAAAATTAATACAGAAAGATCCGGTGACATGTTCAAGGTATTTTGATCACCGCGTTCAAGAGTTTATTGGCACCGTTTTGAAAAGTGAACACAAACCTCTTGGAACTTTAACAGACTACTTCTACAGAGTTGAATTCCAACAGAGAGGATCACCACATATTCACATGCTTGTGTGGATTGAAAATGCTCCTAAGTTTAATGTGGACACAAATGAGGATATTATCTCCTATGTTGACCAATACCTGCAATGTTCCATTACTGATGACATTGATGGTTTAGGAGATTTGCAAATTCATAAACACTCGAGAACATGTAAAAAAAGGGAAAACAAAATATGCCGGTTTGGATACCCATTGCCACCTCTTCCATGTACAATGGTACTTGATCCTCTTGAAACTGATCAGGACAAATATCAAACAAAATATAAAAATCTGCAGAAAAAAATGAATGCTGAGAAAGATGGTTACACTTTGACATATGAGGAGTTTCTGAAAGATATTGCTTGCATGAATGAATCAGAATACTTAAAATGTATAAAAAGCTCAATTAACTCTTCAAAAGTTTTCTTAAAGAGAAAACCATGTGAAATACGTGTAAATTTGTTCAACAAAACTGTTTTAAAAGCTTGGAAAGCAAACATTGACATTCAGTTTGTCCTGGATCCCTATGCTTGTGCTATGTACATAGTTTCTTATATAAGTAAATCGCAAAGAGGAATGAGCAATTTAATGCATGCAGCAGCAAAGGAAGCCAGAAATGGTAACTTAGACTTAAAGAGGCAGGTACGACATGTAGGCAATGTGTTTTCTAACAGTGTTGAAGTAAGTGCCCAGGAAGCTGTTTACTTGGTTCTCCAAATGCCATTGTCAAAAAGTACTCGAGATGTTGTGTTCATAAATACTTCTATTGCTAGCAAGAGAATTCAATTGCTGAAACCAAAATCAGTTCTAGATCAGCTACCAGTGGACTCTACAGACATTATGTCTGATAATATCATTAAAAGGTATGCAAAACGGCCTAAAGCTTTGAATAGTTGGTGTTTAGCTGATTATGTTTCTCAGTTAGAAATAACCTACCCAGAACAAGAAATTGGTCATGATTTGGAAAAAGAACAAAATGATGATGATACAAATAATGAAATCTTTGATAATGACACTGTTCTTCTTACACTTCGAAATGGCATAAAAATCAAGCGCCGGAAACATACAAAAGTAATTCGATATGTAAGATTCAATAAAAAAACAGATGAAGAAAATCATTTTAGGGAAAAGCTGTTGTTATTCTTTCCATGGAGAGATGAAGAAAGAGATTTGATTGGGAATCGCACAACTTACAAAGACATGTATTTGTCTATCAAACTTGCAGTAGACTTGAAATGTAATGAGTATGAACACCATATTGAGGAGCTAGAATTGGCTAGAGATGCTGCAGAAGCAGAACATAATGCTTATGATGAACTGGCACCAAATACAGAACAAGTTGAAGGTGATACTGCAGAAGAAGAGCCAACTGAATCAGAAACTTTCATATATTTCAATCCTGATAGGGTTTCTGAGCATAGAGAGTATGATATAGGTCATGAACTTGGTTGTGGACCGTCCAATCCTCAAGTAAACATTAATGAAAAGATTCTGAATGACAAAGACTACAGGAAACTAATCCGTTCATTAAACTGTAAGCAAAAAAGCTTTTACAATCATGTGATCCACTGGCTAAAGACAAAGGATATTCCACATTATGCATTTCTCTCAGGAGGTGCAGGAGTTGGTAAAAGTGTTGTTATTTGTGCATTGTTTCAGACTTTGTACAGATTCTTAAACTTTAGAGAGGGTCAAACTCCAGATGATACAAGGATTCTTCTTTGTGCTTTTACTGGAAAAGCTGCTTTCAATATCAATGGTTCAACTATTGCATCTGCTTTCAAACAGAAGTATAAGCAGTCAGATCAAACCTTAACATGTGATAATCTAAATACATTTAGAACAAAATATCGGAATTTGTCAGTTGTAATTATTGATGAAATTTCAATGGTGAGCAATACAATGTTGAATTTCATAGATCAACGACTTCAGGAATTGAAAGGAACAAGATTACCATTTGGTGGTGTTAG
>CM037780.1:6940061-6955406 GCA_021229015.1 Solen grandis | reverse complement strand
TTAGTTTTGGAGCACTTTGGGGCCAAATAAAAACACAATTATCGTAATATGACCTTGACCTTTTCAATGTTTTTTTAACTTTTTATTTGTGAGGCCCTTTCAAACTTAACAAAACATAATGTGTGAAAATTTTATGACAAATAAACAAAAAATAAAGTCAGGAGCGACAAAACCTGTTTTTGGAATTTTATTTTTTCCTAAATTTTAAGTGAAGTTTGACCGTTTCTATAGGACAAACCACACATTTCTTAAATTCGCCACCCCATATATTTTGTGTGTATACGTCCCTCAAATGGTATGCAGGAGACAGAATTCTTCTATCTGATCTCTAACGAAAATGGATAGGTTTTTCGTAGACGTACCCTCATTTGCACATATTTTTTTTTCGAACATTCATCCTTCCAGTGGTCAAAAGCTTTCAGCCACACGGACCCTCGAATCCTATCATATGTTATTAGGCTCTCATCAGGGAACAGAATGCAAAAAGCCGCATTCGAATCGGACTTCAAATTTTTGAGTAATAAGCAAAAGAATGATTTCAAGAAAAGCGCCCCCTTGCGGCAAAATGAGAATGAAACACCAATGGAAAGATCTCTTCACAAACTAAAACTTTTGTTCATATACTTTCTATAAAATATTTTTAGATTGAGAACTATTTTATGCCGATAAAAATAACAATAACTGGTACATGACCTTGACCTTTGCATGTCTTCGCTGTTTTTTTTTCTATGATTTTATTTGTATTATAAAAATGCATAAACAGTGAAATAATGATGAAGATTGAACAAAAAATAGTCAGGAGCTGCAAATTAACCTTAAAGGTCATGCTTTTAAAATGTTGATTTTTCGAAAATATTGGTTAAGTTTGACCGCATACTGTGGACCATACATTTCCCGAATTTGCCACCCCATATATTTTGTGCGTATGTCTTGTAGATCATATGCAACAAACAAAATTCTCTATCTCATCTCTGAATAAAATGGGTAGGTTTTTCGTAGACCTTCCCTTATATCAGTTTTTGCGAGATTCGAACATTCTACCTCCTGTAGCACGAAAGTTTTATATACGCAAATTTTTGGAACTATCATATTTTATTGAGCTATTTACAAGGAACATTATGCAAAAAACTGCATTTGAATCGGACCTCAAATAATTGATATATCGGTTATTAAACATTTTCATATAAAACGCCCCCTGGCGGGAAAATCAAAACAAAAATGAAAATTTTCTCGACGTTAGGATCATCTTCAAATACGTGGTTATTACTGATAAAAGTTTCATAGATGTTGCTTTTCTCACCTCGGAGCTTTGCCGTTCACAAAAAAGGATTAGAAAAATAAAACTAGAACCGCAAAGCGGCATCTTGGTTTTTGCTTTTAACTTGACTAGTAAGAGTACTGGTTTCAACTGCAGACATAATTGATTGATATTAACTTTATTCGAATAATTTTGTAAATTGATCAAATGAAGTCCGATCTTCAAAACTAAACACCAATGGAAAGATCTCTTCACAAACTAAAACTTTTGTTCATATACCTTCTATAAAATATTTTTAGATTGAGAACTATTTTATGCCGATAAAAATAACAATAATTGATATATGACCTTGACCTTTGCATGTCTTTGTTGTTTTTTTTTCTATGATTTTATTTGTATAATATAAATGCATAAACAGTGAAATAATGATGAAGATTGAACAAAAATAAAGTCAGGAGCTGCAAATAACCTTAAAAGTCATGCTTTTAAAATGTTGATTTTTCAAAAATATTGGTAAAGTTTGACCTCGTACTGTGGACAAACCATGCATTTCCCGAATTCGCCACCCCATATATTTTGTGCGTATATGTCTTGCGAATCATATGCAACAAACAAAATTCTTTTATCTCAATTCCAATAAAAATGGGCACTTTTTTTGTAGACCTACCCTCATTTTCACTGTTTTTTGCGAGGTTCGAACTTTCAACCTTCCGTAGTCAAAAAGTTTTATATACGCAGATTTTTGAAACCTATCATTTGATTAGGCTTTGACAAGGAACACAATGCAAAAAAACACATCTGAATCGGACCTCAAATAACAGAGTTATTAGCATTTGTTGATTTTTTTCAAAGCGCCCCCTAGCGGCAAAAATAAGACAAAAATGAAAATTTTCTCAACGTTAGGATCAAGTTCAGATAAATATAAGGAACTGGTAAAAATTTCATAATTGTGGCTTTTTTCTATCATGGTGATATGCCGTTCACAAAAAAGGGTTAGAAAAAGAATAATAACTAGAACCGCAAGCGGTATCTCGGTTTTCGCTTTTAATCTTATTTCGGCTCAGCCACAATTTCCAATAATGACTAAAACTTTTGTTCATATACTTTCTATGAAATATTTTTAGATTTGGAGCTATTTTATGCCGATATAAATAATAATAATTGGTATATGAAAAAAATAAAGTCAGGAGAAGCAAAAAAGAGGAAACATATGGATATTCAATTGTTTGATAAGAGGATCAAACTTTGGACTGTGGTCATTTGATCAAATGAAGTCCGATCTTCAAAAACTAAACACCAATGGAAAGAACTCTTCACAGACTAAAACTTTTGTTCATATACTTTCTATAAAATATTTTTAGATTTGGAGCTATTTTATGCCGATATAAATAATACTAATTGGTATATGACCTTGACCTTTGCATATTATGCTTGATTTGTTTTCTATGGTTTTATTTGTTTTATAAAAATGCATAAACAGTGAAATAATGATGAAGATTGAATAAAAAATAAAGTCAGGAGCAGCAAAAAAGAGGAAACATATGGATATACAATTGTTTGATAAGAGGATCAAACTTTGGACTGTGGTCATTTGATCAAATGAAGTCCGACCTTCAAAAACTAAACATTAATGGAAAGATCTCCTCGAAAACTAAAACTTTTGTTCATATACTTTCTATAAAATATTTTTAGATTTGGAGCTATTTTATGCCGATAAAAATAATAATAATTGGTATATGACCTTGACCTTTGCATATTATGCTTGATATTTTTTCTATGAATTTATTTGTTTTATAAAACTGCATAAACAGTGAAATAATGATGAAGATTGAATAAAAAATAAAGTCAGGAGCTGCAAATAACCGTAAAAGTCATGCTTTGAAAATGTTGATTTTTCGAAAATATTGGTAAAGTTTGACCGCATACTGTGGACAAACCATGCATTTCTCAAAATAGCCACACCATATATTTTGTGCGTATATGTCTTGCGAAACATATGCAACAAACAAAATTCTCCTATCTCATCTCTGAATAAAATGGGTAGGTTTTTCGTAGACCTACCTTCATTTCACAGTTTTTGCGAGATTCGAACTTTCAACCTCCTGTAGCACGAAAGTTTTATTACGCAAATTATTGAAACCTTTCATATTTTATTTAGTTTCTGACAAGGAACACAATGCAAAGAACCGCATTTGAATCGGACCTCAAATAACAGAGTTATTAGCCCCTAGTGACTTTTAACAAAACGCCCCCTAGCGTCAAAATGAGAAACAAAATTTATTAACATTTTACCATAAGGTACTTAGAAATGCAGTTAATAGTTCAATCAAGTATAAGAAAGCGCTATTGAATCATATATTTCTTATAAATCACAATTTGAAGCAAAAATACTGATTTACAATTATTCCTGAAAAAGATCAAACTTCAGACTGCCGTAAAATGACCAAATCAAGTCCGATCTTCAAAATCTAAACATCATTAGAAAGAACTTTTCTAAAACTAAATCTTTTGTTCATATATTGTTTATGAATTGTTTTTTAATTTTGAGCTATTTCAAGCCGAATTGATATACAATAATCCTAATATGACCTTGACCTTTACAATACATTTTTACTTTTTATATTATGTGACACTTAAGAACATAGTTTTACATTAAATGTGAAAATTTCATAGAAATTGAACTAAAAATAAAGCCAGGAGCTGCAAAAAATCTTAACAGTCATGCTTTGAAAATGTTGATTTTCGAAAATATTGGTTAAGTTTGACCGCGTACTGTGAACAAACCATGCATCTCCCGAATTCGCCACCCCATATATTTTGTGCGTATATGTCTTGCGAATCATATGCAACAAACAAAATTCTTTTATCTCAACTCCAATAAAAATGGGCACTTTTTTTGTAGACCTACCCTTATTTCACTGTTTTTTGCGAGGTTCGAACGTTCAACCTTCCGTAGTCAAAAAGTTTTATATACGCAGATTTTTGTGACCTATCATATTTGATTAGGTTTTTGACAAGGAACACAATGCAAAAAACCACATCTGAATCGGACCTCAAATAACAGAGTTATTAGCATTTGTAAAAAAATTCCAAAGCGCCCCCTAGCGGCAAAAATAAGACAAAAATGAAAATTTTCTCAACGTTAGGATCAAGTTCACAAAAATATAAGGAACTGGTAAAAATTTCATAATTGTGGCTTTTTTCTATCATGGTGATATGCCGTTCACAAAAAAGGGTTAGAAAAATAAAATAAAAATAAAACAAAGAAAACAATAGGTTTTCGCACTGCGATGCGAAAACCTAATAAAAATAAAACAGAAGAAGAACAATAGGTTTTCGCAAGCGATGCGAAAACCTAAAAAAAAAAACAGAACAAGAACAAAGGGTTTTCGCACAAAAAACGAAAAAAACAAACAAATCAACAGAAGTTTTCGCCCTGCAGAGAGGCGAAAACCTAAATACCCAGTCCTAGTTTATAGCTAGAATTTAATTTTTCAATGATCGGGAAACAAATTCTTGAAACATAACGCAAATGTCTCTTGTCAGTTCCTAAGTTGGACCTGGGAAGGTTATGAAAAATCCTTACAAGAAATGGGTTGGAACCCACAAACTTTGAATCCAGTTATATTACAATCTCATTAAGATCAGCTCTTTGTTTTCATTCCGATAATCTTAGTTTTGAGTCCTGTTGGTTTGTTTAACTGTTGACACCTATACCTTATTACAGCATGCTGCCAATCTGGGGGATCCTGTAGATGATTTGATGACTGCCGGCTGTGTCCATTGGAGTTCATCACAGCCATCCCAGGACAAATGCTGTAGCAGACTAGTGTGTTGGTCAGTAGTATTTTCTTACACATTATAAAATATGTAAAATAGCAGTGCATCAAACCCAATATTGACCAGCTGTTTATAAAAAACATTACTTTTAATAGGGAAGCTTTGAATTTCCAACAAAACGCCAATCACAACACACATTTCCAACAAAATGCCGATCACAACACACAAGTTGATGACGGCACATAATGACAAAATTTACAATATTTAAGTAAAATAGCTAAGATACCACTTCATGTTCATTCTACAAGTTAATAGGGCATTTTGTACAGGAGATAAATTTAAAATATAAATCAAAAGGTTAAGATTAAAAAAGTATAGCTAAAGAGTTGTCTCCTGGGGACTAAGAAATTTTCTCAGCTGGGGATAAAAATGAAGACTTTTCCCCCTCCCCCCCTTTTTTTTTAGTTTACCAATAGATCGCTCATTGAACAAATCACTGATAAGTCTGTATGTAATCTTGTATTACTGAAATTACTGATTTTTGTTAGAAATCTGGCCATTTTTAAGTATAAATCCCAGCTACTGAACATTATATATAGCAGCTGTTATATTACATTTATGTGCTGTATGGTGTAGGATAAAGTATGCGAGATGAACAATTAGTGTGTTCTCCTTTAGTGAAATGAAAATGTCTGGTTATCACTTGATTTAGAGAGGTTATATTTTTGCTTCAGCAAGGGTAAGCTTCAAGTGAACTAGCACTGCATTATAGCTGGAAGTGCTAGTGTCGATCTTGGGACGAGTTCTTGGGGGAGGTGAGGATTTGTTAAATCGCCAATAATGAATTTTAGGCAATTTATAAGGATGAAATTCTTAAAAATAATCCACCTCAGTTTTAAAATGAATCAGAATACTGGCATAATCTTGGAGTGTTTTTTTTTCTCATTTTGTTACTTTTTTGCAAATATTTAATTATAATATTAATTTAGCATTTTTGTTGTATCTATTCCATCATTTTCAGTGATAGTTCTACTACGCTGTGCGATTGACTTTGACTTTTCCAATAATTTTACATCGATAAAACTGCGATCGCTTTCCTGCTTACTGTAGAAAACAAAAGGCATTGTGTATGCCAATCAGAACGTAGCTCCGCCTCTTGACTTCACCTTGTTATTGATTTTTGCTCAGTTCTCAGTTAACTTTCGTGTTGGAGGTGTCGGCCGAGACGGACTTAAAAAATCATTATCCCTATAAAGGGTGTCAGCGGTGCATTTTGGAAAGGTATTGAAATGACATTCGATGATTTTATATAATTCCTACATGAAGAAGTACTGCAATTAAAATGGCTAGATGTCGTTAAAAGCCACACGTTCGTAGACCATGATGACAAGGACAAATAGCATGCTCCGTTTTACAGTAACTACGCCACTGTGCTTTATTAATTCAAGAGACAAAATTATTCTTGCTAAAACACCCCGAGTTTAAGTGCCACCTATTTCGTTTGAAACGACATAGTTGTCTATATTAAACTCATTCATTATTTCCTCGCAAGATTACATGTCTGTATGTACCAGCACTGCAGTCAATTCATAATTCCGCGAGTTATAAAACACGGTCTGAATGAAGCTAGTGACGTCACAGTCTCTATTTATAGATTGATAAACCTGTGCACTTGATTCCTCTCGCTACGGAGGCGTGGTTTATATTCGTCAACCGAAGCAACGTTCTATTTGACAGGTGATAAGCTCGAATGGAATATCGGTTTTTTGTTGAAGTGTAAAGTGGAGAAAAGTCAAAGTCAATCACACAGCGTAGTAATTATACTTGCCACTTTGTCACCTGCTGTAAGCAGAGATGACACAAAGGGATCACTTTCCCATGTCTATCCATCACACTTTTCCGAGACCACAAGTCACATTCTAATTAAAGAACACTCTTGCGTTAAGCTATTTTGTTTGTATACTCATGGGCCTATGGCCTACATGTATAATGAAACTAAATAAAACGTACCTGATAAGACCTTGAAGCAGTTAATCAATTAAGCAGCATTAATCTGACATCCTCTTTAATCCGGAACTTTTTAACCTCCTGAGTATGGTTAGGATAAGGGAGTTAATACAGTATTAATCTTTTTGACTTCCTGAAAGAGACATTTTTTTTTTTCTTTTGGTTTCTTGTCACCTATTAATTTGTTTCAGAACTCAGCGTATGGACTGATTAGTGCAACATGGAGCCCAGTGTGAATGGACTGATTGATAAGTGCAACATGGAGCCCAGTGTGTATGGACTGATTAGTGCAACATGGAGCCCAGTGTGTATGGACTGATTAGTGCAACATGGAGCCCAGTGTGTATGGACTGATAAGTGCAACATGAAGGTGCCCAGTTAGTGTGGACTACATTGATGCACCATAATTCAGCAACATTGTTATTATGAAACTCTGGTTAAACGAGGACTGTTACCAGCCCCCTGAAAACATTTGCCCCAGTGAAACAGCAAATTTTTCCCCAGTCAGTTTTTTCCCCAGGGAAACTTTACCTGTTGTTTTTCCCGACTGTCTTAAGAGACAGAGTGGAGATAACTGGTCTAATCCAGACTGGTCTCGCCTTTATGGGCAGTCTTTGAGGTAAGGAATGGCAAGCTTGACTACTTCATTTTCTGCTCATGAAGTTGAGGAACTTCTGGGTCTGGCCAGGGATTTCCAAACTGTATCATAGACCCGGGTTTCATGGAATCTCTGGAGGGGGAAAAGCTACTTTGGAAAAACTAAACTGTTACACTGGTAAGTAGATGGATGAAGGGAATGGGGTCACATAATGATGTGAAGGTTGTGAATAGGAACATACACAATAGTGATAAAATCATAATGGACTTCAATAGACTCTGTAGGAAAATATATGTATGAACAATACATATCTTTTTTCTGTACTGCAGGGTATACCCACATAATATTATGTAAACAACCATACTTCCATTCACAAAAGTGAAGTGGAGGCGATATAAGGAATCAAGTCTGTTGCGTTGCGTTCCAGTGCTGAGTCAAGGCAATTTAGCAGGGGTATTCATCAACAAGATAGGTTAGACGTTTGCGAGGATGAGGCCCAACATCCATGTGGTATTACTTTGTGAAGTAACTCGAAAAAAGACAAATGGGCACAGGTTTCCAGAATATTTTGCTGCACTGAAAAAGTAATTTATCCTGGTTTTTCCTGGGCGATTCGACCACATCGCAAACTCTGATTTAGAGGAATAAGAAATTCTACTACAGACATTGTGAAAAATGTTGGTCAGGTGGACCCAGCCTGCAAAATTTGAAATTTAGGAATTGGTACATCTGTCTATTTTATAAGATGTAAAAAGGTTTTCATTTTCATAGAAACATTGCATACCTCTTTTTTATTGGTCATTAAGTCTCATTCCTTTTGTTTCCCACATTAAGTCTCATTAGTCGCGTACTGGTATTTACACCAGAGGGGACTTTAGGTTTGCCCTCTGTTTGTCTATCCTGGTTACTATGGTAACGGAAAAATGCACCTCACCAGTAGGGGACTCCTGTGTTGCATGTAATTTTTTTTTTTATGAAGTCTTTATTCTTTTTTGGTAATTAATCTTTAATTTTTTCTGGGTTCATTAAGTCTCATTCTTCTTTTTTTTGTTTATTAAGTCCTGTAGAAGGTCATTTTCAATGGCATATTGTTTTTGGAAGCCATTATAATATTATTTACCAATGTTGTTTGCTTTCATGTGAACTATATGGAAGATTGGTTTTAACCAAACATGTTAACACTCTAAATAAATACTGTACTAAAATACTTTATTACTTATTATATCTTTCCAGTTACAGTCATTACTAGCTGTAAATATTAAAATGCTTTCAATAGAAATGCATCCTGCCATTTAACACAAGTCTTATGAAAAATGGCCTATTAGACTGTCCCTGGCTGAGCGATTAGAGAGTCTGCCTCCAAAGCAGGAGATTGTGGGCTCAATCCCTGGCTGTGACATACTAAAAGATGGTATAGCTCTTTTGCTTGGCACTCAGCATATAGGGGTAGTTCTAGGACTGGTTAGCCTGGAGTCAGGATAATGCAACTGGGTGTGGTATCATGCCACATGTCTTTGGCATGATACTGTATTATGGCTGCACTATACCAGTCTCCAAATGACTGAAAATGCATTATTATTATATGTAAAGAATGTTTAAAGCATACTTATCAAAACTTATTCTAAAGTATGTCAAATGAGTTCTCACAGTAAATAATATCTACTAATTGTAAATGTATACCAATACATGTATTTTAAATTTTGCAGTGGTTTTGATTAAATTTTATCTTCAACAAAGTAAATATTTGATAAATCTTCTCTCAGTTGCCTTAATCACCATCAAAGTCTGACTCTGGCAAACTACATGCTAATGATATGCTTGTTAATTGACAGGGCTGTACAATGAATATACTTGAATGAATAAAACACTACTTGAATTTTGTTCAGTAAAACAACATATTAAAAATGATTTACTCTCAGTTCATAAACATTTAAAAACATGAGATTAATGATATATACAGTCGAACCTGCTTACAAAGGCCACCCAAGGGAAATTACAATTTTGGCCTTTGTTAGCAGGTGGCCTTTGTTAGCAGGTGTCATGTTTTGTCTGATGTTCGTGACTGTACATATATGTATGTGGTCATCTCTCTCTCTCTCTCTCTCTTTAAGTTCCAATTATGTGCAGAAAGTTATTTATAGGAGGATATACATATTTTAAATAACAAATGTGAAAACATAATAATGTTTAATAATTGATTTCATAAATGAATAACATTTTGAACAACAAACATGTATTTGTCTTGTGTAAGATTTTCACAGCGTTGTTTTGTTACCATGGATATTGAAGACAGAAGAATGAATAGGCAGATACGAAACAGAATGAAAGCATAAGAATGCGTATATGTGATCGTTTGTTGTAGAATATACGTAATAATCATAGAATAATGTGAGAATCGATTCTGATCAACCTTCAATCAATAAAGCAAGTGTTTCTGTGTTAAAACCAACTTTCTCATAACGCGAAAACATGTTACACTCTTTACTATGTCTGGCGATAAAATCCGAGTAATCCACAATTTGAGCGTCGGCTATTATACGGTCCTCAATACCTCGTGTATTTTTAACAGAGATACAGATAAGGTGCTTTTTTTTCTCTCTCTAAACTCTTTGAAAACAAAACAAACCAAAAAATTATTTATAATTAATGACAAGACCGCATCTTAAACACGCTTGAAGCACCGCACTTTACACTCAATCATTGTTATCATTTTCCCGGATTAAAAATGAGGAAGACATCTTGCTAATCAATGCCAATTAAGGTCATCCACACCTGACAAACACCACCTGTACGAACAGTAATGGTCACTATGGAAACCATCCTCGCCACCCTCGATGATTACGGTATTGTCTCAAATCTATTGTTCGGCTCTCACCTAACGGTGTTAGCCGTTACGCAACTTCCTGATGGGGTGCGTCAGTGGCGCGTGGCCGTTCATACCAGTGTGGGGTACCAAATGGGGTCAAATATGGTGGCCGTTGGTCGTAGTAAGCAGTTGGTCGCTGATAGCAGGTGTAATATAGAACGAAATTGGTCGGGGGGAATTTGAAGTGGCCGTTGTTAGCAGTTGGTCGCTGCTAGCAGGTGGCCGTTGGACCAGGTTCGACTGTATATATATATATATACATATTGAGAGAGAGAGAGCACATGCAGAGAGAAACAAAGCGAGTTTGTAACTTGAAATGACTCTTATCAAATTAGAATATACTAACTAAAATAAAACCACAAAATACTTAGAGAAATTGATATCACCTATATATATGAACGATGAATACTTATAAAATGCATATGATTTCCAAAGTTGAAAATGTTATATTCTGTGTTGTACAGTATAAGGGTGACTTGATCCTTCACACCTGCTTTACGCCTTATAATTGGTAAAAAAGTAGACATTCCAACACTTATACTGTGATCAGAGGGTAAATGTATTTGCTTGTTTTTAAGGACAAAACAATCCTGGATTTCCTCAAAATAGAAATAAGTAATTAACTATTACCCTCTTTCTTGTTGCATCTGCTTATGTGGATCTGTTTTTATATTGCTCATTTTTGCTGGCTGGTCTGGTTTTACACTGGTTTTATACTGCTCAATACTTGCTGGCTGATCTGGTTTTATACTGCTCAATATATTCTGACTGATCAGGTTTTACTGCTGATCTGGTTTTATACTGCTCAATATTTGCTGTCTGATCTGGTTTTATACTGCTCAATACTTACTGACTGATCTGGTTTTATACTGCTCAATACTTGCTGGCTGATCTAGATTAATACTGCTCAATACTTGCTGGCTGATCTTTTATTTTAGTGCTCAAGATTTGCTGGCTGATCTGGTTTTGTACTGCTCAATACTTAATGGATGATCAGTTTTATATTGCTTAATACTTGCTGGCTGATCTATTTTTAGCTCACCTGAGCACAAAATGCTCAAGGTGAGCTTTTGTGATCGCCCTTCGTCCGGCGTCCGGCTTCGTGCGTCGTCCGTCGTCAACAATTTGCTTTAAACGACATCTCCTCTGAAACCGCTGGACAGAATTTAATGAAACTTGGCAGGAATGTTCCTTGGGTGAGGCTCTACAAAAGTTGCTAAAATAAAGTTGATCCATGAAGAACTCTGGTTGCCATGGCAACAAAAAGAAAAATAATTTGAAAACTTTAAAAATCATCTCCTTCAAAACTACTGGCCAGATTTCAAAATAATTTGGTACAGATGTTCCTTGGGTCAACTACCAAAGTTGCTAAAATTATTCCGATCCGTAAAAAAACATGGCCGCCAGGGGCGGGGCTTATTTGCCTTATATGTATATAGAGAAACCATTAAACAACATCTCCTCTGAAACCACTGGACAGAATTTGATTAAACTTGGCAGGGATGATCCTTGGGTCAACCTTCACAAAAATTGCTAAAATAAAGTTGATCCATGTAGAACTCTGGTTGCCATGGCAACAAAAAGAAAAAAAAATGAAAACTTGAAAAATCATCTCCTTCAAAACTACTGGCCAGATTTCAAAATAATTTAGTACAGATGTTCCTTGGGTCAACCTCTACCAAAGTTGCTAAAATTATTCCGATCCATAAAAAAACATGGCCGCCAAGGGCGGGGCTTATTTGCCTTATATGTATTTAGAGAAACCTTTAAACAACATCTCCTCTGAAACCACTTGACAGAACTTGATTAAACTTGGTAGGGATGATCCTTGGGTCAGCCTTCACAAAAGTTGCTAAAATAAAGTTGATCCATGTAGAACTCTGGTTGCCATGGCAACAAAAAGAGAAAAAAAATGAAAACTTTAAAAATCATCTCCTTCAAAACTACTGGCCAGATTTCAAAATAATTTGGTACAGATGTTCCTTGGGTCAACCTCTACCAAAGTTGTTAAAATTATTCCGATCCGTAAAAAAAAACATGGCCGCCAAGGGCGGGGCTTATTTGCCTTATATGTATATAGAGAAACCTTTAATCAACATTTCCTCTGAAACCACTTGACAGAATTTGATTAAACTTGATAGGAATGATCCTTGGGTCAACCTTCACAAAAGTTCCTAAAATAAACTTGATCCATATAGAACTCTGGTTGCCATGGCTACAAAAAGAAAAAAAATATGAAAACTTTAAAAATCATCTTCTTCAAAACTACTGGCCAGATTTTAAAATAAATTGGAACAGATGTTCCTTGGGTCAACCTATTTATCTCAGGTGAGCGATTTAGGGCCATCATGGGCCTCTTGTTTAGTGATCAAGATTTGCTGGCTGACCTGGTTTTATACTACTCAATACTTACTGATCTGGTTTTATACTGCTCAATACTTGCTGGCTGATCTTTTATTTTAGTGCTCAAGATTTGCTGGCTGATCTGGTTTTGTACTGCTCAATACTTACTGGATGATTGGTTTTATATTGCTTAATACTTGCTGGCTGATCTATTTTTTAGTGCTCAAGATTTACTGGCTGACCTGGTTTTATACTACTCAATACTTAAAGGTTGATTTGGTTTTATACTGCTTAATATTTGTTGTCTGATCTGGTTTTATAATGCTCAATACTAACTGGCTGATCTGGTTTTATCCTGCTCAATATTTGGTGGTTTGTTTTATAATGCTTTTATTGGCTGATTTGGTTTATATTTTTTAACATTTGGATATGTTGATAAGGTGTTCATTGCAATGGAACAATGCTCAATGAAAGGTCAAAATTCTATTACACTTGTTTTATTTAAATTTTTTTCCCTGTCATTGAGCATTTTCCAAAGCCTTTTTGAACATCATGCATATTAATATTCTAAAGAAAAATATATTATTTCTATAAGAAATGTGTAACATACACATGAGTAGAAACATGTTTTATATTACTATCAGTAAAACAGTGTTTTATCACCAGAAATCACCAAGAATTCAATTACCTTTTGACTAACAAGAAACAGGCCAATGCATTTCTTACACATCTCTACATTATCATCTCTCTCTCTCTCTCTCTCTCTCTCTCTCTCTCTCTCTCTCCATGTGTGCACGTATGTGCTGTGTTTCATGCGCCAATCTAGCCATTTATCTCATTGATGGGTTGGAGGACAGGGATATTTTAGCTATGAAAATAACCCTACTGAGGCAACACTGAAATAATTCACCGGACGTGTGTGGTTGGGTGGAGAGGATCTGGTCAGGAATTTATGTATTTTCCTCTTCTTCTTTTAGGATTGTTCAAGTTACCGATAGCGGTTCTATTATTCTCTTTTCTTTCCTGTTCTATTTTATTTGTTCTTCCAGGGGGACCAAGGTCCAAAACAACATGCATACTATATTTAATGCATATAATAAAACCCAACAGCCAAACCCCAGTGGGGAAATGACCCCTCCCACCTCTGGATCATCACATGTGATTGCTGAGAAAGGGACAATATCTGCTAAGCACCACATATCGTGTGTTACTATGAAATTGAAATGGCCATAACTTCTGTTATATTTGTCCGTATCTCTTGAAATTTCACAACTGCCTTTACAAACCCAAACCTTTGATTCAATGCAAACACCTCATTATCTTGAAATTTCAAAACAACAAAAAATGTAAAATGTTTTCTATTCTAAAAAATAACATCTTTCACAAAATTTTCAATTTACATTCTATTGTAAAAATTTCTTTATTAACTAAAATTTAGAGCTGTATATTCAACTTAGAAGGTTATTGTGGAATTGTAACTTTTCATTTGTTAATCAATTTAATTCTTACAAAACCCTCTCGACGGTTCCTGGGTTGGACCAGTACTTTGCACCTGGGAAGGTCGTGAATAATTCTTGCCTCCAACAGGGTTCGAACCCACAACCTTTGGATCCGTAATTGGATACGTTACCACTGTGCAACTAAATCTTGATTCTTATTAATTAAAGACCCAACTACAAAAAAAAATAAAATAAATAAAAAAAAATGCTGTAATAAATGTTCTAAAGATTCATTACCTAAAACAAAAATTGTCCATTTTAGTACAAACATAATACTTAAAAATAAAGGATTGAAAAAAAAGTGTTTGCTGAGTATACTATTGGTGCTTAGCAAACTTTGAATAATATATATGGAAGTGTCCATCTGCCATAGTCTGCAATACAGTCAAACCTGTACTAACGGTCACCTTGGAACAACGGTCGCCTGACAACAACGGTCAAATCAAATTCCCCCCATGCATTTTTAGCTCGACTATTCGGAGAATATGAGAGCTATTCTACTTGCCCCGGCATCGGCGTCAGCGTCGGCGTTGGCAGTCATATCTAAGAAACCAGTAGGTGTATTGCAATCAATCTTCACACAAGTCTTTCTAGGCACAAAACAAACCTAGAGAACCAAGAGGGACAACTCTTGCTAGAATTTTACTTAAATTATGGGCCTTTTTCGACTTAGAAATTTGCGTTAACATTTTTGGTTAAAGTTTTTCTGCAACTAAGTTAATATCATAACTCTGGTGTATTGGATTTAAACTTCACACAAGTCTTCCTAAGCATGAAATGGACCTGCAGAACCAAGCTGGACAACACTTGCTAGAATTTTACTAAATTATGGGCCTTTTTGACTTAGAAATTTGCGTTAACATTTTTGGTTAAAGTTTTTCTGCAACTAAGTTAATATCATAACTCTGGTGTATTGGATTTAAACTTCACACAAGTCTTCCTAAGCATGAAATGGACCTGCAGAACCAAGATGAACAACTTTTTTGGAATTTAT
>CM037780.1:6889961-6939961 GCA_021229015.1 Solen grandis | reverse complement strand
AGAACAAGATACTCCAGGATACTGGAATAGCTTCCTGCTTGGTGCTCAGCATATAAGGGTAGTTCCAGGACTGGTTGGCCCGGTGTCAGAAGAATGTGACTGGTGTGGTATCATGCCACATGTCTACGGCATAATACTGCAGTGTGGCAGCACCATAACTGTCTCAAGTAGACATTGTCTCCAAATGACTGAAATACTGTTGGTTGGATGTTATAACCCAATAAACAATCATACAAACAAACATACTGTATTGTAAAAGCGGTCCTTTGCTTCAAAATTTACAGCTACTGTTGCTCTGGACCCAAATACTAAAAATGGCTGATACGTTTACTCAGCCAGAATTGGTTCTTGGGAAGCAGCATATGCTATCAACGAAATAAAACACTATTATGAAGGTTTACTAGGCTGACCTTAAAAAATTCTTTGTTTGGAGTTACCCAACCCACATTTTTTTAGGTGGGTAGGTATAGGTAGGTATTCTTCTTTTTTTTTCTTCTTTTTTTTCATCTGACACAATTATTATGGAAAATTATACTACTAAAGTGAACATACTACATGATTAATCAAATACTTGGTATATTAAAAAAATACCAAAAAAAACCCCCAAAGAAACTCGCCTATAAGTCTATTCGTCTATAAGACGGGACCCTTTTCTCACTCCCCCAATCTGTGGGTTTATGCTTTGACTCTCTTATAAGACGGGATAAGAAATCCAGGGACCCCCAATTTACAAACGTCTGGGAGGCACCACTTCAAGTTGAGGACTATAATCATAATTATGAAGTTTTGTAAAGATATGTCGCGCAGTCTCTGAGATATGGCCCTTACAAAGTTGCCGGCCCAAGTAAGTAGAAGAAACGGAGTAAAAACGGTAAGTCGGTTTGTTTGGGAGACCTAATAATTATTGTTGTTTCTTACCAGTTTCTTTTACTTATTTCATTTGGAAGTTTTTTTCTGTCATAATCCCATGCATTGGGGGGACAGAGGGCTATGGTGTCTCATATTCTTATCAGCACATAAACTAAACCTCAGTAAGGTGCAGTATGATTCAGGTAAAAGGGAAAAGCATTGTCAACAGGATGCATAGATTTGTAGAAGTCTGTGTATTGATTGTGGGGTGAGAAGCTGTCAATTATCTTGAAAGGAATGCTTGCAAAAGTGTCACGAAGTGCACCCCTCTGTGCCCCCTCCACTGATTTCAATTTCACCTTGTGTGACATCCACTCTACACACTGTAAGAAATTAACACACTGCAGTGCTCAGTAAAGTTGAAAGGATGTGAAACTGACACAAGCCAATGTAGGGTTTCCTTGAACTCTGGGACAGCTTCTTTGAGATGCCGCTTATCAAAACTTAAAAGAGTTTCGTGTTAGCGGTTGTTTGAGTTTAGATTTATACAAGCTATACACCTGGACATTACCTGTTGTGTAAGAGTTCTTTTTTTGCAACTACTATATATGATTGATCTAGCCAAAGAAAAAAAAATCTGACACTTCAAAGGCCAAAAAAAAAAAAAAGTTGAGTCATGGTAATTTTCGTGAATTTTTTAAGGTTAGCCAAATTAAGCCAATCAACAAACTAAGCACTATTTTAATATTTCAAAGAGTATTGATTTCTTTTTTATTATGTTTGTATAGATCGAATAGCTTGTAATGAAATCTGATAATCATTAGGATCTATAGCATGCCAAGTTTAAAATATTGTTCTGTAAATAAGTGGTATCATTATGCTTGCATGGTATGGTGACCAATTACTGTCAAACTATTCAGTATGACCCCCACCTCTTTGTTGACTTACAGGTATCCCATGGCTGACTATATCCATTCACTATAATCAATTCACTAGACAAAATAGGTGACATATATTTTCAGTTCTTCAATTTAAGATTTATTTATGGTCAAAATATGTGTTGTGACACGCATACACACAACTCTAAACCATTTATCAAAGGGTAAGAATGATTACAGACAAGCCAAGAAATAAACCCGGGACATATACTTCCGGGTCCCAATACATTTTGTTTGTGTGTGCATATTAGGTGCCATATTGCTATTTTGTGGCACCTGTATTACAGTTTGGTTAGGCTGACCTTAAAAAATTCTTTGTTTGGAGTTAACCAACCCACATTTTTTTTAGGTGTGTAGGTTTTCTTTTTTTTTCATCTGACACATAAATTCATATTTCAAATGGTACATTTCGCGAGCAGATCCTCCCAGTTTGTCTATGGAAACATCATGTCCTTGATTGAATGCAGATCCGCCTATGGAGAACATACAACCTATTCCGCGGAGAATCGGTGGTTCTACAGAGTGTGATATAGGATGTTATCGGTAAAGAAAGCGTGGATCAGGGTTAACCAGTAGCATCATCAGTAAAGAGTGACCAAATTGCCGTCAATAATGTTGACGATGATTTCATACAATATGTGCGTAAAAGGAACAGAAAACTCTTTGATGGTGGTTTTCTTAATACGGTTTCAGGTGATATTTTGGATGCTATTGCTACGAGGAATGGTGTTCATTTTAACCAAGTAAGAATATTTAGGTCTAAATATCGTGATACAGCAGCTATACAGATTGAAGTAAAGTATGATGTTGATCTATTGACTAGTGACAATTTCTGGCCTTCGGGTGTTATATGTACAGTAGGCCATGTGAATAGACGGCCGCATAATAAACAGAGACAGTCACGTGATCAGTCACATGATCCAGACCAACAGTGCCTATCAGGCATATAGTTCCTAGGGTCTATATACATGTTGTATGATATGCACTATCATATTGACTTTATACATTTATGTTGTATATAATTTTTAGTCGACTATTTGAAGATTATGAGAGCTATTGTAGTCGCCCTTGCGTCGGCGTTGGCGTTGCAGCTTTTGGTAAAGTTTTATATGCAATTACTATCATCCTTATATCTCAATAACCATTTATGGTATTGAGTTGAAAGTTTATAACTATGTTCAGGGGCATCAGACAACCAAGGTAGATAACTCTTGCAGAATTTAACATAAATTATGGCCCCTTTTTAACTTAGAAATTTTGGTTAAAGTTTTACATACAGTAGAAAATTTGGTTAAAAGTTTTGCAAGGAAGCTACTATCAAGCTTGTATCTCAATAACCATTAATGGTATTGACTTGAAAGTTTATGAATATGTTTAGGGGCATCAGATAACCAAGGTAGATAACTCTTGATGGAATTGAGTACAAATTATGGCCCAATTTTAACTTAGAAATTTTGGTGAAAGTTTTGCATGCAAGATATTCTCATGCTTATATCTCAATATCCAGGCGTGCGATTCATTTGATACATCTTTAATGCGTTTAGGGGTATCATACTATTAAGGTAGATAACTTTTGATGGAATTATAAATTATGGCCCTTTTAACTTAGAAATTTTGGTAAGTTTTCATGCAGAATTTCATGCTTATATCCAATTCCAGGCATGAGATTGATTTGAAACATCTTTATGTGTTTAGGGGTACCATACTGTCAAGGAAGATAACACTTGATTGAATGTATTACAAATTATGGCCCCCTTTTAACTTAGAAATTTTGGTTAAAGTTTTGCATTCAAGCTACTATCCAGCTTTTATCTCAGAAATTGTTTATGGTATTGACTAGAAAGTTGAGGAGTGTTTTCAGGGACATCAGAAAACCAAGGAGGATAACTTTGGGACTGAATTTTATACAAATTAAGGCCCTTTTCTAACTTGGATACTTGGTTAAAGTTTTGCATGCACAGTGTTATTATGCTTATGTCTCAGTAACTAGGCATAGGGGTATCAGACTATCAAGGTATATCAGTTTTGACTATTATTATATACAGGGTATGTGAAGGGCAAGATTGAAAAAGATTTCATTTGATTTACCAACAAGCATTTTTGAAAAGTCCAGCTGTAGCGTGCTGTTTTCATCTGCCAGCTCTTGTTACAGGTTGTTCTTTTAATGGTAATATTGTGCCCTATTAATTTTTGTACTTGGAATGCTACAGGCATTATGTCGAGTGCTTATTATCTTAGCCAACTGCTTGACACACATATGATTGGTATTTGTGGTATACTACGCCGTGCGATTGACTTTGACTTTTCCAATAATTTTACATCGATAAAACTGCGGTCGCTTTCCCGCTTACTGTAGAAAACAAAAGGCATTGTGTATGCCAATCAGAACGTAGCTCCGCCCCTTGGCTTCACCTGGTTATTGATTTTTGCTCAGTTCTCAGTCAACTTTCATGATTGAAGTGTCGGCCAAGACAGACTTTAGAAGATCATTATCCCCATAAATGGTGTCAGCGGTGCGTTTTGGAAAAATTTTGAAATGACATTCAAGGATTTTATATAATTCCTACATGAAGAAGTACCGCAATTAAAATGGCTAGATGTCTTTAAAAGCCACATGTTCGTAGACCATGATGACAAGGACAAATATCACGCTCCGTTTGACAGTAACTTCGCCATACTGCTTTTGCTGTGTTTTATTAATACAAGAAACAAAATTATTCTTGCTAAAACACCCCGACTTTAAGTGCCAGCAATTTTGTCACATATATGAAAATTATATATATATTATACCAGCAGTCAATATTCATAATTCCGCGAGTTATAAAACTGCAATGTGTCAACACCGGTCTGAATGAAGCTAGTGACATCACAGTCTCTATTTATAGATTGATAAAACTGTGCACTTGACATCGATCACGAGTCATATGATCATTCTTTCATTCAGGAAGTAACTGCAGCGGTTGATCTGTGGAAACTTGAAACTAATGTAAACCTTGATCAACCTGCATTTTCACATGTCGATTTGACACAGTACCTTAAGAGTCTTAAGTCTGGAAAAATGTGCGACCTAGACACCATGTATACGAACACATTACTAATGGAAGTTCCAATTTTTATGCATACATTTTGCTATTGTTCAATAAGATGTTTGAATGCTCGTATGTGCCTCCTCATTTAAAAGAAGGCTGTATTGTGACTTTATTTAAGGGTGGCAATAAGCGTAGAGATGACCCTAAGAGTTACCGGCTATTACTCTTTCTTCTTGTTTATTAAAGCTGTATGAAAGCATGCTTTTACTTAGATTGAAAGACAACATAAATGTTCCTATGAGGGTTTCAAGATGGTACGGGGTGCAGTATGACTAGTTTCAGTGTTGTGCCTAGCTCAGATTTTCAAGGGGACACCAGTGTCCCCCAGACTAATTTTTTGGGGGACATTTTATAATTTTGGGGGACATAAAGTAATGTTAACGAAAACATGCCTAACTTACCCCAGAATTGTCAATCCTCATACAAAATGATAGGAAATGAATGCCAAGAATGTAAAAAAGCGCAAATTGGCCGGATCGACGGAGCGCGCCCATCGGTACAATGTGTACACTATGGTAGGGAAAATAACAGTAAATTATATGCATGTTTTCTCGATGCTCGTCAAGCCTTTGACAAGGTCTGGCACAATGGGTTGTTTTATAAGCTCCGTCATATGAGTATAACGGGCCTTCTGTTGCAACGCAGTTGTTAGTATGCACAGTGATATGTTTAGATGTGTATTATACAGAGGACTAAAAAAATGCTTTTTAGCTCACCAGAGCACAAGCTTATAATCACCCTCTGTTCATCGTTGCCCATTGTCAACACTTTGCTTCAAAAGACATCCCTCTGATGCCACATGATAGAAATGGAAGAAAGTTGGCATGAATGTTCCTTGGATGACCCTTCACAAAATTTTCTAAAATAAACTTGATCTATGCTGGACTCAGGTTGCAATGGCAACCAACATAATTTTATTTCAAAAACTTAAAAAAACACTTCTTCTCTGAAACCAATGGTAAGAATTTAATTTCATTTGGCACAAAATGGTCACATCACTATCCGTGTCCATCTACCGTGATTTTTAAATGAAGTTGATCCCTTGAAAAGTGTAACCCCCAGTGGGTTGGCTAGTTTCCTTATATTATCAGTATAGAAAATATTAAAAAATCTTTTTTTATAAAAGCATTGTCCTTTAACATAATTGCTAACATAGTTAATTCCCTGAAGATTGAGGTCACTAAGAGGTCGGCTTGTTTCAATAGATGTACTGTGGTGTAACAGTCCAGTTCCCCCCCCCCCAGTCAGTTTTTTCTCCTGGGGAAGAAACCGTCAGACTGGGGAAAAACTTGACTGTTACACCAATACTCTATATAGAAAATTTCAAAATTCTTCTTTTATAAAACAAATAATCAGAATTTAATATAAAGGGCACAAATTTCAATTCCTAAACTAAGTAGATAAACATTCCACCATTACTATTTTATGAAATATTCAAGCACATGACTAAGCTTAAATGCATCATTACCTCAATAACTAATGATAATTGTTAAGAAATGACATATTTTGGTGTATTTATTAGAGAAACAAGACTAAAGAATTTCTCCCTTAAGTATAAAAGTTTAACTTAGCGCTTAGAGTTATTGGTAGAATTCAACGCTGGTCCTTCAGGATTGTTTTAGAGTCTGTTAGGTTCACATGTCAACTTAACTCAGGATTTTCGTTTAGAACTAGAGTAGAAGGTTAATTTTATATTGTAGGGGGTGCTATGTTTTCTTGTGATTTTTTCATTTTATTTGAATTACTCCCAGTTTTATTTTACAATTTGGAAAATTTGAGCTGGCCAGGCAAGGAAGTTGAGACTGTCAAATCTGCTACCAGCCTCTTAACCCTTTCCCTCATAGAGGACACCATGAAAAGACCTATGCGAACAACATAAAACCAGATCAGCCTGCGAATAACTCGCAGGCTGATCAGGTTTTATGCTGTTCGCTGCTCCTCAGTGGTCTGGAAATGAGGTTTTTGTAAATAAATTTGGTAAGGTTTAACTGTGGTTTTCTGCAGATCAGGCTTTATGTGATACCTATTGAGGCATCAAAATGAGTCTATATGAGGGAAAGGGTTAAGGGAAACCCTTAAAACTAAGGATATGGAGTAAAACTCAGTTGGTCTTGAACTCTCAGACTACCAGTTACTTCACTAACTGTGATATGCAAGACATTTATACAATATTGATTTGCATCAGGATCAGTATTCCAATCATAAATAATGCTCTTATTAATATATTGCAGGTTTAAGAAATACTGAGAAAATTGAATACAGACATTGACAAAATGGATATTTGGGATGAAAAGTTCTGGTTTCCTGGCAACCGAACATATGGCTGGAAAGACCTGGTGAATGTGCCCAACAGTGGGGTCTACTTTCCCCAGATAAACCACCTTCATTGGGCACTGCCCATGGGTGTGGCCCTGCTCTTGGTCAGGTACATGCTGGAGAGGTGAGTATCAAATGATTTATTACAAATTTAGAACTTGATGAATATTAATTTACTTAACTTTAATTAGTATTTGAAAGAAATGGATTTTATTTTTGCCATACTGACTGTGTAGCATCTTAGCTACAATATTTTATGTGCACATGACAGAAGAGACCCTGATCAGACTGCTCCTAGGGCTGTCTGATCAGGGTCTGCTCTGATACCCAAGGTGTCAAAATACTTTTATTTGAGGTAAAAAATTAAAATTGATTCCCACAAAGAATTAAAGATAAAAGCCTGAGATCTAATGGATGATGACAGCCAGCCTACATTTTATTGAGTAGTTGAACATTATACAGTACAGAGATGGATTGGAAAGACATTTAAAGTGATAAATGCCATCCTCTCTGCATATAGTGCCAGCAAATTTGCTGATTTAGAAACTGACATTTCAGTTCTTTTATGTATAATTCTTGAGAATTAGTTGTCCAAAATCTCCTGAGCTATATTCATGTATGGGATTCTACTGCAGTATTTCAGGACCTCTAGCGTCCCCACTATCTCTTAATTTGGTGTTATGGTCTCCAGTTTTGGGGGAGAAGGACTCCTATTTCTCTAAGCACTTCTTGTATAATTATATGGGTCAAGGCCAAAACTTATTCAAAATCCATTAGTGAGAACCGTGAAAGTGACCTTATCATGCCACAAAGCAAACCTAACTTCCCTCAAATGGAAATGATCAATAAACTAGTATAATTATTCCTTTACTTTAGTTATTCCTTTACTTCATTGAGACTCATTTTGATGCATTGGCAAACAGAGCAGACCCAAATCAGACAGTTCCTTTCAGGAGCTGTTGTGGGACTCCTCTGTTTGCTCATACACTATTGTAGCTCAGATTCCTCTTAGTTTGCATGGCAAAGAAAAATCTATTGTTTAGTATATTATTTCAATTTCAGTGAATGAATATTCATTAGGTTGTAAATTTGTTCATGAATATTTATGAGGTAAAGGATTAATGTTAAGTTAAATTAATGTTCCGCATATCTGGTCCTTTGAAGTCTTTAAGTTGACTACACAGTTAATTGTGCATTTGAATTGAGTAGTCTCATTGACTTCTGCCTATCTTTATTCTCTGCTCAGGGCCTCCTCCTGTAGCCAAATTTTCGCCTTTTCAGAGAAGTTGGAGCCAAAGTAGCCTAAGTTTCAGGCCATGATTTACCTGGTGTAAATTGTTTTACTTGAGACACATTTGGTTAAATGAAAAGAGAATAATCATGTTCTTTGTTCTTATCATATTTGTATCATCAAAGAATAAACGTTATAAAGAATTTTTACTTATATTAAGGTGTAATAACAATCCATAGTGGAAGTCCAGTTAAGATTGCTGAGATGGTAGTGAAGTGTGATTGGACAGAGTACAATAATAGAATTTCCACAGGACCATCAGATCTGACAGTCAGATTTTTCTGCCAGTCTGGTATTGAATACTATGCACGTTATCCTGCAATTTTTTTATTTTTTTTTTGGTTGATGACTGGTATATTAATGGGGCATAGCAAACTTTGAGTAGTACATAATAAAGATAGAAGAAATTATTATGACAATAGCAACATTGCCATTTTACTATATGACTATGGCATTTACATGCTAGGGGAAATGTATTGTGATCATGTCTTTGAACAAAAATGTGTTTCATTGAATAACACAATGCAAAGAAGGATTGGCATTCCTTCCATTGCAATTTTACTGTGATCCTGATTTTCCTGTCCTGAACTGGGCTTATACTGCAAGTTGGACACCCTGCCTACCCTACTGTCTCAAGCTAACTCTCCAAAATGCTCCATTGCAAAGATTTATACATCTTCAGACTTATATATATATACACCACTACATGAGTATATAGTCAGTTAGGACCTGAATTCTAAATGATCTGAACCAGTTAAACAGGCGGTTGAAAATGGTTGGAAGAGCTAATTTGTACAGAAATACACTGTCATACTCAGTACAGTCATTGTACCAGTGTGACAGTTGGTCGCTGAAGATAAAGGAGAAAATAATAAGGTGGAGGAGAAATGATTAGATGTGTCAGCTGCACATCAGCTTCAGTAGTGTGTGAATGATCTTCATGGTCAGAAACTAGGAAATGGGGGTGGTTGTACTTTGTGCTTTTATTTAGATCCCCTTTGGAGTCAGTTACATTAAGCTTCATTGGTGCTTGCAAAGATCCAGAAACTAGGAATTGGGAAGGGGGATGGAGTACTTTATGTTTTTATCCAGATGCCCTGTGGGATTTCCCTATGAGGTGGCTGGTAGCAGATTTGATTGCTTCAAATCCTTTCCTGGTTGGCTCAAATTTGCCAAATTGTAAAAAAAAAAAAAGAGAATAATTCAGTGAAAATGGAAAAAAAAAATCACAAGAAAACGTTGGACCCCTGCCTCTTACAAATAAGAATTAGCTTTTTACTCTGATTCTTAAGGAAAACACTGAACTGGGAAGGGGTGTGGGGGTGTTTTATGCTCTTATCCAGATGCCCTGTGGGCCAGATACACTGATACCACATTCCCAAATAATAACAGTGGTCACTTATTGTGCTCTTTAACCCTTTCCCTCATATAGACTCATTTTGACGCGCTCAATAGGTACCACATAAAGCCTGATCTGCAGAAAACCACAGTTAAACCTTACCAAATTTAATTATAAAGTCCTCATTTCCAGACCACTGAGGAGCAGCAAACAACATAAAGTAACTCGCAGGCTGGTCTGGTTTTATGTTGTTCGCATAGGTCTTTTCATGGTGTCCTCTATGAGGGAAAGGGTTAATCACAGTATGGTACCCGTTTGTCTTTTCTATTTATGGGACTGTTTTTAGTGAATACACTAATTATATCAAATACTACTCTGAACTGTTTATACAATACTAGCTTTAAAATAAAATGTCCTTGCTCAAAACTTGATAAAGGACCTTAACCCTTTACCTCATGAATATTCATGTACAGTCCAGTACCGTTACCTCGATCTTTGATACGTTGATTCCTACACTTACCTCCATTAAGTCCTACGGTCCCAACTTTACTGCCTATATTTTCTATGTTAAACACTTTTTTTAGCTCGATATCGAGTTAAATGAAGCTTAATCATACCTCGATTCAATTTGCCGGTCCCGTCATTGATAATTCAGACATAATTATCTTTCGTAAGTCGATTAGCTTGATTGGCTTCGCTGGTCAAAGTGTGAAAAGGTAATTAAAGCAATCCGTAAGAATCACAGCTGATGACAACGGTAACAAGCGGACCGCTTTGTATGCGGTGACATTTTAATTATTGCCGGGTGTCAGTCGCTGACATGTGTGATTACTGTCTAATTTCAATCATGTTTATATATACTGGTCATCTCTCGGTTAGTCATTATCAATCATGTCTACCAACGATAAATTGGATAAGTACATCGCCAAGACGAAATTCAACGGAACTACGCAGAAAACAATGACTTTTTTTTGTGAAATTCTCCAGCCGCTAAACGTTACCTTCGTGTAAATATAACGGTCACCTGTACACCATCCGCCATTCTTAACATCAGCTGAATGTTTGTAGGCTGATTAATGTATGTTTATCTATTAAAGTGCTTTATTGCCATGTGCTAATAGATATGTGCTATTGCTTTTTGGTGTATAAAATTTATTTCTTTTTCTTACATATGTTATATGTTTATAATATCAGTATGATTAAAATAATGATAATAAAATACTGAGTTTTATCTCCTTCATCAAGGTACACGTTCCCAAACTTTTCTTAGCTCGATATGTGCCATACCTCGATAAAATAGCAAAGTCCCCTCAATATCGAGGTAACGGGACTGGACTGTATATATTTATGACTTAATGAAAATTAACCGAACCTAAATTGGTATTTGAAATCATTAATTTTTCTTTGCTATACAGACTATGTAGAAACTGAGCTATAATCCTATAGGAGCTGTCTGATTTTGGTCTGCTCTGTTTGCCAATGCAATAAATATGAGTCTATATAAAGTAAAGGGTTAAAATTTGATAAGGATTTAAGCATGATGTTTGAGCCTGAGACTTAAGCATATTTGAGAACTGTTATGGCCAAGTGATTAAGGTAAAGATTTCTGCCCCATTTTACTGCCAAATGACAGCTTCAGGCTGTGGGGATTGAACATGTTTCAATGGACCAATGCACACTGATTTGCATATTTAGTATAAAATGACGCAAGTCCGAAGATTGATTATCCTGATACTGTGACTGGAATGGTCCATACTTTGGTAAACTTGAAAGACACCTGCAACATACACATATATTAATATAATCACATTATTCTATATCATTCATGAGGGATTAGCTACTATTAACGTCCAAATAACGTCGAAATAAATAAATAATTATTTTTTTTCTAACACATGAATCCACGAATTCTTGTCCCCACGAACATGTTTTTTTTCTCTCATAAAATCCATGAAATTTCATCCCCACGAAATAAAATGATTTCACAAGTATACATTCATGTACTTTCATCAGGATATGCTGATATATGGATTAACTTGGGCAGATAGACAGGGGTAGTGAGACCAATTGAGATAGATGGATATGCTGTCTTTTAGACAAACAAACAGGCGGGCAGATTTAAGGAGATGAAAGATAAGTCAGGAGAGAATGTCATTACAAAATAAATCAGGAGCCCCAACCATTTTCAGCTATTTATTTAGACAGGCAGCTCATGATTAGTTTGACCATATTTTCCACAGTCATATTTCCCATTTGTTGGTGCAAAGCTGAACATAATACTGTTATCAGGAGCGTAGCTGCCTTTACGCCAAAAAGTCCGGGCTTGCACATTATTTTCCCAAATTTACTTTTCTGCAAATCAATAATTGACTTTGTTTAAGGTAACAGCAGTTATTCATGGAAATTTTGTTTCGATTTTTCATACAAGTACAGGATTAAAAAAAAGGCACCAGACGTCACCATTTGCATTCTAGGATTTCAAAATTTTCCAGGGTGGGGGGCATTCCTAGTGCGGGCTTGCATATCGTTTTCTTTCAAGCTATGCACTTGCTTATGTACTAATACTGTGTTTCCTTGATTCTTTAGGTTCTGTATCAGCAGCATAAAACTATAACTATTAGTATCTTACATTTATCATGGTTGTATGAATGGAGAAGTGTTTAAAACAAACGTTTTTTACCAACTCCGATTGGTCCTATATTGTTCAGTATGTTGTACATTATGTTGTGTCTTCTGTCATAACCTGAAAGTTATTATGTTAAATCCAATATATGGACCCCAAAATCCAATACAACATGGACCCCAAAATCTAATATAAAAATGGTCAAAACAAATTTAGCAATGGATCCCTTAATCCAGTTTAACAATGGACCAAATTCAATATAACAATGTACCCAAAAGAAATTTCCCAATTTTTTTTTTTTTTCACAACTGTACCCTAAGAATTTAGCACCTTGCTGGGTGTGTTTTGATAAGGGATTATAATCTATTTCAAACTACAACACATTAAAATGAATTGAAGTTGTATTATCTGATTTTGTTTCTGATTTTTTTTTTGATTTTGTATTTTAAGAGGTAAAATTTCATGTTTTAGTTATATTGTATTATTTCTTTCTAAAATGTGTTTATTAAGGTCCATTAATTAGGGTTACTAAATTAATTGTAATTTATAGTGTAAACATGCATTCCTTTGATCTCTGGCTTTAAAGCTTATGTGAATTGATAAAGATAAAAAATAATTTGAACTTATTAAGATAATTATCACCTCTGCTACTTTTTTCTTTAAATTGTGTTAATTGATTGGTCCAACTAAAGTCCATTTATCCTGTATATATTGCTAAGTGATTGGATTAAGAAATACAAACAAGTCCTTTGATCTAGCAGTTTACTACTTAAGGTAAACAATTTGATTTGAAGTAATTAACATTTTTGGTTATCAATTTATTGTGACTTTCAAACTGTGATATCTCATTAATGAACTGAACTGTATCAGATACAATATATTTACATTCTGATGTAAATGTCTTCATTTGATAGTAAAATTTCACTAAGTAACATCGTCTGAAATTATAAGCTAAAATGGCAAATGCACAAGTGAGTGTGCAGTTTGTCAAGAACCAACGTGGTGGTGATAGTCTGGTTTACGATGGATTCAGATACCAGGTCAAAAACCGAAAACCAACAAGGGTGTACTGGGTCTGTCATGTCCGAACCTGTTCTGCTAAAATCACAACAGCTGACAACATTCCAGTTTCTGTGACCAATACCCATAATCATGCAGCCGAACACATGGAACTGAAGCGCCATGAAATAAATCAACTCATGCGAAAGAGGGCACGCGAAGAAACCACGCCGATTCCGTCAATATATGAAGAAGTCATATCCAGTCTGAGAGACAGAGAATGGGACGAAGATGCAGAACAAGTCTGCAAAGGATTACCAACCTTCCCCTCCACCAAGTCATCTCTATACAGGGAAAGAGGTGCATTGAGACCGGGGATACCAAAGTCCAGGAGTGACATAGATTTGGATGGAAAATGGACTGAAACGCACACTGGTGAGCAGTTCCTACTGGTTGATGAGGCAGAGAATGACAACAGGATGCTGATTTTTGCTACAAGAACAAATCTCCAGCATCTGGCACAGAACCCAACCATATATGGAGACGGAACATTTTATGTGTGCCCAGACATATTCAGCCAGGTCTACACACTCCATGGATATATTGATGGACACATGTATCCGTTAGTGTTTGCCCTTCTGCCTGGAAAAAGTGAAAGGATTTACTGCAGACTTTTTCAACATCTTCAACAGAAATGCAGGGAAATAGGAATGGAACTGGGACCAGACACACTCCTGATAGACTTTGAGGCAGCAACCAAGCAGGCAGCTCGCAGAGTGTTTCCAAATGTGAATGTGAAAGGGTGTTTTTTTCATTACACACAGTGTGTTTGGCGGAAGATACAGAAGCTTGGCTTAGTTGGACTGTATTCTGAGAATGAGGACTTTAAGAAACTAGGAAGAAGAGCTGCAGTTCTGCCTCTAGTCCCCATACAACATGTTGAAGATGTGTGGTTTGTCGCACTGACGGATGCTGAAAATGCAGAGATTCCAGTGGATGTTTCAAGGTTCACAGACTATGTCACTGAACATTGGGTTGAGGGAGACAAGGACAACTGGAACCATTTCGAGACAGAAGGACCAAGAACAACAAACAACTTGGAAGGCTGGCACAACAAACTAAAGAAAAGTATGAGACAGTCACATCCGAACATTTACAAGTTCTTGGAAACAATACAAAGGATTGAAGCTGCCAATGCTATCAAAATTCTTCAGCACAGTGCCGGAGGAGTGAGAGAAAAGAAGAGGAGGAAATACCGACAACTTGAACAGAGACTGTCTGCCCTGAAACACAAGTACATGGCTGAAGAAATCACTGTGATGGAGTATGCCGATTGTGCATCGCATTTGATTCGGTTTGACGAGTAACTCTGTATAGAACAGATCAGTAGGGTGGAATGTCACAGTTGTTTAAATGAAATGCTTGTTTTCAAATTAAAACAAAATACAATAAATTGTACCACATCCGAATATAACATCCGAATATAGCCCTGTCTTTATTTGATTTGTTCATGACACATGAAATAAAAAATATAAATATATGAAAACATAAAGAGTTTGTTTTCTTCATTTCAGAGAGAGAGAGAGAGAATACTGACAACATCCTAAAACATAATAAGTATTATAAATACTTATTATAAATAATTTTGCTAATAGCATATAACTTATTATAAATACTAATGCAATATATTACTAACCATAAATACTATTGCAAATTGCTCTTAATAATATAAGACAATAAGACAAATAATTGCACTGAAATATTCCATCCATTTAGGTAAAGACTATAGTCACTCATCCATGACAGTCTATTGTTATCCAATTAAGCATGATTCCCAACTGTCCCACCTTGATTTTTACTGTTTTATATAAAAGTGGGACAGTTGGGAAGACACCTTTAACAGTGGCTCCCAAACAAATATAACAATGGATCCCTAAACCCAGTATAGCAACAGACTTCAAATTCAGTTTAACAATGGACCTCAAATTCAATATAACAATGGATCCAAAATCCAATTTAACAATGGATCCCAAACAAATATTACAGTGGACCCAAAATCCAATATAACAATGGATCCCACATTCAATATTAAAATGGTTCTAGAATTCAATATAATGATGGACTCAAAAATCCAATAAAGCAAGGCTGGCCTTAAAAAAAATTTTGTTTGGAGTTACCCACCCACAATTTTTTTGGTGGGTAGGTAGGTAATTTATTTATTTATTTATTTTTTTTTTGTCATCTGACACAATAATTATGGAAAATTATACTACTAAAGTGAACATACCACATGATTAATCAAATACTTGGTATATTAAAAAAAACAACAACCAAAAATACCATAGAAACTCGCCTATAAGACTATTCGTCTATAAGACGTGACCCTTTTCTCACTCCCCTAATCTGTGGGTTTATGCTTTGACCCTCTTATAAGACGATATAAGAAATCTAGAATGCATCACTGAATTCATATTACCGTTAATTCAGAATATTTTACCTAGTAAAAACAACTATGAATTTTAAACTAATATTGCTTTCTCTCATAAATGTGTTTATTTGACAAAAATTTAAACAATTATATAATTGTAACAGTGAACTGTCACAAAGTCTCCCAAACAAAGTTTCTCCTTAGACAATCATACACGAATGGTTATTGAGAAATAAGGTCATAGGTAAAATTGAGGGAGTGGGGCCTGACCCCCTGGTGACCCATGTGAACATCAAAGATGTACCATTCTATCCATCTGATCATGAGAAACAAGAATATATATAGTTTATGGGTGGGATTATCAATGGTTTTTGAACCCCCATCCCTCGGGGACACTAAAGAAGTACCATTCATCATGAGGAAAAGAATATATATGGTTTAGGGCTGGGGAGCTGAACAGTTTTTTAGATATAAGGTCATAAGTAAAATTGAAGGGATGGGGCTTATATATGAGGAAAAAATATATGATTCAAGGTTGAAAATTAGAAATAGTTAACCAAAATACATTTTTTTATGCAAAAAGCCATCTTTGAGGACCTGACCCCAAGGGAACCCCCCATTTACAAAAGTCTGGGAGGCACTACTACAAGTTGAGGACTATAATCATATGAAGTTTTGTAAAGGTATGTCATGCAGTCTCCGAGATTTGGCTCATACAAGGTTGCCGGCGCAAGAAAGAAGAAGAAACGGAGTAAAACCAAAGTCCGTTTGTTTGAGAGACCTAATAATTATTGTGTGTTTCTAACCAGTTTCTTTTACTTATTTCATTCGGAAGTTTTTTTCAGTCATAATCCCATGCATTGGCTATGGTGTCTCATATTCTTATCAGCACATAAACTAAACCTCAGTAAGGTGCAATATGAGTCAGGTAAAAGGGAAAGCAGTGACAACAGGATACATAGGTTTGTAGGAGTCTGTGTATTAATTATGGGGTGAGAAGCTGTCATTTATCCTGAAGGGAATGCTTGCATATAAGTGTTACCAAATGCACCCCTCTGTGCCCCCTCCACTGATTTCAATTTCACCTTGTGTGACATCCACTCTACACACTGGAAGAAATTAACATACTGCAGTGCTCAGTTAAGTTCTAAGGGTGTGAAACTGACACAAGCCAATGTGCGGTTCCCTTTTGAACTCTGGGACAGCTTCATCAAAACTTAAAAGAGTTTTGTGTTAGCAGTTGTTTGAGTTTGGATTTATACAAGCTATACACCTGGACATTACCTGTTGTGCATGAGTTCTTTTTTTCCAACTGCTATATACGATTGATCTAGCCAAAGAAAAGAAAATCTGACACCTGAAAGGCCATAAAAGAAAAGTTGAGTTGTGGCGATTTTCGTGGTCGGTCTGATAACTCCAAACAAAGAATTTTTTGAGGTCAACACAATGGGCCTGAAAACCAATGTTTTCTTATTCTTTCAGTGGTTCTCTGGTTTCCTTCCAATGTCTGTTCGAATGAAAATATTTTAATGCATGATATCTCTTTTATAGAATATTTTTTTTCCATTGAGAGACGACTTCTTTGCCTCATGTCCAGATTTGTCTAGCTTATATATCTGTGTATAAGTGTGTGTAATCTTCAATTGATTTTAAATCTTAGACATCTGCCGGAGGATTTGTGGGATCATGCCTTGCTAATATTGGCTTAAGTTGGTGGATGTCAGTCTCTTTTTATTCTACTCAATATGCAGGCAAGCAGTATACAACTTTAAATGATTTGGTTGATTGCCAGAAGAAGTTGTTTGTTGATTATTTTTTATTCTTTGTATCTATGGACCACCATAGTACAGATTGTTAGTTTGAATCCTGTTTGGAGCAGGTGAGATGCACAACTCTTAGTAGCCTTCACAGGCACAAAGAACTGATTCATCCAAGGAACAGTTGAAATGTATTAGTAATGTATGGTAAAAGTATTATAACATTATTTCAGGGATTTTTACCTTCTTTATCATGAGCTGTTAAGAAAATGATATAAAGACCCCAAATCAGTTATTACAATGGCCCCAAATCCAGTAAAACGAAATATGTAAATATTTTGCTTTTATATTTTATATATATATAATAAGCCCTAATTGCCCAACATCAGGAAGATCATGAATAGACAGCCAGAATTAAACACCATTGTATGAGCAGCAAGAAAGAAACATTAAACCAACATTAAATCATACATTATCAGAAAACATTTTAAAGAACTGATAAAAATTACTATTTCATTTATCTAATTTGTCAGTAGATTTAAAGGCTTAACGTTTTTATTTGTACTATTCCGGCTATCCTGTTTGACAATAGCACCTTACTTTACTCTTCTTCATAACTGCTTGAAAATGAGGAGGAAGGAGTAAGTGAAATTGAATTATTTTTTTTAGCTCACCTGGCATGAAGTGTCAAGGTGAGCTTTTGGGACCAGCATTTGTCCGGCTGTGTCAGTCGTCAAGAATTTACTTAAAGCTACCAAATTTGTTCAAATCATGACCCTGGGGTCAAAATTAGCCCCACCCCAGGGGTTACCTGATTTTAAGTAGGCTTATATAGGAAAAAACAAGAAAAATCTTCTTGTCAGAAACCACAAGGACTGGAGTTTAGATATTTGGCGTGTAACATTGCTTCAAGAACATCTACCAAGTTTGTTCAAATCATGGCCCTGGGGTCAAACTTGGCCCCGCCCCAGGGGTCACTTGAATTAACATAGACTTTTATGGAAGAAGAAAATCAGAATAATCTTCTTGTCAGAAACCACAAGGCCTGGAGTTTAGATATTTGATGTGTAACATGGCCTAGTAGACCTCTACCAAGTTTTTTTCAAATTATAGCCCTTGGGTCAAAATTGCCCCACCCCAGGGGTCTCTTGATTTTACATAGACTTAAAAAGGAAAAAAAATAGAAAAATCTTGTCAGAAACCATTAGACCTGGAGTTAAGATATTTGTTATTTAACATTGCCTAGTTTACATCTACCAAGTCTGTTCAAATCATGGCCCTGGGATCAGAATTGGCCCCGCCCCAGGGGTCACTTGATTTTATATAGCCTAATGATGCCTTATGATACCAGGTGAGTGATCCAAAGCCATCATGGCCCTCTTGTTCTTATCATTATTTAAAAATGAGAATATTTGAGCAGGGAGTTTATAAAACATGAACAAGACATAAGGAACTTATAGGAATGTTAGATTTATGCATGTGTAAATCTTATGACTCCCAATACACCATAATTATGAAAGCAAGATCATACTGTTGCCAGGGTAATGGTGACTGTTTCTGTTTACAGGTTTGTTGTTATCCCAGTGGGTGTATGGATGGGCATCTCCCTTAAGAGGGCATCAAAACCTGCCCCCAATCCCCAGTTAGAGGCCGCGTACAAAACAAAGAAACATCTCGACCATAAAACTGTCCAGGTGGGTTGGAGAAGAAAGGGACATAAGCATACAGACATAGCAGTTATTTCCCCCTTATAACCACTTAGAGACTCTTTTCATACTCTTTCTCATTCCTATATTGATAAAAGGTCAGTGAAAGCTCTAGTTGCAGTAGACTCTTGACCATTTGTAGAATTGTTTATAGGCAATTACAGGCAGTATCCTCTCTTTCCAAAGTGTTGCAAGAGTTATTGCCCCTTCTATGTAGGAAATTTGTTCATTTTACAGTTTTCTATATAAAGAAATATTGATACCTCATAGCTCTAGTTTCAACAAAATGTTGGCCATATGGACATGGACCAGCCGTATTCTCTCCCTCTCTCTAAAGTGTTACAGGAGTTGCTGCCCCTTTCTATGCAAGAAATTTTTCTATATCAAGAGTTATTGATGCCTATAGTGATATCTCTACTTACAACCGACTGTTGGCCATTCTCGATACTGTTGATAGACAATGACCATCTTTTGCGGCAGGTACTGACGAAGCAGACGGACCTGACGGAGCGGCAGGTGGAGGTGTGGTTCCGCAGGAGGAAGGCCCAGGATGCCCCCACACAGATGCAGAAGTTCACTGAGTGTTGGCAAGTACCTGCTTTACCTGCACATTCGTTATTTACAGTTTTATTGGCCCCCTTCACAGAGGTGGGTGGGGTCTATGTAGAATCACTCTTGTTATAATCCCGTCCTGTCCCTCACATCATGTCACATCATGTCACGTAACATCATACTCTTACATGAAGATATGGTGGGATCTGGGTTGTATATCACCTGCAGTGAAAATTCTTTTTCTTTACCTGCAAATATTCCTTTAGCCTCTTCAATTATCACTTGAAAAGTTCATATAATTCTAAAGTGGGAATTCCTAGAATTGTTTCTTTATATCTTGTTTCTGCCTTTTGATACGGTAATTATATTCAGATAAAAGGCTGTTCTTGTGTACAATTTGTCATTAATATTTTCAGAAGTGGTTATATTGTTGTTTTATTTGCATATTGTAATATTTTGTGATAATACCAGTATATTGTTTCTGTAATGTGGACCATATGGAAAATAGGTTATTTGGTCTCAGTGTGTAGTTGGGGAGGCTTGCAGACTGCATCTACACAATGTAACATCATCAATAGTTGGCATCTCACACTTTGTGCTCAGGTGAGGTATTGTGATCCGACTTTGTCTGTCATCCAGTGTCCGTCATCAACTTTTGCTTTAGCGATATCTCCTCCAAAATCGCTGAGCATATTTTAATGAAACTTGATAGGAATGATCCTTAGGTGGTACTGAGCAATTATAGCTAGAATTGTTCCGGTTCACCAACAAAGATGGCCGTTAGAGCTAAAAATAGATAAATCTTTAAACGAAATCTCCTCCTGAACCGCTAAGCAGATTTTAATGAAGCTCAATATGAATGATCATTGGGTGATACTGCAAAAAATAGCTCAAATTGTTTTGGTCTGCCATCCAAGATGGCCGACAGATCTAAAAATAGAAAAAGGACATTTTCTCCTTAACCGCTGAGCAGATTTTGATGAAACTTTACAGGAATGATCCTTAAGTGGTACAGAGCAAAAAAAGCTAAAATCCTGCTGAGGATGGCCACCAGAGCTAAAAATTATTAAAATTGAAATACTGTATATTATGTGTATTTTTTTCCCTACTTAAGCATTTTCTCTCTAGCAGTTGAATTCAGGTGAGCAATTTAGGGACATCATGGTTTTGGCCTTTTTTTTGCTGTCTGCATTTGCTTTAATCTGTATCTCAGTCATGAAAGTAATGAGGGAGAGTTACCATTGTAACAGGTGTAAACCAGATTAAACTAGATCAGATGCCTGTGTGTAAGGTAATGAAGTAGGTTGACCTTGTTTCGTACTACTTTTGGATGAGAAGGAACAAAGACCCATTTTAACACAAATTCCAATACAAAACAGGGGGTATCATATCTATCATTATCCCAGGTATGATTAACAAAAGAATGCAAACCAAACAGTTAATAACGGAAGAAAAGTTAGGGAAATCAGTTGTCTAAATTAGCGGCACTCAACTGAGTGTAAAACCAGACAATGTTATGAAGGAGGGAGGTGGGTCAATGAGGCATGACAGAAGGCAGGTGAGAATAGGCATTTTTTTTTACAGATCAAAACATGTTTTATATTACTGAGGTATTTACATGTTTACAGCATAAGGATGTTTGATATCAAGTTACTCAACAACTTTTCCATTGAAGTAAGAAATGCATAGTACATAGGTGTAAGATGCAATGGGAGTTCTACATGAAGCCACTATTCTGTTTGTTGGAGAAATTCTTTTGCCAATATGCAATTGACAATTATGGCATTCAATAAAGCCAGGATAGGGTTACTGTAGTGAAATTAACCCTTTCCCTCATATAGACTCATTTTGACGCCCCCAAAAGGTATCACATAAAACCTGATCTGCAGAAAACCACAGTTAAACTTTACCAAATTTAATTACAAAATCCTCATTTCCAGACCACTGAGGAGCAGCGAACAGCATATAACCTGATCAGCCTGCGAGTTACTCGCAGGCTGATCTGGTTTTATGCTGTTCGCATAGGTCTTTTCATGGTGTCCTCTATGAGGGAAAGGGTTAATGTTAATTGAATATTCTAATTATTATAAAATCATGGCCAGTCCAGACAGAAGGATTGTATATTGAGTCAAGACCTCACCTAGTTAGACCATCCTTAAAAAGTTATATCTTTGCATTTACCCATCCCAGTGTATATCTGTGTTAAGTTTTTAACCCAGACAACTAGGTTATTATTATTTTATTCCCATTATTTGTTTGAAAAAATGTTGAGGTTTTACTCAGAAGAAAAGTATATTTTAAACCAGCAACAAAAAAAGTTTGGGGCAATTTCACCATACCATTACACACTGTTTTCAACTCATGTGCATGTGCTTTAAGTAACCCTAAACCCTACCTGACCTGGTATTTGATACACCCTTGCGGCACATGAGCATTAGTGAAAAACGTGTATTGTAATGTGCAATTTTGCAATTGGTTTACTTGACTTGTTTCAAAGTATTTTACTTTGTTAATGCACCCTTCATCTTCCCTTCATGGCAAGGTTCACTAACAATATCTCAAACAAATTTTTGTGTTAACTAGGTCATCTATTGACTACCTTTATCCCAGTGTAGCTGTCAGAAAGCTTGTTAGTAGATTTATGTACACCTGTAAACAATGAAAAAGTCTATATTTTATTGACTCAGCAAATATTTTTAGGAATTGTGTTTCTCACATCATTTCCCATCCTACACACACTTACATTTCATGAAGAAAAGATGGGATGCAGGGAAAAAAATCATCATCAGTGATACCATAGTTTTAATATGTTGAGAAAAAGATTCTATCCCTGAATTTTACTGTAGGCATAGATTTTTATTAGCTCACCATGAGCATGTTGTGCTCAGGTAAGCTATTGTTATTGCCTTTTGTGCGGCGTCCATGGGTGCGTGCGTCTGGTGTCAAAAGTTTTATTTAAATGACATCTCCTCTTAAACCACTGGGCCAAATTTGATAAAATTCGCCTGTGATGTTCCTTGCATGAAGCTCTTCTGCCCCAAAACCTCAATGCCTAGAGCTTAGATATTTTATTGTGTGGCATTGTCTTATGAACCTCTACCAAGATTGTACAAATCATGACCCTAAGGATCAAATTGGCCCCGCCCCAGAGGTCACTTTATTTTACATAGGCTTATATAGGAAAATCTAGAAAAATCTTCTTGTCAGAAACCACTAGGCCTGGAGTCTAGATATTTGGTATATTACATGACCTTATAGACATGTACAAAGTTTGTTCAAATCATGGCCCTGGGGTCAAAATTGGCCCCGCCCAGGGGATCACTTACGATTTACATAGACTTATGTAGGAGAGTTTAATAGATCTTGTCAGAATTCACAAGATATTTGGTATTTAACATGGCCTTGTGGACCTGAACCAAGTTTTCAAATCATGGCTCTTGGGTATAAATTGGTCCTGCCCTAGGGGTCACCTGATTTTATAGCTATGACCATTAAAATTTTGACCTCAGGTACAGTTTTTGTGTGCACTTATGATTATTTTGCCATAGTTCTGCATGGATTTTGTATTCAGTTTGACTGTTTTGTAAAAGGCAATGAAGGCAGTATTAATCAGGTGAGCGATTCAGTGCCATCATGGTCCTCTTGTTTAAAATGAATAGGCAGAGTGTGCGCACACTAACATTATCTTATGGTTAGCTGTATCAGATTAGCAATGGAAAGTGCAGGAAGGCTAATTGGTCTGTGATTCATGATTCAGAGGAAACTGACACTCTGTCTATATGATGACAAACCTGATGAGCCAGCCACCTGAGGCCAGGGACGATGTTTCCTTAATGACACATCAGCTTATGTCTGGAGAGAATTAATCCATGATTAAGGCTTTCGGGATCAGATAATGTTTAACAGACAACAAAGTAGAGATAATTAATTTATGAGGAAGGCTTTGAGAATCAGGTGATATTGACACAGACAACAAACAAACTAGAGATTCATGTTATTAATTCATAATGAAGGCATTCAGAATCAGAAGATGTTAAAATGGACAACAAACAAAGTAGAGATAATTAATCAATGATGAAGGCTTTGAGAATTAGGAGGTGATATTTGACAGACAAAAAAGAAAAGCTTTTTATATTTGAAACTACCAGTATTTAGTTATTTGAAATCCTGTAACTTGCATAATATGTCATTATTTTCTGCAAATTGATTAAAAAAGAACTTGCATCATCTCCAGTCAGAAGTGTGGCCAGGTTTGAAGTAAAGATAAGCAGGGGGGATTGCTTACACCCCACTCCAGGGTAGATTTGAATAAAGAACTAGAAATGTGAGGTCTATTTCAAAAGCATGTGCAATATGTTGCTACAGCTCCATTATAACTATGTAAATTTGATCAGCTAAACAAATATCAAACTTCAGCCTTGGAATCCATTGATGAGGCTGTTATATATGTTGGCTGTTGTTAGGAAGGCCATTGAATTTTTTTTTTTTTTTTTTTTTTTTTTTTTATATACAACAGGAATTTCAACTTTGAGTATATGATTGATAAGTTGATAGAAATCTGGCTAACGTAATAGCATAAAAGCATGTTTTATATGATTTAATTGAACACTTGAAACCTATCCCTTGATCAGTTGTTAGGCTGCTGCAGAATAAGTGTGGGCAGTCTTAAAAATATCGACAGTTTTATCTATGAAAAATTAGATTTTTATGCCCTCACATCAGTAGATCAGGGGGCATATTTTTTGGGGGGTCTGTCTGTCTCAAAACTTTGAACTTGACATGGAAGTTCTTCTACTCACAGCCTCCAAACTTCACAGGTGCAAGCACCTTGATGAGCTCTACCTGCCAGGTTACCTTGACCTTCAAATGACCTTGACCTCCAAGGTTTAAGGCCCCTTGCGGGGGCATGGCGTTAATTCTAACGTAGTGCTTGTAGAGCTTTAAAATGAGAATGTAAAAAAGGAAATACCCTGTATAGTGAAATATCAAATAGAACAGCTAAGCAGATAAGTGTGATTTGTCATGGTTTATCATCATGGAACCAGTCTGATTAAAATGATATCGGTCTTAATGGTTAATCATCATGGAACCAGTCTGATTAATTGATTTCAGTACTTCATTGATTCCATCCTCTAGGAGACTGACAGATTATAAATAGACATACAGATTGAGATGAATGGCTGGATGGAATGTTTCAGTAGAAAACATTTTAATTTAGGTTTATATATAAATTAAGATTAGATCAAGTGAGTCCTCAATCAGTGAGCTTCACATTTTTCAGTAACTAATAACTATATGCATGTATAATTGTATTTTTTTTGGTGGTTGTTGTTGTTAAAATTTGTTAAAATATTGGTGACTGACCATGAGGCAGGCTGTTCCAGCTTATTGTGTTCCTATATGCATTCAGAATGATTTGAGGTCAGCCCTCAATATTGGCATAACAGTAGTCACTACCAACTGCATCAAGAATGCAGAATTTTGTATAAAAATGAATATTGTTATAACTATTTTAACCATGTTTCAGCTGGCACCTGATCTTCTACTCCACAGTTTTCATCTATGGAGGAGTCATTCTGTGGGAGGTAAGGAACATAACCAGTCAATTTAAATGACTGTGGATCTTCTGAAGGTAGTGTTTTTTGAATCCTAAGTTGTAAGAAATGGTTTGCCAGTTAGCATCAACATAAATTAGTTTTAATTTTTTTTTTTAAACAAAATTTTTCTTAATATGGATCAAGGAAAAATAAATGATGTACAGTTTATTTATTCCACAAGGACATCTGATCAGATAGTCAATAGGTTTTTGATGTGTACATGTATTTCATTAAGTTGTTTGCTTTCTTCCAGAAACCGTACCTGTGGAGTACAAAACTATGTTGGGATTCCTGGCCCACTCAGGTAATAATTATATGTTCTTGATTAAAGAAATTATTAAAGAAATTTAGTCCTAATAATGAATGACTGAGTATGGTATCATGCCACATGTCTATGGTGTTATAGGGCATTGTGGCAGCACTATATCTGTCTCAAGTATACACAGTCTCAAAATGACTGAAATATTGTCGGTTGGACGTCAAACATAATAAACAAACAAACAAGTGGTTTACCAGGGCTGTTGGTCACATTCAGTGATAGCTCTAGTAACTGATGTAACTTTATTTATAATAGCTTTCCTGAATTAAAATGAAAAACAGAAACCCTAATAACAGATGAGCACGTGAATTATTGTTTCAGCACGTGCCCAATGATGTGTACTGGTACTATATGATAGAGTTGGCCTTCTACTGGAGCCTGGTCTTCACCCTCTGTTCAGACCACAAGAGAAAGGTAAATTTCCCATCAATTAAGGCAAGCAAAGAAAGCCATATAAAAAGCCATTAAGCTGAATTTAGGCTATCTGATAGAGAAAGCTTAGAAACTTTAACGACCATTTGAATGTCAGCCTTTACTTTCAATGCTTACAGAATATCCAGAATATGGTTCGGTATCTTAAATATAATTGTGACACAGGAAACAGTTATACCTTCTAGTTTTCATAAATCAGAGAGTCACTACCGGTAAATTTAGAAAGCCTTTAATATGAGTGGCACATATCATATTCAAGCAGTTGTAGGACAGTGTATCTGCCTAGATTTACACAATGTTGCACAAAGTTTACAGAATTAATTGTGTCGCCCTGATTTTTATTGAGTTGAAAATCGTTGGGTATTCTTTGTCTGATCAGGGTTTTCTCTGTATGCTCATATGATATTGTAGATCAGATTCTACACAGTCTGCATGGTAATGGGAAATATAATGTTTCATATACTGTTTAAATTTCCATATATTATTCATCAACTCAAAAATTTCATACATGAATATTTATGAGGTAAATGGTTAATAGATTACAGATTCAGAAATTAATAGATTTGATACATATAATTTGGGGCAAATAACATGCTCATAACACAGTGTAGTTTCATTAAAACACTTTATCTAGGAGGGGGGTCTATTTCTAGATACAGCACAGCTCCAATATAACACTATATTTGGGTCCATAATATGGACCCAAATATAGTGTTATATTTGTTCAGTTGACTTTGCAAAGTAAAGTGGAATTTATAATGGAACTGCATTGTATATACATATTATGTATATACAATGCAGTTCCATTATAAATTCCACTTTACTTTGGACCAAGTCTAGATACTACTGTATATACTGGACAACATTATTACTTGCGCGAATGCAAAGTCAACTGAACAAATAACAAAACACAGAGTTGGGATCAAACGTAGGACTGCATCATATTGGATTTTGTGTCATAATGGTGTGCATTATAATGGATTTTGTGTCATAATGGTGTGCATTATATTGGATTTTGTGTCATAATGATGTGCATTGTATTGGATTTTGTGTCATAATGGTGTGCATTATATTGGATTTTATGTCATAATGATGTGCATTGTATTGGATTTCGTGTCAAAATGGTGTGCATTATATTGGATTTTGTGTCAAAATGATGTGCGTTTTAATTGATTTCGTGTCATAATGGTGTGCATTATATTGGATTTCGTGTCATAATGGTGTGCATTATATTGTATTTCGTGTCATAATGGTGTGCATTATATTGGATTTTGTGTCATAATGGTGTGCATTATAATGGATCCACACTCTGTAGGCTCTTTTTCTCTTATTTTCTTTGCATGCAAAGCTCAACAGCAACTTTTTTTTGCCAGATTTTAGGATATTTAACAGTCAGGCACGAATCCTGTCTGCAAAATATTTCACTCATATTGATCCAATTTGGTTAGCTGCAGCACATGTAATGATCTGCAACATTCATTGATCCATGAGATAGGCCTGGAATTTTGAAATTCCCACTGGAAATGACCACTGATCCTCTGCCAGGATTGTACTACTGCCATCTAATTTGGTTTCAAATCTTAACATGCTTCACAGAAAGGTTAAAGCACATTTATTCTTGTGATGTGCAAGCCCTCATAAAATAGATTATAAAACATATGACATTTTCTAGCAAATGAAAATAGTCATTACACTTCATTCAAGTCTTTGCTTCCTAAAGTCTGTGACATTTATCTAGTACTAGCCTCTGTCCCACATGAGACTATATCACTCTGCATACAGCCTCAAGTGTTCATAATTTTGAAATTCCATTCAGTCCAACCTGTCTTGGGCAGCCAGTCAAGGGTGGAATGTCAGCGCTGAAACAGGTTGGCTGTTTAATACAGGTACACCTCCAAAGCTGTGCAAATGGGCACCTGTATTAACCTTAAAAACCAACCAATTTATAAGCACCTGTAATAGCCGAATGTATAAATGTACACCAGTCCTGTATTAACAACAATAAGCTGGTAAGGTTGTGAGTTTAAACAGATTTGGGAGCAAGGATGTTTCATGACCTCCCCAGGTTAAAAGTACTGGTCCAACCCAGGAACAGCACCTGACCAACAGTTAATTTTTTTACTGCATACTCTGTGTGTGTGTGGGGGGGGGGGGGGGGGGCAAAACCTGCCTCAAAATACAATGCCTTCCTTAAGTTTTGAATAAAATTTAATGAATTTATGAACATACTTACAAACTATTAAACATGACATTAAAGATAGTTAAAATGAATCATTATTTTTTACCTACTAGCCATTCCACCAAAAACCCAACTATGATTTTTTAAGTGAGACATATACATATTATAGATGACAAATAAATGAAATTTGACTCATAACACCTGGAGAAAGATGTTTACCTATATATAAACCCTACTTATGTTACATGAGATGTAGACTTGTATTGTGAGAGACCTATTAGCAAGCTTCATACACATTTACCTTCACACAGGTGTTAAATGGACCAGTTTTAACCAGTTTCTTGTACATGTTTATTGGTACTTGACAGCACTAAATTTTATCTATAATTGGTGCTTGTTGAGCATCCATACTGTTACCGGGATGTTTGATTCCCTGCAGTAGCATACAAAACTTGCTGAAAATAACATTGGTTTATCTCCAGTATGCCAGGATAATGTGACTGGGTGTGGGATCTTGCCAGTACTATATGGCATGTTATCATAGCAAGGAAGCACTATTTCTGTCTTATGTAGGCAAGGTCCCAGTATGACCAAAAACTAACCAAACCAAAATAAATAATATACAGTAAATGACCTATTTTAAGCCATCTAGATGGCTTTCCCACGTGAAAGATCACTGACCAGACCAGCACTCTTACCCACAGCAGTGAGGGTCTATGTGATATTTACACAGCAACTGTAATCACTGGGCCATGGAGAGGCTCCTGACACAAGCGTTTAATGCAAACCATGTGTAACACTAATGACACATGATGAGTTCCGGTCCAGTGTTCTCAAAAACAAAACCTGTATGAGTGTCATGTGCACTGCGTCACATGTGTAGACAATACAGTGCTGGGACATGAGTAACTGAACCCTTTCCCTCATATAGACTCATTTTGACGCCCTCAATAGGTACCACATAAAGCCTGATCTGCAGAAAACCACAGTTAAACCTTACCAAATTTAATTACAAAATCCTCATTTCCAGACAACTGAGGAGCAGCGAACAGCATAAAACCTGATCAGCCTGCGAGTTACTCGCAGGCTGATCTGGTTTTATGCTGTTCCCTTAGGTCTTTTCATGGGTGTCCTCTATGAGGGAAAGGGTTAAGACTCAATCAATGTCACATCTGTCACAAACCCTAATGAACCTTTTGCTGTTTTGTCTTTAGATTGCTTTCAAAGCAATACTCATATAGCTGTACGATACTTCCTTCTGCTTGTCATTTTATTGTTATCGTTGGCTTTAGTATTAGGAGACAGCTGTTGTTGGCTAAATCAATATCTGCTAAATTGATACTAAATATATCAAGTATTGTTTTAAGCAACAACTTGGTTTAATCTTTGTTTTTAAATGGTTTGGGAAAAAAGCTTTTGCAATTTACATAAGTCTTTCCTGACAGCACATTGGTTGGACAAGTACTCTGTGCCTTTGATGAACAGGCTCTATCATAATAAAAAAGCTTCCACCTACCTTCATTTTGTGACTCAAGGTTCATTTTCGTAGATATATTGTGATCAAATATAATATGATACCTACACTGAGACCTCGGTTATGTACATAAATATTCATGTTTTTGAGTCAAGCCCTGAGGGTGAGGTTCTCCCTAAACTTTGTTGCCATAATATCAATCCCTGGGGATTCCTGTGACCTCCTTCCCCTGACTGCTGGGCATGTTGTAAGGGAATGTTAGACATTACTGGATTTCTCATGAGAGGAAGTGATCAGTATTGACTGTGTCACTCTGAATCTAGTTGAAACAGTTGACATTGAATTACCAGGGGTATCAGTAGAACAGCACAGCTCTACTACAACACTGTATTTGAGGTCCTTATCTAAATACAGAGCAGCTCCTTATAACGCTGTATTTGAGACCCTTATCTAAATACAATGCAGCTCCTTTATAACGCTGTATTTGAGGTCCTTGTCTAGATACAATGCAGCTCCTTTATAACACTGTATTTGAGGTCCTTTTATATTATTGACTATCTCCCCAGCGAGTACGAGCGAAGCGGGGATTGGGCGATGAGTGTTGATACAATGGTCTTTAACACTGTTTGACGTCCTTGTGTATTATCCCGCGCGAAGCGGAGGGTTATAGATGTTTTCTGTCGTCGCGTCGTCCGTATTGTCGCATATCTCCTATACCGCTTGAAGGATTTTCATGAAACTTGCCTCAAATGTAAACCTATTTGAGATGATGTGCAGAACACAGATGGCAGGTATGTAGGCTCAAGGTCAAGGTCAAGGTCACACTAGAAGGTTTTGTGTTTGAACCTTTAATTTCCATTTCAATTTCATATCTGCTCCATATCTCCTATACCCCTTTTAGTTTTTTCATGAATCTTGCCTCAAATATATATCTAATTGAGACGATGTGCAGAACATAGTTTGCAGCCATGTCAGCTCAAGGTCAAGGTCACACTTGAGGATCATATGTTTGAACCTTCTATTTCCTTACAATTTCTTGTCCACTCCATATCTCCTATACCCCTTGAAGGATATTAATGAAACTTGCCTCAAATATAAACATAATTGAGATGATGTGCAGAACACAGGTTGCAGCCATGTCGGCTCAAGGTCAAGGTCACATTTGAAGGAATTTAAGAAACTTGCCTCAATTATAAACCAAATTGAGGGGATTGCAGAAACAGGGCAGTCATGTTGGCTCAAGTTCAAGGTCACATTTGATGATTCAGTGTTCATTCCTGGATATTTTTGTTTCCATGCTATATTTTCTGAACAACGGAAAGTTTTTCATAAGTCAACTACCTCAAAATGTTGGCAGATTCAGGGCAGTTTCCATTAGAGGAAAAACATGTCGCCTCTGTCAGTGGCGGGGGATATAGCTGTCCTTTGGACTGCCTTGTAACGGTGAATTTGGGGTCCTTGTCTAGATACAGTGCAGCTCCATTATAACATTGTATTTGAGGTCATTGTAATTTTGTCTGTTTGATTTTGATGATTTGCAAAAAGAAGGAATAGTTTCATTTCATGTCATGTATGTGATTTGTCTAAATTGAGAGATAATTAAATCTTGTCCAATTTTATTTTTAAATTGAGTTGCATTTAACATTAACAGTAGATACTTTAAATAGCCACTGAACACAGGGCTGGATTCAGAATTATCGTGTTATAATTGTACATGATTTATAAGGTATAAGTTACTGCTCAGTTACCTTAAATAGTCCTGGTTACCATAGCAACACAGTATATCTCATGTGTGTGTTTTCCTATTGCAGGACTTCAAGGAGATGATCGTTCACCACGTGGCCACCATGGTCCTCATGTACTTCTCCTGGATCCTGAACTTTGTCCGTGTCGGCACACTAGTCCTTCTTGTCCATGATGCTGCCGACTCCTGGCTCTCGGTATGTATCCCAATCCTGGCTTTATTAGGCCGCATGTTCACAATATATGTCTGATTTTTTTTTTTTCTAAAAAAGTTCTGAATGTGTGTATGCCATTAACTTTATAGCCTCATTCCCTTAGGTACTCATGCTTTGCACAAATTTGTGTCATGTCCAGAAAATTGTCTTGACCTTGACCAAAGGTCATTTGCACAAGGTCAAGGACAGAGGCATTGCACATACTTCAGCTATATCTAGCAATTTAATTTGAGACTTCTTGAAATTTGTAGCTTATAATTGAATGAAATACACATTAATTATAGCTTGAGGCTCCCAGGTGATGGGCCACAGGCTTTGGGTATGTGTGTACATACATGTATATTTGTAGCAGATCTGGCCTTGCTCTGTCTCCAGATTGGCAGATGGGTTTGCCCAGAACGAAATCAAATATTATACTTAGAGATGGTTTCATTTATTGTCAAGGTCAGGGTCACGTTTAATGGTCAAAAGTAGCAGTGTGGTGTTAATCATACATTTTGATCCCCTGTGTTTAATATATTTGTTACTTTGCACAGGCATTTTTCTTTTGTTAATATTCAATTTTATTTAGTATTTAACAAATGCACATATAATGTGGATTTTAAATTGCAAATTAGATGGAATTTATTTTTCATTAAACACAGACTTACTATAATACTTGATATGTTTTAAACAATTTTGGGTGATATTTACAGTTGGCCAAGATATCAATCTACAGAAAAAACAAGACGGCCACAGATGTTTTCTTTGGAATATTTCTCATTGTGTGGGTCATCTCTCGCCTCATCATCTACCCATGTTGGTAAGTCTGCATTTGCTTGCTCTAGTTTTGTCATTCTGATGTTCAAATACTTAAAGTCTTCATGCAAAAAAAGACATAGAACAAAACCTGTTCACCCTTTCCCTCATATTGACTCATTTTGACGCACTCATTAGGTACCACATAAAGCCTGATCTGCAGAAAACCACAGTTAAACCTTAACAAATTTAATTATAAAGTCCTCATTTCCAGACCACTGAGGAGCAGCGAACAGCATTAAACCTGATCAGCCTGCGAGTTACTCGCAGGCTGATCTGGTTTTATGTTGTTCGCATAGGTCTTTTCATGGTTTCCTCTATGAGGGAAAGGGTTTATGAAAGAATTAATGATCAAGAAGTTCATATGGTATCCCGCCTCACAGAAGTGGGGACCTTTGTGTAGGAATTACACTCATCACGTAACATCCCGTCCTGCGTTCTTATGTAGACAAGGTGGAATACAGTATCTTGGGGTATTTAGGTAATCCATCCATCATTAAAGTGTGATCATGGTCCATCAAGTGATTGAGGGAATTTTATAGTAAATGTAAGCTTTTATAGACTTAGAGCAAAAGAGCCTATAGCTGCATGTCAGTGGATGCTTGCATCTGCACTGAAGTTTTTTTCAGCATTTGAAGGACCATGATTATAATAAGGTGATGGATTGGTGACCTTAATTATCTTCAGTGATATTTTTTGAATCCTCAAAATTGAAAAGATATTCACAGCTCATTTCCAAGTTCAGCTATTTTTATAGCATTCCCAGTACCAGAAGGTAAATAGTTTTCTCAGTTTGAATGCAAAAATTCCCAATGACTACTCAGAAGAAGAAAAAATGATTGTTTGGTTAAAACAGTTTTATGACCCTTAAGGAAAAGTAACACATAGCTAGTACAGTGAAGATCTTTTATAGCCTGAAAACCAGTTTAACCCTTTCCCTCATAGAAGATACCATGAAAGACCTTTGCAAACAGCATAAAACCAGATCAGCCTGCGAGTAACTCGCAGGCTGATCAGGTTTTATGCTGTTCGCTGCTCCTCAGTGGTCTGGTTATGAGGATTTTACAATTAAATTTGGTAAGGTTTAAATGTGGTTTTCTGCAGATCAGGCTTTATGTGGTACCTATTAAGTGCGTCAAAATGAGTCTATATGAGGGAAAGGGTTAACTTGCCTCAGCAGTGCTTCAATATTAGATCCCAAGTCTATTTTTTTGATTGCCTGTAATTAAATTGACTTAGGTGTTTTTTTCTCACAGTTACAAATGATGTCAAGTATATCTGGAATATTTCCAGTCAGTTTTAGCCAGCTCTTGTTACAAGAAACAATTGTAAATTTAAAGTTATGCCTTCACAGCCTGCTGTACTGCACAACGGTGGAGCCATACACTGTGGGGCTGATAGACACGACGTTCGGGGCCCACCAGTTCTTCAACTTCTTCCTGTATGTCCTGCAAGTCCTGCATATCATCTGGACCTACCTTATCTTCCGCATCGTCTACCGTAAAATGGTCAAGGGCAATGTAAGTAAACCTACAAAACTTGATTCAGATTTCTTCCAGAAAATCCCAAAAGTATATTGGTCTTTCAATCACTTTTCACATTGCAGGCAGGTGAAAATTCAAAAGATAAAATCAGACCTTTTTCCCTTCTTTCGCAGGGGGTGTTCATAGGTGTGTTCCCCGTTGAAAATTTCCTTAACTTCAAACAGTTTTCCCCAAAACTGCTATTTACCCAAAGATTTTTTTTCCCCTCAGACTCAAGAAAATGTTGATTTTATCCTTGAAGTTATGGTAAGGAGGCCAGCCTAGTCCTCATAAAAAATGGCCTGAACATGAAGATCATTTGTTTAGCAGTAGATGAGGAAGTTGTTTATTTATAACCTAATACATAAGACTGAGTTGTCTTTTCATTTTCATGTTTTGTATATCAAGGGCTGACCGAGAAGCTGTCTTTGTGCATGTAGAAATAGAATGAAATTGAATGGTTTTTCTAGTCAACCCTCAATATATTCTGCAGCTTTTAAAATTGATGGTTTATCATGAAACTGCAACTTTTGCTCCAAAGTTGGATGCTTGTGTTAAGTTTGATTTTTAGACAGGTTTTTCAATGGAAAATATTGTTCTTTAAATTGATGACGTCCTGTAGGGCATCCAGTCAAATAATCTGCTATAATTTCTATGTCTTTCACTGAATTGATTCAATATGTGTGGACAGTTGCTTATGTGGACAGAACCTTACCGTATGCAGTTGACCTTTGACCTACACTTTATAAAAAAAAGCAGTGTCTGGACAGGTTTACCTATTGGTAATCTGCAATAACTTCTATGTGATTCATTTGATTGCTTTAATATTTGGACAGTTGCTTAAGTGGATTGACCTCTTAATTATGCTGGTGACCTTCATAGGACTTTTAACCTACTTTTGATTAATATGATTAAAAAAGTCTGGAAAAAAAACCTGTCTTTAATACCATCAAGTCTTGTTTTTTAGTTGTTGAACTTTTTTCCAGATTGTGTTATATATTTACCTTTACAATGCTGGCAACAATTGTGGCTGACTTTGCAACCAGTGCAGACCAAAATCAGCCTGTATATTCATGCAGTCTGACCAGGGTCTGCATGGTTAGCTATTCAGCAACCACCCCTGTAAACAACTAATGGTACAGTCCAAAATGAAGAAAGTCCAATTAAGAAATTTAGCATGATAAGGATTTAACATGTTGTACAATTGTAAAGACTGGTTTGTATGTTTGATACGCACTAGGTGCAGGATGTTAGAAGTGACACTGAGGAGGATGGGAATATATCTGATATTGAAGAAGATGAGACCGAGGAATTGCCACCGGCAAGTAACGTCACAGATAAGTGTCCTAATAAAGGTGACGTAAACGAAAATGATGAACATCTGAATGGAATGATTAAATCCAATGGCTTCAAAAAGCATGTTGAAGAAAATGGCGGTGGGGATAGAAATGGTGTTGCTAATGGCAACAACAATATGAATCAATCAGAAAAGAGCAGATACTCACCATCACGGATCCCAAGAGCTAAGGTAGACCAGAAGTAAATGTATCGCAGAAGCAATATGATGCATTTCCATTGGAGTTTTTTCCAGTATTCTAAACATTGGTATTGATTGGATACTTATTGTTGGCTTTTCATATCTCCTTAGAATCTAATACTCTACCTTTATCATTTATTCTCATATCTTAGCTGTTAAATAATCCAACATTTGAATCATCGATTTTTTTAATGAAGATATTTTCCTCAACTTTTCAATGTGTTTCTTACTCTAATCAATTACTGTTTTAAGTTACCTTTTTTTTTAAGTAATTCACTAAAAGTGCGAAAACATTCAAACCTGTCTTAAATTGCCAGTCAAGGGATCAAAGCGGCCACCAGAGGGTGCTAAATAGTGGTCAGTGGTATGTTACACTAAAAGTGCGAAAAAATTGATCTAGTCAGAAGAATGATGTTTGATATAGTGTCTACCAAATTCTTATTTGCACAATAAAACCTAAAGAAATTTCATTGCGTTATATAAATTCCAATACCTTTTGAGAAGGAAAACATTAAGTTATTTCATATCTGTGAATTTATGCTTACAAAGGTTTTATTTGTTAGAAGTTAAAGTGAAACAACCCACTGGTGTATAAATAAATTCCTGCTTTCGGAATAAATACCAGGTTTGAACTAAAAAAACAGACTGCTTAACCCTTTCCCTCATAGAGGAAACCATGAAAAGACCTATGCGAACAACAAAAAACCAGATAAGCCTGCGAGTAACTCGCAGGCTGATCAGGTTTTATGCTGTTCGCTGCTCCTCAGTGGTCTGGAAATGAGGACTTTATAATTAAAGTTGGTATGGATTAACTGTAGTTTTCTGCAGATCAAGCTTTATGTGGTACCTATTGAGTGCGTCAAAATGAGTCTATATGAGGGAAAGGGTTTAAAACAGGGTGACTGCTTTATACAGATAGTGACTTAGACAGGATCAGCTGAATTTCAAACAGTAGGTTTATAGAAATGTTTTTTCTCGTTTCTAATGCTGTTATTGTTCTTATACAAGAACATTTCTTTGTTATGAGTGTGAGCAAAGGAGTGCTATGTTGTTCTTGGGCCATCACCTTTACATTGCTTGCTATTTAACCCTGCATACTTTGCTTTGCTGTTAATGAAATAACTGCTGGTGACTCAGATTGATATATAGAATGGGTAATATTTATAGCAATCAACCATATTGTCCATTTGTATAATTACGTCAGCTGCTCATATTAAAGTGTATCTACGTTTAAGATTAGGTAGATTATTTTATATTGTATTATTTCTTAATGACATAGAGACAAAAAATAATTTGAGATGAAAATAGAATTTCAGTTAATGCAATGTTTGGGAAATGTTAAATGTGGTTTTTGTTAAATTTTTGGTGTTGTGTTAAGACATTTCTAAATATTTTCTTAAATTAATTATTTAACTTTTTAAATGTTGTACTAGTTTTTGTATACTGTTTTATGTGAGATGATGAATTTTTGTAGTTTCAAGAAATGTTACATTTGATGTCATTGGAAAATAGATTTAACCCTTGACCTCATGAATATTCATCTTCATGAATATCAGTTTACAGAACTTGAAATAGTATCCAAAGTAATGGATTCTTCTCAAACAAAGGATTGCCTGAATACCAGCCTCATTGTCATCAAAATATTCTTAAGCGACATCACTCTCTTTTAATTGTTGTGAAATGAATTTTATAAATTTGAGCTAATGGTGGATTAAATATGGAATTATGTACAATGCAGTACAGAATGAGCACAAATTTATTGATGGGTTTACTGTATTGCTTAACCCTTTCCCTTATAGAGGATACCATGAAAAGACCTATGCGAACAGCATAAAACCAGATCAGCCTGCGAGTAACTCGCAGGCTGATCAGGTTTTATGCTGTTCGCTGCTCCTCAGTGGTCTGGTAATGAGGATTTTACAATTAAAATTGGTAAGGTTTAACTGTGGTTTTCTGCAGATCATTATGCGGTACCTATTGAGCGCGTCAAAATGAGTCTATATGAGGGAAAGGGTTAAACTATATATAAAAGAGTATTAAATAAGATAGAGCCGTGTTGTGAAAGAATGATGTATCAGGTCTTTATCAAAGTTTTCTGTGATCATGATCTTCATTTGCTTGCACTTTTATTCAGGATTTATATTTATACTATTGCTTCACAAAGTGAAGTTGGGGTTATGTAGGAACCCAGCACATTATACATATCCTGTCATGTCCCATCCAAATCAGTTTTACAGAAAGTTCCACACTTTGAGAAGCCATTGAAGAATAACTATGAGACTGCACACATGGTCCGTAGTATTTGGTCCATCACATTTGACTATATTTGATAAGTCAAGGCAGTGTAGAGCAATAGCTGTTGTTATCTTTGCTAAAGTCTCACATCATGATTTGAAAGGTCATTTCCTTCCATTGTGTTCTTGCTTAGCAACCAGGCTGCTCTGTTGCATGTCTGGACTTCTCATCTAGTAATTTTATTTGCTGTTAACAAAGCCTATCATTAAATTTGTCTATTTTTCTACTAAGAGTTTTATTTTTTGGATGAGTACAGATTTTTTTAACAACCCTGCTGCTGAATCCTCATTTCATATGGAGATCGATCTCTCTTGTCTATAAAAGATGTTTTAATAATGAGAAAAATATACAAAAAAATATATTGCAACAAATGTTATCACATTTATGCCATGTAGTGTAATAATAGCCAATACTTTAATTATTTGAATTACATTGTAGGTCCATTAAAACCCTATTTTTGAGTCCATTGTTGTATACAGTGTTACATTGGATCACATTATATACATTGGATGACATTATATTATGAGAGAAGACTGTCATGAGCTTGTAAGAAAGATCACACAATTAATATTTGGGGTATAATATTGGACAGTGTTACTCTAGCTTTCTTGTTATAATGGTGTACTGTATACAATATCTACACTTCTTCTGTAGTAATGGCTGGCAATCATCTCATGATTGTTACTCAGTATGGCCATAATTTAGACCTTGCGGTCAAGGATAACGCACAAGTTTGTCATTAGACCTGTGTCCTGTTTCCATGACAGAAAAAAATGTTAATTTAGGGAGATTTAATTTTCAATGATTATCTGGAATTCTAGGTCTTATGTCCATTTATTGATGTACATGAGGCTACAGTCTGCACATCTTATTGCCAATGATGAATAGTGATTTCAAAGTGAGCTTCTATGATTTTGTGGATATGGGATTTCGTTAGACTTCCATTTGCTTGGCTGAAATTAAGTTGGATGCTGTAATTCAGTGGAAGCGTACATGAACACAGATGTGAAGGTTGTGTGTTTGAACTCTATAGTGGGCAAGAATCTATCTTGACTTTCCCAGGATGCAAAGTACTGATCCAACCCAGGAACCTTTAACAATGATAAGTATAAGTGAAAGAACTTGTTTCTTAGTTGACATAAAAAGAAATAAGTAAAAACACTCAAATGAAGTGTCATATTTTTTGTTAGGGATTTTATTACAGAATTTTTGCCTTGCCAAAGTAAATTGTATATATGTATAATCATGGAAAAAATATGCTGATTGCCAAAATGTCTTGCTCATATTGTATTGTTTTAGTATATCTATTTTTTTGTTGTTGTTGTTGTTGTTTTGAAGTTTACCATGGCTACAACAATATATCGGTAATATAGTGACCTCCAGCTAAGTATAAGTGGAGGAAGAACCCCAAGTGCACAAAAGCAATCCAGTATAACTACCCACACTGTCATAGAGGCCCCAGGAGCAAGTTTTACTGTTGAAATAAGGTTAAGAGTAATTGCTAAATTCTATTTCAAGACTTTTATTTCCTCCTTACTTAAGACGAGTAAAATCCATCGTGATCTCCTTAAAAGTGTCCAGAAAATTGCTAGGTTGATTAGCTTAACCCTTTCCCTCATAGAGGACACCATGAAAAGACCTATGCGAACAGCATAAAACCAGATCAGCCTGCAAGTAACTCGCAGGCTGATCAGGTTTTATGCTGTTCGCTGCTCCTCAGTTGTCTGGAAATGAGGATTTTGTAATTAATTTTGGTAAGGTTTAACTGTGGTTTTCTGCAGATCAGGCTTTATGTGGTACCTATTGAGTGCATCAAAATGAGTCTATATGAGGGAAAGTGTTAAAGAAACAACAGTGGCAAGATCTGGAATAACTGGTAGGTAGATCAGGTTTAAAAGGTTTCCTTGTTCATTTTAGTGTAATTTTTCATGATTTTTATATTTATACAGATGTTGGTTGTTGTTGGTTGACTTCATGTCTTGTATATTGATTGTATGCAGTGGGCCTTTCCAATGTTCACAGATATATTTAAATGAAATTGTCTGATTATCCAATAGTTTTACAGGGATATCATGTGATCAGTTGTTGACTTCGATTACATTAAAGAAACCATGGATTTGTTCTAATGACATTAATTGTGAGCAGTTGAATGAGCCGATCAGGAAAATAATCTGTTGATAATAGGAAAAAGTAGGCTTTAAGCTGGAAAGGTCTATGATTATTTATATGTGAAAAATTAATGTTGTGATTTGTCATCTATTTACTACTTATATTACACATATATATAATATACTTGGGATTGTTCTAAACAATATACTATGCTTTTTTTTTCCATACCATTTCATGTTTCACACTTTAATCATGGTATTTGTCAAGCTGTATATAACAGATCATAGTAAAAAATATGTGTCTTGCCAAAAAGCTCATTAAGCTGATTCAACAATATTATCACAGCAACAGTGCAAATCATTTTAAACCTTGACCTCATGAATATTCATGTACAAATTTATGACTTTATGAATATTCAGTAATTGAAATTTTCTTTGCCACATAGACTGTGTAGAAACTGAGCTACAATATTATATAAACGTTATATGAGCAAACCCTGGGTCTGCTCAGTTTGACAATTTGTCAATATGAGTCTCTATGAAGTAAAGGGTTAATTATTGTTCAACCTGCTAACATATTAACTTTGTGAGGTGCTATGTTCCTGACAAATCTATAAACAGTGTATACTGGAGAACTATATTGTAACAGCCCCACTTCGGCAGGAACTAAATGTAACCATTTGAGAAAAATGCACAGCCAGACTGAGACTTGAACCCAGGACCCCTTGCCAACAGGAAAGGTGCTCCACCTACTGAGCTCCTTGAACATTTACACATATTTCTCACAAATGAGGTTTACTCATAGGCTGTTACATATAGGATGATACAAAGTTGTGATTTTTTTAGCAGCCCCATTTTTAAATTTGTGTTTTAATTCCATATTACTTGCTATGAGTTTTGCCTTTTAGTCTAAATACTAAATTTTACTTTATAATGGAATATATTATACTAAACTTTGTCTTATAATGGAGCATGCTATAGATGTTATACTAAACTTTGTCTTATAATGGAGCCTGTTATAAAGTGTTATACTAAACTTTGTTTTATAATGGAACTTGCTATAGATGTTATACTAAACATTGCATTATAATGGAGCCAGTTATAAAATATTATACTAAACCTTGCATTACAATAGAGCCTGCTATAAATGTTAAACTTAACTTTGTATTACATATGTATAATGAAGCGGCACTGCAGCATGATGACAGCATTTTCTTAAGCAATAACATAAAACTTTAGAAAAAATATTTTATTTTCTTACAGTGGTTGTGTGTATTTTTTTTGTGTGTGTTCTTTTTTTAGCCAGTGAATTTTTGCTATGAAAGAGGACTTGAAATACATTGTTGTATGGTGCTGATATTCAATGTATGTACTACATGTATACCTGGTCAGAGTTAATTTATTGATGTCCTGCTTACTATAGAGTGGAAGTTCAAACTTGTATAAAACCTGACATCTAATGATACTAATCACTTGTACTAATATTTATTGTATTTGTAGTTTTTCATTCTTATATAAGAAACAGATAAATTCAGTATGCCAAACATACCATTGATTGGATATCTTAAGTCACATGACAGTTTGCATGAAGATTTTATCCAATCAGATATTAACTGAGTGGCTTGATAACCAATGAAATGGCTGGCAAACTGTATACTTTTGTGTGTATTTCTGTATAAGAAAAATGTTCTCTCCTGTATGAAGGGTTTTGTATTTTCTTCCTTTATCTTAATAATCTTGGATGTCTTTTAATATTTCTTGCATTTTAACTTTAATAAAAAATAACTCTACACATGTTTTAGTATTTTTATCATATGCCTGGCAGCCAGGAGTTGGTCCTGAGAAATGTTTACATAAATTTTCAAATCCAGTCTTCTAATTATTCAATCACAGCACTGGAATATGTTGTGATTAATGGCTAACATGGTTTACATAAATGAACACTTTTTATACGCCCATCTTAAGATGGGGCGTATTATGTGAACACTCACGGCGGGTGGGCGTGAGGGCGGGCGGGCGTGGAACATTTGTTGTCCGGGCTCTAACTTCAATACCGTTTGCCCAATCCTTTTCAAACTTTCCAAACATGTGCATGGCCATAATATCTCGAATGAGTTCGATATCCAGCATTATCGCGTGAAAGACTTAAAAGTTATGGCCCTTGACGTACACATAATACTTGAAATTGTGATTGTCCGGGCTCTAACTTCAATACAGTTTGCCCATTTCTTTTCAAAGTTTTCACACATGTGCATGGCCATAATATCGTGGATGAGTTCAATATCCAGCATTATCGCGTGAATGACTTAGAAGTTATGGCCCTTGACATACACAAAATACTTGAAATTGTGATTGTCTGGGCTCTAACTTCAATACCGTTAGTCCAATCCTTTCCAAACTTTTCACACATGTGCATGGCCATAATATCGTGGATGAGTTCGATATCCATTATTACCGCGTGAATGACTTAGAAGTTATGGCCCTTGACGTACACAAAATACTTGAAATTGTGATTGTCCAGGCTCTAATTTCAATACCGTTAGCCCAATCCTTTTCAAACTTTTCATACATGTGCATGGCCATAATATCACGGATGAGTTTGATATCCAGCATTATCGCATGAAAGACTTAAAAGTTATGGCCCTTGACGTACATAAAATACTTGAAATTGTGATTGTCCGGGCTCTAACTTCCAATACAGTTTGCCCAGTTCTTTTCAAAGTTTTCACACATGTGCATGGCCATAGTATCGCGGATGAGTTCAATATCCAGCATTATCGCGTGAAAGACTTAAAAGTTATGGCCCTTGACGTACATAAAATACTTGAAATTGTGATTGTCGGGCTCTAACTTCAATACGTTGCCAATCTTTTCAAATTTCCACACATGTGCATGGCCATAAAATCGTGGATGAGTTCGATATTCAGCATTATCGCGTGAATGACTTAGAAGTTATGGCCCTTTAACACTTGAATAAGTCAAAAGAGACATTTTCAAAAGAGACATTTTCAAATTAATGGAAATGTTTCAACATGATTGTTTTAATAAGTAACATTCATTAACTAATGGGATTTAGGAGACAATAGCTTGTTTCTCTCAGCTATTTCTGAGAGTCCCCATACTGTGATGGGCGTATTTTGTGGCAGTCCTGACCCTTGTTATGATAATGTTTATGAGTAGTTGGCCTACATTAGAAAGGAAAATGTGACAGATGTGACTATTTGACTGCATTACCATTTTGCACATACGCCAACGGAAGTTAAACCCCATTTTAATCGGAACATCATAATACAAGCACATGACTTAATAACAATAATGTATATGTACAGAACTGAATACCGTCCAGATAAAAAAATGAGGATAACAGGCCCGGATCCGGGGGGGGGGGGCAAAATTTGAATGTGATGTGAGTGCTGGGGGGGGGGTATGCTCCCCCGGGAAAAAAAATGTTTTTAGTGTGACGGGGATGCATTCTGAAGGGTAACTGGGGATAAAAGTGAAGGATTTTTTTTTTTTTTGAAACTTGAAGACCATGGTTCTAATGCGTAAGTCCCACTGGAGAATGTGGAAAATACACAAATTTTCTCCCGATGGCATCAGATGTTTGAGCCAAAATGACGGAGCAGTCCCATAAGAAGCTTCGGGATTGGTCCGTTGAAACGTTCACTGATGTTTCGGCTATGGAACAATGGCCTTGTATTATCGTGGATGGCTCCCGATGCTCAGGAAATTTATCCGATGATCGGGGAAGGTGCCCCGGAGCTTCACTGAATTTGAAACATCATCGGGTGAATATCCCCGTAGTTTAGGGGATGTATCGTCGTGTCGAACCATCCTAGATGCCTCGGGGAAGATCATGGAGATTATGAGAATTTGGTGATGAAATTAAGAGACAAAATCAAGGGTAGACCTTTGGGGGTTTATGAGGATGCCCCCAGCAATGTCCCATGGTCTTTTTGGCGATGGTCTTTTTACAAAAATAATACTTAAAAAGTTATGTAAAATAGTAATGCTGATGACATTTAGAAACACAGCCCATTTCTGATTAAGTTAAATTTGCATGGCTAGCGGTAGGTATGCATCTACTCTGCAGAATACTAAGATTTTGTTTGCTACAGTAGAAAAAAATCATTACCTTTTTAACTTTTTCAAAAACGAAATCGACAATTTTTCATACCTGAAAGTTCATCAACCTGCCGGCAGCTAATTAGCCCGCTTTTAAAGCAAGATTTAAAACTTTATACATGTAGAGAAAAGTGAATTTAAGTTTTCGTTGAGTAGATTTAGTCAAAGTAGTTTTTTTTTCTCATTAATTCCTTTGGGCTCTAGTGAAATTGTTTCGATGCTAATTACATTTTAATGTCCAGCTTAGTTGATATTTTTAGCGGCTAATTTTATGCTTGACTATGTTATGTCTTTAACTGCATTTGTTTAGAATAGTTTATAGTTGTAACTGATACAAACTTTTGGTACTTGCTTATTTTTCCCAATTGTTAGATTAACACCTTGTCGGGACCATGACATTTTGTTCGCTGTATTCGAGGTTCCATGTAACCAAAAAAAAGACTTTTTAATCTCACAAGCAACCTAAATAATTATAGTGAACAGATTTCGACGAGTGGATAGAGAGAATTGTGATTTATTCTTATTGTCACAAATTTGTTATTAAATCCTAAGTTTATACTGACAAATCCTGAATATTGTATGTAGCTTCTGACGATTTATTCTTCATTTATCATAGTTTCATACATAATATTAATAGCCCTTCGTGTAATAATCTATTATGAAGAAACACACTACTTTCACTTTTGCCATAAAACGGTATGCATCGTCCCACGTTTTGACCGAATTGTTTCAATAAATATTAAGCTAACGATCAAATACGGACAGAAAAAATATGCCAATTAAATTTATGGCTTTAAACAATATGGACAGAAATTTGACAGTCACAATAGATTTATAAGTTGCAGTGAAAACGGTTATAATTTTCACTCAGTGGCTATGTATAACATCACAGTGTACATGTCTAAATACTCAGATGCACTACATGTAAAATACAAATTGTGGCCTTTGAAAGAAATGGAGACTTCTATTCTTCGGACACACAAAAGATTTAATTATTATTACTTGATTTAAACGGTAATGACGTGTATTATGTGCCAATCAAACTTGTCAAATAGACAGATGATGTGTGAAAACAAACCTCTCTCGGCGGGGATGGTATCGATTTTCACAGTTTGCTTTAAACGTCTGATGCTAGCTTGGAACCAGAAAAAAAATGTTTCTTAATCATGAATCGAATTTACGTTATAAGCAAGAACGCTATAAACAAATTGAATATGACATTGACTTGATTTGAATTATAAATATCATCAAAATATCTTATTTCAAAGAAGTTTTAGTAATTTCTTTTTGCTATTATTTAAATGTTTAAAGGGGTAACATATTTTAGCTTCATTTTTTCATATGGCGGTCATCTTGGATTTCTCGGAACGCCACCACTTCTGTTAATTTATGCCGGAAGCTTCATAAACAACATACTCTGGCAACATTTTGATATGTAACACTGCTTGTTCCAATATCTGTCCAACCTACCCCAATTTTATGTAACGTTTTCAATCATTTTCACCCTACCAAATCCACTGCGCCTGATGAGTTTGAGACAACAGCTAGATGAAATCACTTCAGAGACCATGATATGGCAGTCAGGCATCGTCGGACTCCGGTGCGTAACTATTCCTCTGCATTATGTTTGTTACAACATAGGGTGCTGATGGTGAACACACTCTTTTGCGAAAGAAAATGTGCACTTTGGTAATTTGTTTATTTAAATGTTTCAATTATTTCTTTCAGACTAAACCCATAAATATCAACATCTCAAACCTAAAACAACAAGAATGACAAAAAAAAAACAAAACATGCACATAATTATATTAATATTGACCATACAATACCCACTTATTATTAGAAACATAGTAGCTCTGAATTTGGAAATATTTGCTACATTTTTGTATCACGTACTGTGAGCAGAAGTGACATCTACGGATCACTTTTCCGTCGTCTGTCTGTCCGTCCATCCTGGTGATACACGTGTTCCTGACACACGCTTCGGCAGGTGACACGTGTTCCATAGAACATTCTTGTTTTATCAACGAAAGCATTAATGCACACTGGGAGTGTCTGATGAATGAGGTCAAAGGGTTGAATATTAGAATTAGGAAGAGGCGGCCATAGGTTTGATCACAGGTATTTGACACAATTCACAATAATTGTCCAAATATGCTATATAACGTATACAAGAGAAAAGGTATATAACGTAAACAAAACAGGCATGCTGATCAATCAACTCAAACCGCCGTAAAAGTTGACCAGATCGATTTTTCCTTCTTGCTATCGTAAAGTAAAATGATTTTTCTACCAAATATAAGTTTTCACTTGAAAGAAATCCGCCAAAAACTTAGAATATGGCTCTATATATTGTCAAAATAACTTCAATTTAGACCGATGTCGTTTTCGACGGCCACCAGCCAGGTTAGCTAAGAGGCCTATCCTGGTCAATTTGATTGATCAGCATGCCTGTTTTGTTTACGTTATATACCTTTTCTCTTGTATACGTTATATAGCATATTTGGACACTTATTGTGAATTGTGTCAAATACCTGTGGGTTTGATGACAGGCAACATCATGCCAAACATTCAGAATGGGACTACATGCAGTGTAGCACCATTTTCTGATATTGTATAAAGAGGAAAGGTCTAGAAAAGGTTGGTCCCCGTGTCAGGATGGTCACCATGGTAGAGCTATGCCACGTGCATACCGCGTGTTGTTATCGTGTTATAATGTGACATTACACTGACTCACGCGGACACGTCCTCGGCTGGCTGAAGTCCACCCAAATCTAGTTACTTTCTTGAAGACAAAAAATACAAGAACACTAAATGTGGATTTTCAATGTACGTTTTATTATGATTTTTTTTTAATTAAATTAATGTTTGAAGTATCAACAGCACTAATCGCCAAGTGTCCTGTACTTATTCATATACAATCAACATAAAATGCAAACAACGCACACGGAGTGTAAACATATAACATGCATGTATACATAAAACCAGCAAAAAGAAAAGGCACCATGGTGTAGAAACAGCATATTGGCTAATTCTGCCATTTTTAAAGTATTTGATATCTACTGATAGTCTTTCAATGTTTACTTCTTCATATTTTTATGTACATTCTTACAGGCATAGTTTTGTCTTGTTCTTGCAATTAACAATGGATACGTTAATATGTTAATAATATGTTGACCAACATTATAAATACAGCTATTTGTCGTAATATTAACCCTCTTCCTCATAGAGGAAACCATGAAAAGACCTATGCGAACAGCATAAAACCAGATCAGCCTGCGAGTAACTCGCAGGCTGATCAGGTTTTATGCTGTTCGCTGCTCCTCAGTGGTCTGGAAATGAGGATATTGTAATTAAATTTGGTAAGGTTTAACTGTGGTTTTCAGCAGATCAGGCTTTATGTGGCCCCTACTGAGTGCGTCAAAATGAGTCTATATGAGGGAAAGGGTTCAAGCTGTAAATGAATGTATATTGACGTGAGCAGCATCGTGTGGAATGCTAACAAAGAAACTTCTGGTAAAGTTTTTTCAACAAAAAGCTTCAGCTGGACAATGCTGAACAATATTTTGACCAGGTAACATACTGAGGTACATATTATGGTATGTTCACTTAATATGATGGTACAATTCCGTGGTATGCTGTTGACATGTTGCGATAAACCTACAATATGCATATACAAAATCAATCCAAGTAAAAAATGGAATAATCTCAGAATTAAGACTCATGAATGCGATAAAATCAAATAGTTTTAGATACCTTAGCAACTGAAGCTAATAAAATTCAACAAGCAGGTAAAACGTTTTAAAATTTGTTAAACAAATAATAATATAAAATCAAATTTTCATCAAATGGTTTAAAAATACAATGATTAGATGAAAAGACAAAAATTATTCTCAGAAATTATTTACTATCATGTATTATATATACTCCACACACCCTGACCTCATCAGCATTTCTCATATTCGGATCACCTCGACCTTTTCCTGGTGAAATGGTCGAGTTGTTCCGAATGCGAATCAATTACTGAGCTAGGCGGAGAAACACGAATAATTTAGTGGTAAGAAATAAACCCTGTACATTCAATATCATGGCATGCCATGTGAGCATACAACTAGTACTAAAAACTCTAAGGTCATAAACAAGTTTCTCCGAAAATCAGTCGAACAAACGGAGGATCCCGAAAATAGACGAAATAACACATTGGCTTTGGTCCACTACTTAACCTTATAAATGTTGACACAATCTGGGCAGTGCATGGAATTAAGTGTGTGTGTGTGTGTGTGTGTGTGTGTGTGTGTGTGTGTGGCATAGTGACGTTATGAGTCTGTCAAGTCATGTGACCAAAATTAGGTTAATAAATGTGTGAAATTTTGCTATGTACAATTACAACGAAAATTAAAAAAATCGAATTCTTATGAAAACCACAGTGGTACCTATAGTTATAAACAAATAATAGCATTTAGCAAGCAAATCAAAATTGTTTCAACTGAAAAAAAAGAAATATGTAACAAATTCTTAAATACCTATACACACTGGTCAAACCCCCTTTTTAAATTAACTTAAACTTAATTTTACGTCGACTGGGGAACTAGTTCTTACAAATTACACTAAATGACTCGCCGGTTACCCAGGAACTGACAGTACCAGTACTTTGCGCCTAAAAAGGTCATGAAAAATCTTTGCTCCCAATGGGGTTCGAACCCACAGCCTTCGGATCCTTAGTCAGGTATGTTACCACTGGACCACGGCGCCCCTTTTTAAATTCAGAACAGGCCCTATTGCTAAAATCTACAAAACTTAGAGAAATATTTCAAAGTTAATATGCCAAATTAAAAATGTGGTTTTGATTTTTTTCCCCTTCACTATATAAGTTACCCTATTTGTTTTGAAACTTAGCATGATTTAACCAATAGGAACCTAAACAAATATATTTTTTCTTTCTAAAGCTGATCTGAGTGATACAGATATAATGACCAAAGAGAAGAATAGAAAGAAGAAGTTTGACCGTACTGGGATTCGAACGCACAACCCTGAGTTTCAAAGCAGTTAATAGTATTTTTTGCCTATTTATGGATGTTCTTCATCTAGAGGTGATGCATAAGTGTATGCGACTACCTTAAGGAAAACTATCACTTTTCCCCCTCCAGAATACATCTCCATCACACTAGAAATAGGGACCCCCTAGCACTGACAACACAATCAAATTTTGTGCCCCCACCCCACACCAAGCTGAAAACAAGCTCACTCATACAGTTCATTACATTTTGACATTGTGAGCATACTAATTCAATACATGTGTTGTGAGAGTGTTTAGATTCTATACATATATTACTGATAACGCCGATATTAGCACATGCGTTACATATCCTTGTTATATAGAGTTCCTGACATCACTTAATTTCCGACAAGTATTCATAATTCTCAAAGGTGAAAATAATATGCTTTACAAAAATAATAAATATATATTTAAAAAATGCGTTTGCTATAATTTTAAAACCTTTGCTACAAAGAATGCAGGTTAATACAAAGCTGGTTTGTGTTTAATATTTGCAGTTCTAGGAATTAAACATACTTGGTGATGGTGACATGCATTTCTCTTAAATCTTTAGAAAGTGGGCTAACACATATAAATTGATTCTACATAATTCAAATAACAATAAACATAGTTTTTTCCTTCGCTCCAATATTACGATGCAACCCCGATTCAATAAATATTTATGCGAAGAAAGAATACCCTGAGCTTATATGTTTGTTAACTTCACATTTTC
>CM037780.1:6839861-6889861 GCA_021229015.1 Solen grandis | reverse complement strand
ATTTATGTTCATTTAAGTTTTCCATAATAAACAAGTTTTCCATATTAAACGATACTTTCTGTTGTTTATATAAATACATTGAAGAACATTATTGTTTGTATAATCCTATTTAATTTTGCTTTATATGTCTACAAACACTGGCAACACCTCTAATAAAGATCAAACCATGTAAATAATATATGCACTTCTTTCCACAGGGACTTGCTCCTTTGTTTCTTTCTGGATGAGATAGGCGGTACTAAATCAATGTATATTTAGTCACGCTACAAGCTTTCGTATTCTATCTACCTACAAAGAAGCCTAGGTGAGATAACCGCAAACAAACAATTTTAAAACTGACAGAATTATCACACCGGAAGCGCTGACTATCCTTTATAGTAACATTAAAAGAAAACGTACAAAGCGCATCCTATTTGCAGGTTATGATTCATACATATGTATAATAATTATATATGTAAACAAGAGGCCCATGATGGCCCTAAATCGCTCACCTGAGATAAAAAGGTTGACCCAAGGAACATCTGTACCAATTTATTTTAAAATCTGGCCAGTAGTTTTGAAGAAGATGATTTTTAAAGTTTTCATATTTTTTTTCTTTTTGTTGCCATGGCAACAAGAGTTCTATATGGATCAAGTTTATTTTAGCAACTTTTGTGAAGGTTGACCCAAGGATCATCCCTGCCAAGTTTAATCAAATTCTGTCCAGTGGTTTCAGAGGAGATGTTGTTTAAAGGTTTCTCTATATACATATAAGGCAAATAAGCCCCGCCCCTGCCGGCCATGTTTTTTACGGATCGGAATAATTTTAGCAACTTTGGTAGAGGTTCACCCAAGGAACATCTGTACCAATTTATTTTAAAATCTGGACAGTAGTTTTGAAAAAGATGATTTTTAAAGTTTTCATATTTTTTTATTCTTTTTGTTGCCATGGCAACCAGAGTTCTACATGGATCAAGTTTATTTTAGCAACTTTTGTGAAGGTTGACCCAAGGAACATTCCTGCCAAGTTTCATTAAATTCTGTCCAGTGGTTTCAGAGGAGATGTCGTTTAAAGCAAATTGTTGACGACGGACGACGGACGACTGACGACGCACGACGGACGACGCACGACGCACGACGACGGACGCCGGACGAAGGGCGATCACAAAAGCTCACCATGAGCACTTTGTGCTCAGGTGAGCTAAAAAATGGCACATAACAAAAATCAAAGAAAATAATTGACGGAAATACACATGACTGAATTATGCCTTTGTTCCATTCTTGGCCACTTGATTATGAGAATTAACGCCATTTGTAACTGATTGTTCGTGCGTCTGTACATGCTGGATTTCCTCCTCGTCTGAGTCACTCCGTACATCGTCAAGCTGAAACACACGAATGGATGAGTAGCTGTTGTTTTACACTTTAATAAATATAATATACCGATACGTATATACAATATACCATTTCACTAGGAGTCGGCAATTCCCGGTAAAAATCGCTGAATTTAATTGACCAATCAGTGAATGCGGAACAATCTTTGATAAGTCATTTCATTCCGAAATGAGAATTAAGTAAACCAACGTAAATCAACAAAGCCTATCAACATGCTGATGTACAATTTCGCACATTTTTCAATGGAAAATAAACATACATTTGAGATTTCTCCCCAGTCACTGATTGGTCAATTCAGGGTCTCTTTAATACTGTATATATAGAGACCCTGGTCAATTGAAATCGGTGAATTGTAGCGGGCAATGTCGACGGTCATACAACTGCAGGGGTATCCCCTCCCACAGGTGGGGGTTCGGGGGCCACCGGAATTTGAGAATTTTTGAGAATTTAGAAATGAAATGGGGGCTTCTGGCGTGTCCTTGGCAATATTTTCAATATTTTTATATGTATATTATTTTCCTTTGTTCAGAAAAAACAAAAACAGCAAAAAAAAGTGTTGGTAGGTTTTAACCTCAAGTTGCCAACTATTAAATCGAAGTTAATGAAACACGGGCTGTCGACCTCACATCAAGAAATATCTTATACTCTTAAATAGGGAATATTATGTTGCAGTAGCTTTCCGTGGCTTTGTATTTTGCTCCGAGCAGCGTGGGAAGAAAGATATCTCGCGAGACCGAGCCAGAAAATATATAGGTATATAATAAAATGATTTATCCTCTATAAGTGTTTATATATATATATATATTTATTATATACCTATACATTTTCTGGCCCTAAAACACGCAAAATACGAGACGCAAATACAACTCAACAGATTAAAAATCCGTATTATATCAGCGTCTAATACATAGTATGACGTCACACTGTGCGGACTACTTTCGGCATGGTTCCCGCTGTAAGTGGGCGCTACGTAGTAAATAGAGACGAAAACCAATACTACTGGGAGAACCAGTTTCTATTTTTATCAAAGAAATCATCTCGTAAAATTTATTTAATAAACGATAAAAAAGGATGTTCTTGTTGTTGTTTTTTAATTATTATCAAAGAAACATTGTTTTTATTTTTTTCTTTAAAATTCATCCGCCATTGATGATTTTTTTTTTTGAAGAAGAAGAAGAAGAAGAAGAAGAAAAAAAAAGTTATAAAGCCATCAAAACCCTAAAAACTGACTTCTTCTGTTTTGAAAATGTAAAGGTATATAATAAAAGGAAAATTATGTTGCAGTAGCTTTCCGTGGCTTCGTATTTTGCTTCTCGCAGCGTAGGAAGAAAGATATCTCGCTCGACCTTCGGTCTCGCGAGATATCTTTCTTCCCACGCTGCTCGGAGCAAAATACAAAGCCACGGAAAGCTACTGCAACATAATATTCCCTATATATTTTTTTTTTTTTTTGCAATTTTATTCTTATTATTTATGTTTTATGATTTTTTTATTTTATTTTTTTTATCATATATTTTGTTGCTTGAAGTCACTGTGACTGTAGATTAACTACATTTACTGAATTTGAGCCGAGTCTTTGCGGACGAGTTTATTCGTCGTCGGAAGTAGCATCTTCACGTGAAACATTGGCAAAGACAAGGGTCATACGTCTATGACCTGAGGCGTCAATGTCGTTCAGTACTTGGTCGATGTACTTTGACTACGGTGGATGTGCAGTAGTGCTAGTCCAGTCAGTCGCTGTTCGGTCATTGTGTTGCGGAGGTATGTTTTTAACCTTCTAAGGCCGCTGAAAGACCTTTCAGCCAATGCTGTCCAGACAGGCATTGTCATGAGCACCTTCAAGATGGCGTGTATATTAGGAAGAAGCTGACAGGTTGCGTCAACAGCTTCTACTAGCTTTCGTATACAGCACCTTGAGATATCTGATGCTTCCATACCTCAATTTCTGTGTGCGCAGTTTCCCCGTCAATAAATGAAGCATACTCATGTTTGATATCCTCCATTATTTCAGGAGTAAGCTGTCCGATTTTGTGTGACAGTAGATATTGCGCTTTTATTCTAGAAAGAGAAATACACAGCCTGTCTAATACTTCAATCAGTAGATGGTTCATGAATGGAATGTACAAATTTAACCTCCCGTATTCTTTCACAGTATTTGCTGCAATGTTGTTCCTGTGAATTTGCCTAGCAACGACCCTCGGAAGGGTAACTGAAATGTTTTGCTGTTCAGCAAGATCTAGAGATTTCTGCCATATCTGATTGAAATACTCAAGGTCACCTCTTTTCGCGCTCAGGAAACCATGTAGAGAATGCATGCTCTGAAGCTTTCACCAAGTCACAATTTGGATCTTACAAAAAATCAGAAAGTTGGTTCAGAAGGTCAAGCGAGCCGCTGACGGTTCAGAGAGCAATGACAAAGTCAAAAAAACAGCATTACCTTTTGAAAGGACGATGCTGTGGACATTGTCTTGGTATCCATGTCCACTTGTAGGTCAGGCAATGTGTCTAATTTTGCGATAAGTTTTATAGAAAGCGGATACACTTTCCGAATGCTGGGACCATCTTGTTAAACAAAGTTTCTTCAGTTTATCTCCATTGTCACTGTGTTGCCTATAAATAGCAGGTCACTTCGGCGAGTTTGTTAGAAAAACAATATATCCTCCACAATGTTGAACATTGACTGGACAAATGCCACTCTGCACGCATGACAAATGGCCAGGTTTAGGCGATGGTTTCGCCAGTGTACATATTTAGCATTTGGATAATCCTGCAAAAACCTTGCTTGTACGCCACGAATCCTGCCTGACACGTTCCCAGCTCCGTCATACCGTTGACCTATAATTAAGTGTGGGTCGAGATTGTGCCTTTGTATCTCATCAGTCAGAAGAGCATGCAACACCTCGCCTGTTGTGCTTTCGGTTGCCACGAATGACAAGAACTCCTCGCGAACTATGTGCAAACCCGAACTTTCACGATCAATATAGCGTATGCAAAATGCAAATTGTTCTATATTACTTACCTCTGCAGATTCATCAAAACTGTGAAAAAGTAGCGTTTTTACAACGCTGAATAATGGATTCTGAAATGTGTTTGCCACATAACGATAGGCTATAAATTCGTTAAGATTGTTTAAATTGTCCTCAGAGTTTCCACGCAGCGCTATGTTATGACGACCACAGAGAATTGTGGCTTCAATAATAGAAGTCAATGCCTGTCTGTTTCTCTGAATGGTGTTTCTGTAGGCAGCGGAGCCAAACTCAACAACATTTTGCTCTTCCTTTCGACAAATTCGGCCTTTGTAAGTGCGTTTGTATACTCGATTCTATAAAGGGCTGATCATCATCAATCGTATTTCAATGAATTATTCAAATAAGAAATATTTTTCTTTCAGTTAAAATTGTAATATCAAACAATTAGATACGGTATGTGATTTGGTCGCAGATTTTTTATACGCACTTGCGTATTGTGCGTAATGGGCGCTACGTCTATGGGTATATTTGCTCGTTGATTTACGTTACAGGTTTACGTTTCATTTCGGAGGAAATGGCCTATAGTAGCATGACTGATCGTATCATATACTGGTGTCTGGATAGTGTAGTGCTTAACGTACTGGCATTCACCACTGCAATCCTGGTTCGCCCCAGGTTGATCCGATGTTGTATGTAACAGGGTCGCCCATTCGGACACGTCGGTTTTTTCAAGGTACTCCGATTTCCTTCCTCACCAAGGATACGAGAACGCCACCAGAAGTGCCAACGAGAAAATTTTCATAAGCGTTGTCGCTTTCTGTCCAATCGTTGTAAAATAAACTTAAATATATTTCCCATATATATAATGCTGAAAAGTCTTATCGGAATTCGCTTCAAGTAACAAAACTATTTAACTACTTTGATACAAGTTTTCATTTTGAACAAATATATATTGTATCGCGACATACCAATGACTTTGAAAAAGGTACTGGTAAATCTACATTGCTTTGCGCTCATAATAAAAGGTTTGTTCCAGGACTGGTTGGCATGGTGTCTGAGACCTTATCTTTCAAGGGTGCATATGGGTTATGCACGCGACACACCCTTACTTCTGCTAAGTTTTATTGATATCCATTCATAAATGTCCAAGTTATAGAGCGGACACGAAAGGGGACGGAATGACGGAATGACGGACGGAAGGACACGCGCAAACCTTAGTCCTCAACCGGTTTCACCGATGGGGAGTTACAAACTGTAATATATAAGAGGGTCATATGGCCCTAGATCGCTCACCCGAATACATGAGCTTATTTAAAACCATTTGTTTTACGTGGTTACCTCCAACAGCAACTAGAATCAAGTTTCAAGTATAAGAATTCTTTATTTAGTTGGATCTACTGAAATCTCTTAAAAAAAAAGTTAAAAATGATCATCTTTATTTTAGACTTAATCAGCAGTGAATGATCATGAATTTGAAAATTTGGTCTTGGTTTATTTATTTTTGTAGAGACCATAAAATTCTGGAGACTTTAATTTCATGGATTCAACATTACTTTAGAATAATGGTAGACAGTGACCATTTGGGCCAAAAGAAATTTAATTCTTACCATTAGTTTCATAGAAGAATACTTTTGATTTTTTCTATATACATGTAGAGTATATAACAGAGTATATAAGGAAAAAAAGCCATCCCCATAGCGGCCTAATTTTTCACGGGATCAACTTTATTTTAGCAATTACTGTAGACAGTCATAAGGTGACCATTTGTGCTAGGGGAAATTAAATTCTGGCCATTGGCTCCATAGAAGACCTCTGAAACTTTTTTGTATAGAGTTTATATGGGAACTAGCCAACCAGCTAGGGGCCTCATTTTTCTTTCAAATGAGCTTTATTTCAGACAGCCATGAGGTGACCATACTTGCCAAAAGAAATTAAATTTTAATCATTGATTTCATAAAAGAAAAAAAAATGATTTTATTATATAAAGTATATAAGGAAACTAACTGAACCCCAAGGGGCCAAAGGGGTTTGGCACGAAAGGTGGGTCAAATATCATTAAAATTATATAATACAAGGGATACTACTCCCAATTGGCCAAGATTCATACCCTTCTCGAAAGAATGCCAATGTCTGAGTCATTAATGATGGTTTCTTTAAATACTTTGTACATATCGCAAGCATATACGTTAATGTAACAGATCAAAGCATTGAGAGCACTGTCAGAAGCGAAAGTTAAAATGTGTAAATTATAAAATCAACCCCTTTATTTTTTTGTGGTATGCATGTAAAAAAATCAGGTAAGTTAAATCTTATTAAAATAGCTGATAAGATAGAATATTTTATTTACTGGTCTCTGTCAAATTAAACAAAATTGGATAAGGAATAGTGATTCTTAGTATTGATCCTCTCAATACCTTTAATACTTCACGAATTTGCTGCAGACATAAATAATTTAATAGAAAAGCAAGAAAAAGGGACAAGGTAGAGTTATTGTTCTTGGTAAATTAAGTTTGACCATTGTATAAAGTATAATCTCAATCCATAAAGTACTTTCTGAGTTGACATACAGGTGCGACTAGAGACACTAAATTCATTTGAGACTCTAGCAAGAAAAGATTAAAAACGAAATGTTTCAAGTGACGGCTTACATAAAACATTGTCCCCCCTCTCATTTCTTTTGTTTTGACCTTATAACCGAACCTGTCTATGCGCAGGACCCTCATATTAGAAAAATCGACCTCCCTAAAATAATTTAATAATAATGGAAGAATAAAAACTAGAATTAAAAAATTCTAAATATATAACCCAAGAATATAAACAGAAGTATTACAAAAAAAAAAAAAAAAAAAAAAAAAAAAAAAAAACTCAGCTGAACTAGAACTCACGACCCCTTGCAAGAACAAAATACTGAATGACGCACTTACCAATTGAGCTATTTTCGCAGCCGCAAAGTCATGGTGCAAATGAGGTTATTTATAGGTAGTTTCATGAATAAAACTGCGGATGACCACTGAATTATAATTTGCTCCTTTTACAGATTTATTTGCACAGAAATTGTGATTATACTCAATGCTTTCAAAATCCTGCATCTAACTTTAAACAAAACTGCAATGCTGACTTCTACAACCAGTGGTACTGTTTTTCAACGCGAATGTATGGATAAGTGGCGGTAATGTGATTGTAAGTAGAAAATCCACCATCTGACTTTAGAAGCTTTCGCTTCTAAAAAACACAAAATTGGGGTTAGTTTCACAGGTAAAGGTTTCGTTGCAGGAATTTGCTTTTGCATGGATGAAAAAGTTGTGATTTTTAATAAAGAGTATGACCAAAACAGCCAGACCATTGACGAACTAGACTTTTATCATCTACCATAGTTACCAAAGATATCACTGTAAGTGATCGAACGATCTCATACGGGTTGTGTAACTTGTGCAGTGGTATGCGGGATTTCAACTTTGCTATCATTCCATTGTTGATATGGGTTAGTTCGCCTACTGACCTTTCCGTTGGTGAGTTTAATGACGAGTATCTTGGTGATACTGTAGGTCCACATGATGTGAAGCACTAGTAGAAGGTACAGGAAAACGTTCAGGAACACTTGACCGAAGAACGTCTTCTTTATAAAGAGAAACGGTTCTATAGTTGAGCAATACAGCACGCTGAAACAGACATAATGAAGAATAAATCAAAATACATGTATCATTTATCACTTGCATAAATCATTCTTCATTCAATGTGACATCATACGGTCCATATCATATGTCATATGAACAAGATCCAGTTGACTTCATCGATTAGAAATTTTCACTCGCCCTTGTGATTTCTTAAATGAAAAATGCCAACTAAATGAAAATTAAATAAAATAATGATGGGTATAATACAACAAATAATATAGACATTTTGGGCGATATGCAATTTTAGGGACTGGTCAGTCAGAATAAAGAGGGAATATAGACTTCATATCCTCAGAGGTTGTAACTTTTTTGTAAGATTTACAAATAATTTTAATTTTATTTATACCCCCCAACATTCTGTTTAATCAAATTTATCAGAAACATATATAAATCACAACCAAAATGTATCGTTAATTCACATTATTTTGATACGTATATGTTTTCAAGACTTTTTCTGTGCGCGCGCATTGCATTGTTAATTCAAGGCGTCACTGTTTGTTTAAATGGTTTACATGCTTTCGACCCACTAAAAATGCGTCTTAAACAGATGCGTTTTGTCTATTTTACAACATTATTACAAAAGATATGTTTTTTTTTTTAATTATTACTTTTTACAATTTGTATAGCAACAGCAATTTAATGCACTTCTTATGTGAAAAAAAAATCCGTTACATGCAGGAGATCTTCCCGTCACATGACTTGCCTGCATATATCTTCATCTTAGAGGTATCGGACATAGGTGAATCAACTTCAAAAAATGTATTTTTTTCTTATGTGCTTAAAAGGCTATTGTTTTTTAATGGTAACGAAATACAGGAATGGATTTTTTTTTTAATTTGTTGTTATTATTACTACAGTTCGGTAATATTTCAATAATCCGAGAACTATTTTCCGAAATAATGTGTTATCCGCGGCACAGTCCTATCCCAGCACGGGCTAAACATGCATTCTTATTATACCAAATGAGGGGTGGTACGAAAATAAGGTTAACTGGACTTTAGAAGACGAATTCCACTTTGTATTAGAATGCTCTTTATACAATGATCTACGTAAAAAAAATTTATACGTATTTATTATTTGAAACGCACTAGTATGTATAAATTTGTTGAACTGATTAATTGTGATAATAAGTGTACGATAAGGAAGCTTGCATTATTTATTGATAAAGCCTTTACACTGAGGAACAATATATTGTACAGCTAGTTTTCTTACATTAATTTTAAAGTAAAAAAAAACAATAAATTTTTTTTAAAAAAACACCAAAGACAAACAAACTTCATTGATGTTTCTATGATTTAATTTCTGTAATTTGATTTGATGTGTAAGTTGTATAGCCTCACTTGGCTTGCACAAGGATTATTTTTTTCATTTTTTGGATGTTCACATATATGCAAAATTAGTATTTTGAATATCGTTATATAAAATTTCTACTCTCTCTTTTTTAGTCTCTCTCTCTCAAGTTATTTCAATGATCTGTTTGTTATGTTGTTATAATAATAATAATTCATTCTTATAGTATATCTACTATAAGAATGAATTATTATTATTATTTGTATGTTTAGTGTACTGTCTGTCATGATGCTGTATATGCCACATGGGTCAATGACCTTCTGGTTTGAATGAAATAAACTTTGAAACTTTGAAACTTTGGACAAACATAAGGCTGTTTACTTACACAAATGGGTAAACTCCTAATCTCGTCGTATACCAGACTAAAATAAATATGCCGAAAAATATCTCCGTTGCTCTGGGTTTGTTCATATATTTACACATTTTCGCCAGCTGGAAAGAAAAGAAAATATAACATTTTAAGAAAATATATACTGCACCATTAATGATGATGATTATACATTTTTAGAATGGCGGTAGCCGCAAGTCTTAAGTGTCCGTAAATCAAAAGCAGGCATCATTGATTTGCATAATTACCACAGTTATTTTAACCGTTTTGTATCCCTCCGCGCTCAGTAGCTCAATGCAATGCGATTGTTTAATCATTTTTACAGCAAGCATTTTTTTTACGAAAACATGGTAGAGTTTCTCACATTTCATTAGCTGGTTTTTAGCTGGGGTACCTTCCCCCTACACTACGTTATCTGTAATCTTGAGGACGACCGGGAACCAGAATACAAAACACATGGGAACTATTTGTGTGAGAAACTCGCCTCAAAGATCTCCTGCCATAAAGTACCTACGTCAAAATTGACCTTTCTGTGTGACCGTGATCTTGAAATCACTTGATTGAAACATAGAACGTTCATAATATTCTTTCATACATATTCACTAAGGTAACCAGAACGAGGCTTAGATGAGTTAGTGGTAAACACACTCAACAGCAATGCTTTTGGTTTACATATCTGAAACTTTGACATCTAATTGCTTTCAATGAAATTGATGTCACAACAGAACCGTCACTCATAATATTCGGTGACATTAAATTTCGTTGAATCTGTGTGTGTGTGTGTGTGTGTGTGTGTGTGTGTGTTTGTGTACGTTCAAGATAAAGAGCAAATGCTTCATTTACATGCGTTTCTTCAGAAACAGATTCACCGCGAACAAATGATAATTTTTTAACGGGAGTTACTGTTAAATATCCTCCTGATTATGTTGACAAGAAATATGTACAGGATAAATGAAAAGTAAAGGGCGACGTACGGCAAGAAATGGGTCTGACACGTCGTGCACGAGAAGGACTAGTGTACCGACACGGACAAAGTTGAGCATCCATGAGAAGTACATGAGGACCATGGTGGCCACGTGGTGAACGATCATCTCGGTGAAATCCTGCAATAAGAATTATAACTTTTTATATAGTGAATAATGCAAAATTAAAAAGATTTGGATCTATTAATAAAACATGGACCATTTTATAGACACCGGCTTTAAATAACGCCATTTGTTTATTTATATATATTTTTGCTCACTTAGTTAAAGACAAATGACACATATACAAATAAATACATTTTTATAATGACTGAAGTAGAAATTCTGTGTTATATCAGTGAGATAAAATCCCCATCCCACAGTGTGAGTGATATAGATCTGCCGGAACTACTTATATATGTATAATTGTTACAGGATCTGTGTTTATTGTGTTCAAATAGTCCTGGTTACTAACCAAGGTTCATTTATTTATAAATATTTCATTAATATAGACCAGGTATTGAAATAAATACAAGTGACTTTTGGCTTTGGTGTTTTATTTTTGTCAGCACTATTCAAGTTAATGTTTTGAATGGTAAAATACAAATGAGTAGAAGCTGTGTACTATCTTATTTAACAAAATGAAAGATTATTGAATTATTAAAAGACCATATAATTTTGAAGTTGTAATGAACGAAGGGAATATTAGAATTTAGGGTTTAATTTAGAAACCCAGTCCAAAGAAATAATCCCCCTAAGGTCTAAATTTAAAGAGAGGCTTATTCTGACAAAAGGTAAAATCAACCTAGTAAATGTCCGTGAAAAAGCCCTGAATGGCAGCCTTCACAGCCTTATATAATCTCCCAGGCCTAAAATGCATGAAGATTCCATGCTACACATGGCTAAAATAGTACACATAAATTATAAAGGTATAGGCAAAATATTAATATATAAGATGAACCAACATATACTATGATAACGATTTCTGCTCCAGTGTTCTATGTGCAACACAGGAAATATATTTAGCCAAAAGTAATATGAAATAAATCATTTCTGCCACAATATGTGTGGCAGTACTGAAGTATAAGAAGAATTGTTGTTTCTTTCGTGTTAATATGGAAAATATCTCATCTGGAAGTGATATAACGTTCACATTTGAATATATTTAAATTGGTCCACTCCTCGATACCATATCAACTCAAAACAAACTAATACTAGTATCTTTTCTTTAAAAACAGGCATCAAGACTTCAAGCTTATGGGGAAGATATAAAGGCACGTATGTATGTAAATAGAGTGGTAAAACACATTAAAATGCCACTGGAACACGTCTATGCTTTTAATGTATAAGAATAAGTTATGTGTCAGTTATGTAGTTGTTGTTGTTTTTGAACTAGTTCTATCCCTACTATCGCTGTATTGACCCCAAATCACGGACATTGTACAGTGATACTATGGGCCAGAGTCGGTCACCTGAGGACATTAGTCATTGAGTAAGTCACCAGCCATCATTTATCGTCCCGACTATTTAAGGCCATCTCGATAAACCTTGAAATGATTTGTTCACATATGTACTTTTATACTTGAACATATATAGATCGAACACGTGCGGCATTTTTCCCTGAAAGCAAATCGGTAAATGCACGAGGTACTCCGAGATATCTGTACTGATCTATGTGGTCCAAGAGAACATTAGGTGGGGTGTCATTTCTTTCATTTTTTCAAATAAACTGGCGATCGTTTCTACTGGCTAATTCCCTCGGGTACATTAATATTACTTAGATAATTTCTTCGACGTACATTTGAACTTATCGGATTTTTTTTTTTTGCTCAATTAATTACAAATGTTTATTTCGAAGAAATGGTAGAGGTGTTCCCAATAATAACTTTGAAATATGTCTATCGGACTTGGCCGGAGATTGCCGAGTAGATACGAATGTGGTTGACTTGTGCCCCGTCTCCGGAACGGAAACCGGAATACGGAAACTGGGAACAAGTCACTCATTCATGCATATAAAATATTTATATGGAAACTTCTCTCATTTTCACTTAATGATATTGCATGCTTCAGCCATCCATTGCAAATTACATATGCATAATTAATGTGCATTTTTCAGATAAAAAATAAAAAATTCTACATGAATATTCGGAAAACATCTCCCATGATGACACGGCAGACGACCCGGGGAAACATTCATCTGTGTTTCAATAAGTATATGCAAATATCAGTCAAACCAACAAGCAATATACATAATGCATGGATCACTGAAATGCTATGTGCATGAATAATTCAGTTACACAGACCTTTGAAATGTCAGAGGGCGAAAATTTAGACTAATTTTGTTCCCCAGTGTCATTGTCAGATCTATTATTTATCAAGTCATAGTTTTTTTTTTGATAAGGGTATGCCTCAAAGAGATTTCTTTCCCGCTGTATTATAATTTGATGAAATATATTTAGTGGATATACACAAAGATCCTGCACTGAATGAGGAAATTTATCATTAAGAGCCACGGATCCTCACCTCCATCCCTATTTTATAATGAAATAATAGCTTTGGAACCAATCGTGTTTATTTTTTTTCTTCTTCTTTTTTTACCTTTCAAAAGCCCTTTGCAGTGAGTGTCTATGGATATTTTTATTTCGACATATGTCCGGTTTAGATTTTTTTTCCACCACTCTTTTCGTGACATGGATATATGCAGTATAATATATAACACATACATGTAATTATGAAGATATTCTGATATGTATATGTAAAACCCTAACTGTTCACTATGATCGAGATGGACAGTAGTAGCATACATGATTTTAAATCTAAACGCTTTGGGTTTGAACATTGAAACAATAATCTTTCATGACCTTCAAATGCGCAAAAACTGGTCCAACCAAAGAAAATGATTTGTATATTTTGCAAGAACTTATTTCCCAATCGTCGTGAGAAGAAATTAACTTGACTGTATCACTTACTTTGCGTTTATGGTCTGTGAAAAGAGTAAATACAAGTCCCCAGTAGAACCCCAATTCCAGCATATAGTACCAGTATACGTCATCGCTGATTGGCTGAAAACAGACATGCGCACAATTACTGTCATTTTTTACATCTCAACAGAAAAAAGTCTCGACGTCAAGTATCGCACACTGAATATTTATGAAAACGATTTAATAAATAATAATAATAATGAAATCTTTCTAAATAAATAAATTTAATAAATTAATTTTAAGTTATTTAGCTTTCATTTAGTTTAGTTTACCATCGCTGCGATATTATTTTAGTTAAATAGCGAGGTCTAGGTACCGGTAATTGCAGATAGAGAAAGAAATCGAGTGCACAGATCCAACAACTTCGGATGATTCAATGTATGTGTTTGTATACATGTATACATGATATCACAGAAATAACTAGTTGAATGATGGATGGAGGAATGTAGGGCTTGACAGATGGGAGGGGCTATTTACCTGTTTTGGCCAGTCCACCCAACAGTTCTTTGTCTCCCAAAACCAGGGTTTCTATAAAAGAGAAAAAAAAGGTCTACTAATAATAAGTACACTTTTGATACTGATTCAACGAAATTTGCTGTCCACGAAAAATAATGATTTTACAGTAGATTATTTTTACTGGGTAACTAGACTTCGTTTTAACTGAGAAAAATATTTGTTGTCGAAATAAATTCTAGTCTTGGAACAAACATAGCAGTTCTAATTACAGCACGCCTGGGACACCTTACACATTCGGAGTACATGGTTCTTTCCGTCTACTTGGAAACACTCGTGAATCTCCGGAAATAAACCATCTTACTTACGAGAGACAGAAGTGGTTAAGTATCAACCGGAAAGTTGTGAGTCTAAGGATACAGACAAACAGGATGTGGTCGTGTATACCAGATGAAGCATCTCTTGACCCCCGGTCCGACAAAAGCTCCATTATTCAAGGTCTAACGATCTTATCCTTAGTTAAATGTTAACACCCCCACCCCGACCATAGATAGGTATTTTCCTTGTTTCTTTGAGTTTAATAAATGAGTAACACCCAACGGTATTAATAACATGTGTCGACCCACAACATAACGCATAAACAACAAAATCAACAACAGCACAACCACAATACAAGTACCTACATCCCACAGGTTGAATATCCCATACCCGGTGGCAACGCCGTAGAAAATCAGGTGCCAGCTGAAATTTGCAAACAAATATATCTCAAATATCTCAGCAAATCTCAATCTACATACATGTACATGTATATTTCATCAAACATATATCTCAATATATACATATATTTCATAAAATAAGCACATACATAAATCTTAATTTACACATATTTTATCGAACATATATCTATATAATATACATATCTATAATAAATAAAGCTCACGAATGAATCTCATTAAACACAAATTCCATCGAACATAAATCTCAATATACATTCATATCTCAACAAATATATATCCCAATATATAATATATAAGTACATTGTATATATTATGAATAGTGCACATCAAATATATCAAATTCTCTCATATCTAAACACATATATCTCAATATTTATCAATAACACATAAAAATCAGTATACACATATACTGATTTACATAAACGTATGTCCAAAGTCGTAAAAAATGGTACTGGTATAGCCCCCTTGCTTGGCGCTCAGCATATAAGGGCAGTTGCAGGACTGGTTGGCCTGGTGTCAGGATAATATGACTGGGTGTGGTATCATGCCCCATATCTACAGCGTGATACTGCAGTGTGGCAGCACTATATCTGTCTCATGGAGGCATCGTCTCCAAATACTGTCGGTGGGACGATAAACCCAATAAACAAACAAACAAACAAATACGTATGTATTTCGGTATAGAAGACTCAAAACACATGCTATCAAAATGTTGCAGGATCTTGTCACACCCTGTATATCTCATCACATCTATTTTACAGATAATTATTTTTATTCACATTCACATCTATAACAAAACTTATCATTATTGTTTCATCATTATTATTATTTCTTGGGCTAAATGCCTCACTGACAATATTTCAGTCGTTTGGAGACATGTTCTATATGAGACATATACATGTACTCACTGCCACATCAAGTCAAGTGACAAGTGGCTTGATACCGTATTAAATTATCCTGACATCTAGCCAGCCAGTCTTAGAAGTGTACTAATGTACTGAGTGCCATGCGAGATGTTTGATCTGTGATACCTTTGTCACGGACTAAATACCATGATTCATTAATATGCAGCATATATGTTAATCCAGATACTTAAATTCTAGCGGTATACATGTGGTTTCCCTACCACGGTTAGGTAAACGATATGCACACTAGCTAGTGTATCACACTACAGCTGTGAAACGTATCACCCGATGTTCAAATGTCTCAAATTTCAACATAACAGGGGCAAACCACAGATCTAAAATACAGAGAAACGCAGTTAGATAATTCAAGTTAGTTCAAGTTTTACAAGTTCCAATGTTGGCTTCTTCTCGTATGGTACCATAGGACTAGTTTCATAAAGTAGGCAGATCTTTTTTTTTATCAAATCCCAGTTCTTTAAGGTAAAATGAATATCTATTTCTACTTCACAGATACATTGTTTGAGCGAGTTTAAGAACAATTAGTTGTGATCTTTTATGTTTTAAATCATGTTTGATTTTAAGACATCATGATTATAGCAGTAAGTTCTCGTGTTTTGTATGAAAGTTTTGTCGAAATATGTTAAACAGATATATGTTTGTCACGAAAGGGAAACACACACACACAAACATACACAACTTAGCGAGGTACCTCATGTGTGACTCGTACTTCACTAGAGCGGCTTGTACCTCGATTAGTATGCAGAGTATTGTTACAGCGAGGTAAACTTTCCGAGATACACCTCGATTAAAACTAACCACTATATCACCCCTAAAACCAGTGATAAAAACTTTCCACAAACAGTTACCCCAACCCTAACCCAAACACTGGAATATATACAGTTTCTACCTCACAATGTAGATCACATACACACGCGCGTGCGCGCGATGCAAATACAGCTACTTGGACATCTTTTAATTGTTTTAAACGTGAAGTTTATACATATTCCAGTTATGATACAAACCTACAATCCTTGAACTTTTGCATCGGGGTAGAAACATCAAACTGTTTGCGTTTTCTCATCCACACCTCTATTTGTCGAACACTCATGTCCGTCTGCTTGGATAAAGTCTAGGAAATAAAATACTGACTATTGACGTCTTACAACACCAGCGACCATCTGTCGGCCTGAGATTGTCTACACAGATTCAATACCAAGGACGTGGCTATACATGGATACAATGCATTATAACTTGGCAGACCTACTTATTAAAACTACTATTGGAGAAAATGTTAACAAAAGACACAGCTGTTGTTGAGTTTTGACATTAGATCTGTATTACAGCGACGTCTCGAGTACCCAATCCGGTTTCGAACCCGCAGCTTTGAGGAGCTATATGGTGGTAAAGTAGCGACTAATGCCAGTTAAGACACGAAGACGTCCAGCAAAACATTTATACTTCACACACCCACACACCAAGAGTATTTCATTACCTTGACCTAGTTTTATTGAGGTATGTATGTAACTCATACTGTTACATAGCTTAAAGGCAGTTGTTGTGGTTTTAGTAAAACTGCCTGTATGTTTATAAATAAATAGGCCTACTTCAAGTGGAAGCAAAGAGTTCAGATTTTTATTGCCGTTTGACAGTACTGTAATTTCTGTCTATTTTGGCGACTGGGATAAATCGAAGCTCGATCGCTCTGGAAACGGGACTGATACTCCGCCACTACGGGAAGGTGTTGCCATAACGTTGAGGCATCATATTTTTCAATGACTTTAGATGCAGAACCAGAGCACTGATTATCACAAAATATGCCCGTGCTGCAGTTCTATAAATTCAAGGGCCGTAACTCTAAAGTGTCTAGGGATTTCTGGTTGCATATTTAACTTGGTCAAAATATTGTGGTAATGCACATTAACATTTTTATTAATTCAAGTGCCATAACTCTTGAAAGTCTAAGACATTCTGGCTGGATATCAAACTTGACCATACACAATGTTACAGAGTTTGAAATCGTTTCATGTTCGTTAGCGAGTGGACACTGTTGATTTTACAACTTTTTCATCATTTCAAAGGCTGTTACTCTGGAGTATCTGAGACATTCTAGCTGGCTATCTAACTTGGTCGGGATATTGTGCTTATACACATTGTGACCATGTTTGGTATATATTTATTCACGTTTGCAAGTATTAGAGACTTGACACTATTTTTTTTTCAACTTTTCATCAATTCAAGGGCCATGACTCTATATAGTGTATGGGACATTCTGACTGGTTATCGATCTTGACCGATATATTGTGCTCATACACATTCAGACTAAGTTTGGTAAAGATCGATTCACGTTTGTTAATGTTAGAGAGTTGATACTATTTAATTTTGCATTTTTTTTATTAATTAAAGGGCCGTAACTCCAGAGTGTCTGTGACATTATGGCTTGTTATCAAACTGGGTCGACATATTGTGCCCATTCATATTGCAACCATGGTTGGTAAAGACAGCCTCAGTGTAGTCAGCCACCTTACCCGCAGGTAAATCTATATTATGCCCGGTCAAATAAAATATTAAGGTAATCCATCCACCATTAGACCTTCAAGTAAATGTGGGCATGGTATAGTAAATGCAAAGTTTTACAGAATTTTATATAGAGCAAAATAGCAATGGAGGCTTACATGTGCACTGAAATACTTTGAAGCATTTGAAGGCTTATGATTATAATTTAATGATGGATTAATTACCTTAATTTATCTACACTTTGTACAGGGTACAATGAATTCGTTTACCTGTACGTAAGTTTATGACGTCATGATACCTTTATATGGCTATCCTGTAGCTTCCGTTGTTTATACGCCATCTCCAGGGTAACATTATTTTCCGGAAGACTTCGTGTCTTTCTGGATACCCCACACATATATCCAAGTGGTTCCACGATTAACCTGCAATCATTTACACGTGCAACTTTTTATCTTTATTTCTTTATACATGTATTAATGTAAAACACAGCATTCGCATATTTATATTAATAAGACGTATTCATTATCAGCAGGTTACAATAACTGACATTTAAGTTAAGGCCTTCCTTTTAAAATCAAATGTCTTTTCGTATATTTATAAACACAGAGAATACATTGGCATATTGTCTTTTTTTTTTTTATCTCGAAACCACTTTTAACGGCAGACATTGAATTGCATAAATTCGGGGATAAAAGAGAAAATCTTGCCACGACAAGTGGGTTATAGGTTTGTAGTCTTTTTGACACGAAGATTCCTCTTTTCGTGTCAAAATTTGATATCATGTACATGACGTATTTCGCTACACGAGACACGTCAACTAGGGTTTCCGTCTATTCGCTCCGCTAATCTGTCACACATGACATACCAGAAATTAACCTATATACACACGGCCTGTGTAAAGACACTTATACATGTAACGACCGCGCCATCTTCAGACCTGATCGTTTAATCAGTAAAATAGTTTAAGTAATCCCATTAAAGATGAATTAACATGAAGGTATGTTCCTGTTATGATATGTTATTTATATTCATAGCATGCCATTTATTTTAAGAAATTTGAATAATCTAACAGACCATTTAAATGACATTGTTATAGTGATGGTGTCCACTTAATACGGATTCGGTGTTGAAAGTTAGATTCCCACCACGGACGAACTTTTTATACAAGATCTTCTAAGGCGCAGAGTACTGGCACAACATAAGAACCGTTGGCGGAGATAAGAATAGATTTAATCAAGATGGCCCTGAAGTCGCTCACCTGAGAAACTTTGCCCTCGTTGCTTAAGAAATGAAGGTGTTGGAGTGTATAAATGACAAATCTGTGTGATGTTCTGATATTTCTAGGGCGCAAAATGTAGTGTTGCCATTACCATTGTGCATAAGTTTAAATGATGATTGCTTAATAAAATGCTGATACTAGAGTGTAAAAAAGTAAAACTCTTGCATTTTTTTATTCAGTGGTCATAATTGCTGACCAAATGGCCATAACAACCATAATCAAATGAGATATATAGCCATAACTATTAAAATGAAGTTTAAAAATGGTTGTTTAAGAAATGAATATGCTTTTTTTATCAAAAGGGCCATAACTCCTAACTTTATTGGCCAGTATCAGCCATAATCGAACTTGGTCGAGAGAATATGGCTTTAAACATTGTCATAAAGTTGATTGCAAAAGAAATAAAGATTCTAGAGTGTAAATAAACTAACTGAGGACGACAGACGGCGGATATTCAACGATCCTAATAGCTCATCAAGAGCACATGTGCTCAGATGAGCTTAAAAAATATTTATCGACATAAAAATGAGTTTAGTAAAAAAAATAAGGAGGTCAAGAAAAATAAATACATGTACAAAGCAAACAAGAAATATCGCTGAAGACGATTAATGCTTTGACACAGAAAATGAAGCATAACAGATCTGACAAGGCATTTTTGGCAAATTCTTAATCGAGAAAAAGCCATAACAGTGTCATAAATTTACAGATCTTGACTTAACTTTTTTTCTTAACCCTTTCCCTCATAGAGGACACCATGAAAAGACCTATGCGAACAGCGAGTAACTCGCAGGCTGATCAGGTTTTATGCTGTTCGCTGCTCCTCAGTGGTCTGGAAATGAGGATTTTGTAATTCAATTTGGTAAGGTTTAAGTGTGGTTTTCTGCAGGTCAGGCTTTATGTGGTACCTATTGAGTGCGTCAAAATGAGTCTATATGAGGGAAAGGGTTAAATGTACATGTGTACTGTATAATATCAAATTCTGTAGAACCTATGATGATACAGCGATCGGATAAGGTATTTATGGCAAATTCTAAGTCGAAAAGTGGCAATAAACGTGTCAAATATTTATAGATTTTGCAAAAAAATTAAACTTGAAATCAACTTCAATGAGATAAACATGTATACTAAATAACATTTTAGTAATATGTTGCACCTATGATGAGCTATCGATCGGCCAAGGTTTTTCAGAAAATTCTAAATAGGAAAAGTCGAACTTGGATTCATTTTAGTGAGATAAACAATGATAATAAACAATCCCCCCGCAAAATAACATGAGGGGGTATAAATGCCGTTATGGAGGGGATTGGCGTGATGGTTACCTTTCATACACAATTCGAAATAGCAGCAGACCCAGTCCAATGAAGAAGGCATAGTGCAAATCCTGCACGTGAGGAAAATACTGGCCGGATCCCGGCTTGTTCTCAAAGACGGTCCAGTTGTACCTCTTGCCCGAGAGCATTTCTGGGAACCAGTGCTCTTCTTGCCATATCCATTCCAGCATGGTTCCTGTCAAAATGTTTGTTGTCAAAAGTGAGAAAAACGCTAGATTAAAGGAGTTTCAGCGCTTTTTTTCTCTCTAACAGACAGATTTTTTTCTAAAACTTTGCCCAAACATATGTACTTTAGACTTAAACTAAAAGATATTTTAACAAGGCAGTCCAAAGGACAGCTATATCCCCCGCCGCTGGCCAAATATTAAAATTTGTTTGGACATAGGATTATGTTCACCTTAACCTGGCATGGTTGTAGCAGACATAGAAGATCAGTTTAAGACAATTTAACTTTCCGGAGTTATGTATGAATCTCAGAATTCGGAGGCACATATATTTAAAGTTTACTGACAAGTTTTACATGGGAAACAGTACAAAAAGTGAACATCAATGAAGTATAAGATGTGTTAGATAACCACAAAATACATGTGTAACTCAATTAAAAACTTTATATATCATGACATAATTTGTATGATTGTGAACATGATACGAGATATCGAGATGACATGAAAAAGTGGAGGCTTAAACATTTGACCTTCAAGGATGACCTTGACCTTGAGCCAGCATGACCGCCTCATGCCTTCTGCACATCAGCTCAATGAGGTTAACATTTTAGCCAAGTTTGAAGAAAATGTGTCCAAGCGTTCATGAAAATTGGAGCGGACACAAAATAACATTTGACCTGCAAGTATGACCTTGACCTGAGCCAGCTGACCGCCTCATGCCTTCTGCACATCACTCAATCAGGTTAACATTTTAGCCGAGTTTGAAGAAAATGTATCCAAGCGTCATGAGATATGGACTGACACAAAAATAACATTGACCTTCAAGTATGACCTTGACCTTGACCAGCGTGACCGCCACATGCCTTCTGCACATCAGCCCCAATGAGGTTAACACTTTAGCTGAGTTTGAAAAATGTGTCCAAGCTTCATGAGATATGGAGCGGACACGAAAATGTTTCGGACACACTGACGGACTGACGGACGGACGGACGGACGAAGGGCATTCCTATAACCCCCCTCCCGCTTCGCGGCGGGGGATTAATTAAAATGGGGAGGGGGGCTTAAACTGAAAGATATTTGAATTAAAATGAGGGGTTCACTGTTTCATAGATTTAGATTATGGTGAAACATCACTGTTTGCTAAAATTTAATAATATAAATTGAATCAATAATTGAAAATATCATAGCATGGAGTAAAATGAGAAAGATTGCATTCTAAACATATTGTACTATAACATATAACATATATTTCAGATTATTTTATCACAATTTGTGTAACTTATGTGTTTTATAAGCTAAAGTTGAAAGTATTGTCAAACAATGAAAATACAAAACGAGCAAAAATCGAAATTGTGTCAGGACCAAAATGTATACAAAAAATTATCCAAAAGCTATGAAATTTCATATAAAATTTCAACGGAGAGATTTCCTCTGCTTTAAAGAATTTCTGAAATGTAAAAAAATGCATACTTCACCATGTTAGTGTTTTTTAAAACTTAAACTTCTTTTTATTAAAATTTTAGCCAAATTGCATAAAACACTAAAATGTGACTTTTTGGACGCTCATCATTTGGCAATTATCTTTAAATCATTTTCTATAACATGAATATTAATTTGGAGTTTCCTTTAATATCCTACTGAAAATAAATATTTTCCTACCTAAATTAGAATCAGTGGTTACCCGCTGAAACGTCCTTATGTACATATTTTATTTGATATGCGAGCATAAATAATGAATATTATTATGGAGCCTTGGATTGCAAAATAACGCGCCAAATCTAGAGCGAGGTTTCAGCATAATTTGGAGGTCAGTGTGTAAAGATATCACATCCCATGAGACAAATAATGTTAACCGAGGCGTTAGTGATATATTACATGAATTGTTGACGGCCACGGTGGTCGAATGGTATAAAAATCCGCCCTGTAACAGGAATTTCATGGGTTCCATCGTCGGCCACCACAAAACGAAGTCATAAAAATGGTACTTGTACTCGTATTGCCCTTGGTTTAGCACTTTAAAGATAAGGGTAGTTCCAGGACTGGTTGGCCCGGTGTCATCTGTGGCGTGATATCGCAAGTTAAAGTAAAGTCCCTGTAATGGTTCCGCTACATTTCGGACCTCATGACCGTTTACAGAGTTAATCAAGGTTTCCTAATGTTTCATTAGGGTACCTTGGTTATCTTGGTAGAGGTTAAGTGATCCAAGACATGGTGGAACCATTACATGTTAGTTTAAACTGCACTTTATCTGTCTCACGTAGACAAATGTCTCAAAATGACTGAATGCTATCGGCAGGACTTTCAACTCCAATTAATAAAGTGATGTTAACGACGAAAGGACGCAACTCCGATTAAGCATGATTTGGACACAGACTCACTTTGATACATTGGCAAACAGAGCAGACCCAGATCAGACAGCTCCTTCCTTCCAGGAACTGTCTTACCAGGATCTCCTCTGTTGTTCATACAGTCCAGATTCTACACAGTCTGCACGACAAAGAAAAAATTATTGTATCACAATATGCTATTTAAAGTTAAGTTAATTAATATTCATAAAATAATTTATTTCTACACGAATATTCATGAGGTACAGGATTTAAAACTGACAAACATCAACAACACATCACTAGGTCACGTGACGTATATATCCCGTGTACAATCTGCTTAATTTATGCATACAACTGTACACGCCAGTAAGTTTTAATTAAAATATCCGTCATTAAGCTAGAATTAATTAAGGTATAGACTAGAAGTAATTAAGTTATTCAATATGTCAGTAAGCTATATTTTGAATCCACCTATTGATTACAATGCTATATTTTGATGTCTGGTAATCTTATACAGAGAAAGGTCTTGATGACCGAGTAATTAAGGCTTCTACCTCGTAACGAAGAGGTTGTGGGCTCAGTCACCGGGCGGGACACATCAGCGACGTTAATAGAGGACACTTGCACTTGTATAACTCCATTGCTTGGTTCTCATTATCTATTAATTTATTTCCTTGCCATATATCACTTTCGTTCATTCACAAGGAATTAATATTGATATTGAATATACAACAGCAGAAATGCAAGTCATTAAATGTCACATCTCACCCCACCCCCACCCGCCACCCACTCCCATATACCCATGGTGTATCATATGTACCTGGATAAAAGATATGCTCTGTTAAGTACATCAGGATAGTTCCATGACTGGTGAACAAGGTGTCAGGATAATTCAATTCTATAACTTGACTGATCGAGATAATAAACACACATATAATTTAACAATAGTTTTGTATTATTTTCGTTTCTATAGACCCATCTACTCGCGCCCTTCTCAATATTTATGCATACCAGAGATTCTTTTCTCAGAACGAGGTTTAGATGGGTCAGGTATACACACCACTACAGCTGATAATATCACTTGTATAGTTATGGCGACCACTGGTGGAAGCACATCCACTAGTTAACTGTTGAAATAAATTTCTCATTATCATTGCAATTTCCCAGTTTGTTCTAATGGAAAATATGATGCAGATAATTAACCTCTCATCACATTCCTATCTGTCTATCAAGAGACACTGTAAACTGAGTTTAAATCACTATGTTTAAGAACAAGGGTATTGGTTGATTGTACAGAAATAAAAACACAACAACCATCTCCCTGGTCTTAGGTCTTAATTTTATAATTTAAATAACAAAAGTGTATGTACATTTAAACAATCATTAGCATTACATCACATGCTTGAAGTTACATATATAACGTTTATCTTTTATAACCGAGTGTATGTCAGATGTATTACAAATTTCTCCGGTTCACACACCCGAAAAAAGACCAGAATTATAATCAAAAAAGCAATATATGGAAAGCTATGTACAACTTGCATTTTATAAATTACAAAACTCTATTGAAAGAAAGCTTTTCTAATAAGAATAACTTTAGCAACAGTGTTAAGACTTGATGCAGTAAAATTTAGTGTTCTTTATCTTGAAGTCTTCAAAGATAGTTCAATGACCATTGAGAATTCAAAAGTCCAAATGGCCAATTTCTTGGTGATATATATACCTTATGCTTATGGTTTTATGCAATGTAGGGACACCAGAACTGCCAACAATTCCACAAGGATAACATATGCAAGAATTTCTTCCATAGAACATAAGCGTTGCGTTCAAAAACTAATTCCATTAATTGGCATCGTTTTTTTTGTCTTTAATTCTTTAGTTGCAGGTAGAGATAATCACAATCTTTCCGCATTAGCTATCTACCCATGTTAGATCTGTATGTCTGTGCTTCCTGACTTTGTGCTTGAGCTGATCATTTTTGTGTTGTTGTTGTTGTTTTATTATTATTTCTTCAAATTCTTTATCTCAGATATATTAAGATAATATTATCTAGTCCGAAATTATACTGACTTTATTGTGAATCATGTACAGTCAAACCTGTCTTAAATGGTCAGTCAAGGAATAAGAGAAAGTCGCCACTTAACAGAGGTGACCTCTAAATTAAGTACAAATAAAAGATAAAATGCTACAGTTTGGTAATACATTTAAATTGACTGCTTAATGAAATTGGCCGCTTAGTACAGGTGGCTGCTAATACAGGTTAAACTGCAATTTCTTATAGGCAGACCAGGAAAACACACACCTTCTGCTTAAAATACTATTTTTATGCAACGTTTGTTGGAAATTTAAAATGGAGTCATTTAAAGCTGGTCAAGACTTGGTGGGAGCTAGCTAGTTGTGACTATGTTTTATACTTGACCTGGTCTCTCACTGGCCAGGTTACTAGTATATAACCTGGAATGAATGGATCTGGATTCTATGGCTGGGTTACGGCTCGAATAACCACAAACTTCAAGGTCCTGAGGTTCCTTGCCTCTTAAATATAGTGTAAAGATGTATTAATATCCTCTGGACCTATTATTTTTAACCCAGCAATCTGTTAAGAGTAAGCCCGTAATATGCTTGCAACATACACATTTACCTAATTTGACAGTCACATTTTGCAACTAGTATTATATGAAATGAAATAATGCATTTATTTTACATTTATACAGATTACTTTAAACTTCAAGCTGCCTGAAGAGAAAAAACAAACTTTCATACAACTGAACTAAATATTTATGCTATCCACTGAAAATATATCTTATAAAAGTTTATTTCACCCATAATTTATTGTTAATATATAATACAGTTTAATTGGTTTTGGGGGTTTCTGTTCGAGTCACGTATGTCATAGTCTTTAAATTAAATATTATATTACAAAGAAATGTGTGATTTAATTCCATTCTTGATTAAAATGGCTTAAACATTTAAGTATGTGAAGTTTTATTCTTTCTTTGAGATTTGTGGCATTTGCTGCATACATCAGTATTATCATGAACTGAAACAGACATTTGGGATACTGTTAGCTAGGTGCCCAAAAGAAGCTGGTAATTTATATGTTATTGTCTAAAAGGTTATCTTATCTACAATGGTATGTAAGCTTAATGGCTTTATTGTAGGTGTTGAGAATTAGTTTAACCATGTGTTTACATCTGGTCATCAGGTTGTGTGTTTTTGAAATATACATGGCTGGGCTTATTAGGTATTCTTGATTTAAATAGTGGATGAATGGAAACTGTCTTAATGTAGATAGTCTTCACTGTAAAACTTGGATTTTTTGTTCAAGGACTACTTCTATGATGAAAATGTAAGTTATTTAATAATTTTCTAGGCCTCAACAAAGCTTAAACCTGTGTAAATATGTACACCACTGACGTCTCTATCAGTGTAAGCTGCTGAGTTTGTTTACAACTGAGTCTGGACTGACCCATCTAAACCTCGTTCTGGTTACCTTACTGAATATGCATGAGATAATATTAAGAAGGGTCTAATAGACCCTTCTTAATATTATCTCAAATAATAAGATATTGTAAACAAAATGGGGTCGTATTTCGATTTTTTATGTCTGAACTCGAGAAAGGATAAACGAAAAATGGATTTGTCTTTCGTTTTTCGTGATTAAAATTGAAAACTAGAAAAGGATGGATATATCAAATAAGTATTGAAAGGATATAAAGTGATTAATTTCCATTGCAGCACTTGTGTCAGTTTGTACGGCCAAAATTCTTCATTTATAATGATGGAATCATATTACTGTGCCTGGTGTGTATTTCTTAACTTGGACACATTTGATATCTACACATGTAGTTGAGTATTTCAAAACGTGTAATGATCTCTCCATCTATAATCATTCATCATCATGCTAATCAAACTTCGTGATAAAAAACACATTGTACATTAAGATCATCGGTCATGTGCAGATCCAGAGGGGTGTGGGTTAAGGGATCATGATCCCCTTGGGATTTGGCTATTACTGAAAGAGTGAAGAAGAAAGACCCCCCCCCCCCCCCCCGCCCCCACATACACACACAAACACACCTAGAAAAACCGTTGACATCGCCCCCCGCCCCCCATTCCTGTAAACATATATCTTAAAAGAAAAAGAGGAGAATATGGAAGAAGGCACGGGTGAATTCCGTAGATGGCTATGCATGCATGCATGGTAATTTCATAGCTGGCCAACATATCACTGTTGGACTCAATGGGGTAAATAGAAGGATCCACGCATGTGATCCACATTTCTCAACGATGAGATGTAGTCAGTGGTCCATGCAGTCAGGTTAACAAAATCAATGGCAAATGGAGGACACAATCTCGGTACGATGGTTATACAGTTTCGTCTAGAAACACATGGTAAACAGCTGGCGCAGTAGCGTGTTCTTGTCAGGTGGACTACATGAGGTAAAAAGAAAAAGTTGTTTCCGACAACATTTCCAAAAAAAAAAATATATATATTAGCATTCTTATTTTTCATGTTTTAGAGGATGTAACGAAAAACAATGTTTTGCAACAGTGATAACCCGAATGCTAGAAAAAAATTAAGTCGGTCCGAAGAAATATTTGGTCGGTCGTGTTGGCGGGAACACGTGTCTGTGGTTCTATACGATGTACATATGACAAGTGGTACAGATAGAAGTGATCCCTCCGAACAACTAAATGATCCGTGCAGTTTCCCCTACGGATCAAATGAAATGCCTAGTTCAAGAGTAATAAGTAATCCACGGTCGATTATTGAGCGAAATGACGTTCTATGGTCAACCTTGAACGTCAATCCGCTAAATAATACATTAGGAATTCCGTGCATTATGTATAGGGTTGGAAGAAATCTATTTATCCGCTAAATCCCTATTTGGTGTAAGTTTGGCACATTGTATAGCCTATGAATACTTGAGAAAAAAAAGTTTTACTAATTCCAGTAAGTGTCGTTTGAAAAACACGAAATCCTATATAAATAGTATTTCAATATTTTGTTCACGTGAGCCAGATATAGGGATGCCTCACTGTGATATGATCATGTAGGCATTTAAAAGTGGCATTATCTTGATATCATGCTATAGGTCTATACAAGTGGCATTATCTTGATATCATGCTATAGGTCTATACAAGTGGCATTATCTTGATATCAGGCTATAGGTCTATACAAGTGGCATTATCTTGATGTCGGGCTATAGGTCTATACAAGTGGCATTATCTTGATATCATGCTATAGGTCTATACAAGTGGCATTATCTTGATATCAGGCTATAGGTCTATACAAGTGGCATTATCTTGATATCATGCTATAGGTCTATACAAGTGGCATTATCTTGATATCATGCTATAGGTCTATACAAGTGGCATTATCTTGATATCAGGCTATAGGTCTATACAAGTGGCATTATCTTGATATCAGGCTATAGGTCTATACAAGTGGCATTATCTTGATATCATGCTATAGGTCTATACAAGTGGCATTATCTTGATATCATGCTATAGGTCTATACAAGTGGCATTATCTTGATGTCGGGCTATAGGTCTATACAAGTGGCATTATCTTGATATCAGGCTATAGGTCTATACAAGTGGCATTATCTTGATATCAGGCTATAGGTCTATACAAGTGGCATTATCTTGATATCATGCTATAGGTCTATACAAGTGGCATTATCTTGATATCAGGCTATAGGTCTATACAAGTGGCATTATCTTGATATCATGCTATAGGTCTATACAAGTGGCATTATCTTGATATCAGGCTATAGGTCTATACAAGTGGCGTTATCTTGATATCAGGCTATAGGTCTATACAAGTGGCATTATCTTGATATCAGGCTATAGGTCTATACAAGTGGCATTATCTTGATGTCGGGCTATAGGTCTATACAAGTGGCATAAGTGGCATTATCTTGATTCGGCTATAGGTCTATACAAGTGGCATTATCTTGATATCGGCTATAGGTCTATACAAGTGGCATTATCTTGATTTCGGGCTATAGGTCTATACAAGTGGCATTATCTTGATATCAGGCTATAGGTCTATACAAGTGGCATTATCTTGATATCAGGCTATAGGTCTATACAAGTGGCATTATCTTGATGTTGGGCTATAGGTCTATACAAGTGGCATTATCTTGATGTCGGGCTATAGGTCTATACAAGTGGCATTATCTTGATGTCGGGCTATAGGTCTATACAAGTGGCATTATCTTGATATCAGGCTATAGGTCTATACAAGTGGCATTATCTTGATATCAGGCTATAGGTCTATACAAGTGGCATTATCTTGATATCAGGCTATAGGTCTATACAAGTGGCATTATCTTGATATCAGGCTATAGGTCTATACAAGTGGCATTATCTTGATATCGGGCTATAGGTCTATACAAGTGGCATTATCTTGATGTCAGGCTATAGGTCTATACAAGTGGCATTATCTTGATGTCGGGCTATAGGTCTATACAAGTGGCATTATCTTGATACCATGCTATAGGTCTATACAAGTGGCATTATCTTGATACCAGGCTATAGGTCTATACAAGTGGCATTATCTTGATATCAGGCTATAGGTCTATACAAGTGGCATTATCTTGATATCATGCTATAGGTCTATACAAGTGGCATTATCTTGATATCATGCTATAGGTCTATACAAGTGGCATTATCTTGATACCAGGCTGTAGGTCTATACAAGTGGCATTATCTTGATATCATGCTATAGGTCTATACAAGTGGCATTATCTTGATATCGGGCTGTAGGTCTATACAAGTGGCATTATCTTGATATCGGGCTGTAGGCCTATACAAGTGGCATTATCTTGATATCGGGCTGTAGGTCTATACAAGTGGCATTATCTTGATATCATGCTATAGGTCTATACAAGTGGCATTATCTTGATATCATGCTATAGGTCTATACAAGTGGCATTATCTTGATATCATGCTATAGGTCTATACAAGTGGCATTATCTTGATATCGGCTATAGGTCTATACAAGTGGCATTATCTTGATATCATGCTATAGGTCTATACAAGTGGCATTATCTTGATATCATGCTATAGGTCTATACAAGTGGCATTATCTTGATATCATGCTATAGGTCTATACAAGTGGCATTATCTTGATATCAAGCTATAGGTCTATACAAGTGGCATTATCTTGATGTCGGGCTGTAGGTCTATACAAGTGGCATTATCTTGATACCAGCTATAGGTCTATACAAGTGGCATTATCTTGATACAGCTATAGGTCTATACAAGTGGCATTATCTTGATATCATGCTATAGGTCTATACAAGTGGCATTATCTTGATACCAGCTGTAGGTCTATACAAGTGGCATTATCTTGATACATGCTATAGGTCTATACAAGTGGCATTATCTTGATATCGGCTGTAGGTCTATACAAGTGGCATTATCTTGATATCATGCTATAGGTCTATACAAGTGGCATTATCTTGATATCAGCTATAGGTCTATACAAGTGGCATTATCTTGATATCATGCTATAGGTCTATACAAGTGGCATTATCTTGATATCATGCTATAGGTCTATACAAGTGGCATTATCTTGATATCATGCTATAGGTCTATACAAGTGGCATTATCTTGATATCAGGCTATAGGTCTATACAAGTGGCATTATCTTGATATCATGCTATAGGTCTATACAAGTGGCATTATCTTGATATCGGGCTGTAGGCCTATACAAGTGGCATTATCTTGATATCATGCTATATGTCTATACAAGTGGCATTATCTTGATGTCATGCTATAGGTCTATACAAGTGGCATTATCTTGATATCGGGCTGTAGGCCTATACAAGTGGCATTATCTTGATATCATGCTATAGGTCTATACAAGTGGCATTATCTTGATATCATGCTATAGGTCTATACAAGTGGCATTATCTTGATATCGCTTAGGCCTATACAAGTGGCATTATCTTGATATCATGCTATAGGTCTATACAAGTGGCATTATCTTGATATCGCTTAGGTCTATACAAGTGGCATTATCTTGATATCAAGCTATAGGTCTATACAAGTGGCATTATCTTGATATCAGCTTAGGTCTATACAAGTGGCATTATCTTGATATCAGCTATAGGTCTATACAAGTGGCATTATCTTGATATCGGCTGTAGGTCTATACAAGTGGCATTATCTTGATTCGGCTGTAGGTCTATACAAGTGGCATTATCTTGATTCAGCTATAGGTCTATACAAGTGGCATTATCTTGATGTTGGCTGTAGGTCTATACAAGTGGCATTATCTTGATGTCGGGCTATAGGTCTATACAAGTGGCATTATCTTGATACCAGGCTATAGGTCTATACAAGTGGCATTATCTTGTTGTCGGGCTGTAGGTCTATACAAGTGGCATTATCTTGATGTCGGGCTGTAGGCCTGTACAAGTGGCATTATCTTGATATCAGGCTGTAGGTCTATACAAGTGGCATTATCTTGTTGTCGGGCTGTAGGTCTATACAAGTGGCATTATCTTGATGTCGGGCTGTAGGTCTATACAAGTGGCATTATCTTGATATCAGGCTATAGGTCTATACAAGTGGCATTATCTTGATATCGGGCTGTAGGTCTATACAAGTGGCATTATCTTGATATCGGGCTGTAGGTCTATACAAGTGGCATTATCTTGATGTCGGGCTGTAGGTCTATACAAGTGGCATTATCTTGATGTCGGGCTGTAGGCCTGTACAAGTGGCATTATCTTGATATCAGGCTGTAGGTCTATACAAGTGGCATTATCTTGATATCGGGCTGTAGGCCTATACAAGTGGCATTATCTTGATGTCGGGCTGTAGGCCTGTACAAGTGGCATTATCTTGATATCAGGCTGTAGGTCTATACAAGTGGCATTATCTTGATATCAGGCTGTAGGCTTACAATGGCATTATCTTGATATCAGGCTGTAGGCCTGTACAAGTGGCATTATCTTGATATCAGGCTGTAGGCCTGTACAAGTGGCATTATCTTGATATCAGGCTGTAGGTCTATACAAGTGTCATTATCTTGATATCAGGCTGTAGGTTTATACAAGTGGCATTATCTTGATGTCGGGCTGTAGGCCTGTACAAGTGGCATGGTGCCACTGACATTATCCCGATTTCCTTTATATGTTGAGCGTCAATACACCAGTGCCGTTCTTAAAGGCTTATCAGTGTTTTTTTTTGTTACGGACAGAATTTTCCAAAAGTTTGCATATAAGTACTTCAGACTATAACTAAATGACATTTAAATTAAAAATATGGGGTCAACATGCTCGTTTAAGAGATTTAGCTTATGATAAAATAGTATGTAACATTTATGTGTTATTTATCCAAATGCAATAAAAAGAGCCTGAGCTGATCTCACTAGTTATTTACCAAGGACGTAGGATTAAAAAAATAAAATGCGAATTTAGTGCTTAAGTTTTCCAAATACATAAAGCAAACTCGGTTTTTTAATTGATCAATATTGGTAGAGTTGAACCATAGGACATCTGTACCATATTTATTAAATCTGGCCTTTTTCAAGAGATCAATTTTTAGTTTTCATAGTATTTTTTTGTTGCATGGCAACCAGATTTAAGATCAAACATTATTTGAGCAACTATGTAAGGTTACCCAAGGATACATCCTGCCAGTTTAATAAATTTACTGTCCAGTGTTTCAAGGAAGATTGATCTTAAAGTTTTCCCTATATACATATAAGGCAAATAAGCCCCGCCCCTGGCGGCCATGTTTTTTATATTCGGATGTAGAACTTTGGTAGAGGTTGACCCAAGGAACATCTGTACCAATTTATTTTTAAATCTGGCCAGTAGTTTTGAAGAAGATGATTTTTAAAAATTTTAAATTATTTTTTTTTGTGCCATGGCAACCAGAGTTCTTCATGGATCAACTTTATTTTAGCAACTTTTGTGAGAGTACCCAAGGATCATTCCTGCCAAGTTTATCAAATTCTGTCCAGGGTTTCAGAGGAATGTTTGATTAAATTTTCCTATATACATATAAGGCAAATAAGCCCCGCCCCTGGCGGCCATGTTTTTTACGGATCGGAATTTTTTTAGCAACTTTGGTAGAGGTTGACCCAAGGAACATCTGTACCAATTTATTTTAAAATCTGGCCAGTAGTTTTGAAGAAGATGATTTTTAAAAATTTTAAATTATTTTTCTTTCTGTAGCCCTGGCAACCAGAGTTCTTCATGGATCAACTTTATTTTAGCAACTTTTGTAGAGCCTCACCCAAGGAACATCCTGCCAAGTTTATTAAATTCTGTCCAGGGTTTCAGAGGAGATGTTGTTTAAAGTTTTCTCTATATACATATAAGGCAAATAAGCCCCGCCCCTGGCGGCCATGTTTTTTTACGGATCGGAATAATTTTAGCAACTTTGGTAGAGGTTGACCCAAGGAACATCTGTACCAAATTATTTTTAAATCTGGCCAGTAGTTTTGAAGAAGATGATTTTTAAAGTTTTCAAATTATTTTTCTTTTTGTAGCAATGGCAACCAGAGTTCTTCATGGATCAACTTTATTTTAGCAACTTTTGTGAAGGTTGACCTAAGGATCATCCCTGCTAAGTTTAATCAAATTCTGTCCAGTTGTTTCAGAGGAGATGTTGTTTAAAGGTTTCTCTATATACATATAAGGCAAATAAGCCCCGCCCCTGGCGGCCATGTCTTTTTACGGATCGGAATAATTTTAGCAACTTTGGTAGAGGTTGACCCAAGGAACATCTGTACCAAATTATTTTGAAATCTGGCCAGTAGTTTTGAAGGAGATGATTTTTAAAGTTTTCAAATTATTTTTCTTTTTGTTGCCATGGCAACCAGAGTTCTTCATGGATCAACTTTATTTTAGCAACTTTTGTAGAGCCTCACCCAAGGAACATTCCTGCCAAGTTTCATTAAATTCTGTCCAGCGATTTCAGAGGAGTTGTCGTTTAAAAGTTTCTCTATATACATATAAGGCAAGTAAGCCCCGCCCCTGGCGGCCATGTTTTTTTACGGATCGGAATAATTTTAGCAACTTTGGTAGAGGTTGACCCAAGGAACATCTGTACCAAATTATTTTGAAATCTGGCCAGTAGTTTTGAAGAAGATGATTTTTAAAATTTTCATTTATTTTCTTTTTGCTGCCATGGCAACCAGAGTTCTTCATGGATCAACTTTATTTTAGCAACTTTTGTGAAGGTTGACCTAAGCAACATTCCTGCCAAGTTTCATTAAATTTGTCCAGCGGTTTCAGAGGAGATGTCGTTTAAAGGTTTCTCTATATACATATAAGGCAAATAAGCTCCGCCCCTGGCGGCCATGTTTTTTTACGGATCGGAATAATTTTAGCAACTTTGGTAGAGGTTGACCCAAGGAACATCTGTACCAAATTATTTTGAAATCTGGCCAGGAGTTTTGAGGGAGATGATTTTTAAAGTTTTCAAATTATTTTTCTTTTTGTAGCCATGGCAACCAGAGGTCTTCATGGATCAATTTTATTTTAGCAACTTTTGTAGAGCCTCACCCAAGGAACATTCCTGCAAGTTTCATTAAATTCTGTCCAGCGGTTTCAGAGGAGATGTCGTTTAAAGAAAATTGTTGACGACGCACGACGCACATCGCACGACGCACGACGACGGACGACGGACGAAGGGTGATCACAATAGCTCACCTTGAGCACTTCGTGCTCAGGTGAGCTAAAAAAAGAGGGCCAAGATGGCCCTGTGTCGCTCACCTAAGTAAGATTGCTGTGTTAAGCATGATTACAAAAATGCAGCATTTAAAGTATTTTGACATTTGACTAAGTGACCTAGATTTTGATCCTACCTAAATTTGAACTCATCTGGGATTCCATGTAGTCATCATTCTTTTCAAGTTTAATGAAGGCTGGGACTCCATGTGACACATTTTCGAACTCATCAAAGATTTCACATAGACAAACATCCTGACCAATTTTCATGAAGATTTGGCAAAAACTGTGGTCTCTAGTATGTTCATAAGGTTTTTCTAAGATTTGACCTATTGATCTAGTTTTTGACCCAACATGACCCTATTTTAAACTAATATGACATCCTGACCAAGTTTCACGAAGATTGGGCTAAAACTGCGGCCTCTAGAGAGTTCACAAGGTTTTTATAATATCTGACATTGTGACATAGTTTTTGATCCATCATGACCAAATTTCAAACTAATCCAAGATATCATGTAGACAAACATTCTGACCAGAATTTATGAAGATTGGGTTAAAACTGTGGCCTCTAGAGTGTTCACAAGGTTTTCCTAAAATTTGACCTGGTGACCTAGTTTTTGACCCAACGTGATCCAATTTCGAACTCATGTGAGGTATCATTTAGACAAACACCCTAACCAAATTTTATGAAGATTGGGCTAAAACTGTGGCCTCTAGAGTGTTCACAATATTTTTCTAAGATTTGACCTGGTGACCTAGTTTTTGACCCCACGTGACCCATTTTCAAACTCATCCGAGATATTAAGTAGACAAACATCCTGATTAAGTTTCATGAAGATTGGACCAAAACTGTGGCCTCTAGAGTGTTCACAAGTAATTGTTGACGACGGAGGACGGACAAAAGGCGGTCACAAAAGCCCACCCTGAGCACAAGTGCTCCGGTGAGCTAAAAGGGAATTATTATCCTACTTTCACTTTCATATAAATATTTGGAAAACGCTGTTGTGTATGTGTAATTTCAATTTGCAGATAAGTATTTTCTCTGAAAATGACTTATAGAACTTAAAAAAATACATTCCATTGGCATTATAAACTGACAATAGCGTATGAACTCATTTTATTTAAGTTAATTATTCATTTCATTACAATCTCCTGACTCCAACGCAGGAGATCTTAGTAGCGCAGCCATGATTCACTCATGTGAGAACCTCTGTGCGCTTCGAGCAAGTCATTCTGACCGGCGTTGACACATTTTTGTTGTTGTTGTTGTTGTTGTTGTTTTTAAGTTAAAGGCGAAAATAATATCAAACGTGCAAATACAGAACAAGCGAAAATCGCCATTGTGTCAGGATTAAAATGTATACAAAAACTACAAAAGGCTATAAAATTTAATATAAATAATTTTTTTCTTTTCTTTTTTTTTATGGACAGATTTCACTTATTATTTTTTTTAGATTCTATCCTCTGATATAAAAGCTCTCTGACAATGTAAAAATAAAACAATGTATACCTTATTTTTTTTTCATCACTGAAACTGCATTTTTATTTTATTTTTATTTTTTTAAAGCCAAATTTGCATTAAAAAAAACACACACACTAAAATGTGGCTTTCTGGACCCTCAACATTAGGCATATACTGAATTCTACTGAAAAAAAACACATGAAAATTAAAAAAAAAAAAAAAAAAAAAAATCAGTGGTAACTCGCTGAAACGTTCTGGTGCGTCGATGTTGATGATCGAACCCATTATTACTTCTCGACTACTGACAGGATTGCGTAATGTTACAGTTTGGGGCTCAGATTTTATTTTTACTACAAGTTTTATTACAAGAGAGAGAGAGAGAGAGAGAGAGAGAGAGAGACAGAGAGAGAATTATTGTTGTGTTATGTTTTAGAAAAGAAATCGTTTCAGTATATAACCGTTCAACTTAAAATGAACATTTTTTCTAGACGATGGACCTATGTACAAATATATCAATAAATCGCGGAATCACCTTGCTTTAATATAAATTGTTTGAATCTAAACTTTAATGAGTTTATACTTACACATTTAACCATTTACATATGCAAATTTATGACTACATGTATATGAATACCGAACTAGTCTAAATATCACAAAAACACGTAACAATTTGTCCAGTTCTCGCAAGGTCACGTTTTCAAATATCTCCTATCCTACTGAAGATATGTGAAAGTAAATTGTATCTTAAATTGTAAAATTACATTACCATCAAAATGATACCTTATGTACTAAAACAAGTCAAGAAATAAAAATGTTTCATGTGATAATGGTAACTATGTAAAAATGTGTTGTTTTTCTACAACACTGCTTGAATTAAAATCATAAATTAAAAGAATTTTTAAAATAAATCAAAATGAAAATAATTCTTTGCAATAGAGAAACGATTATTTCATAATAAGGTTACACTTTCCTCTGTGATTTGAAAGCTTGCAATATTTACTGATCTGCTGTGTGCCTAAACAATATTTTCCACTGGTTTTTACAGGAGTGTCCTATCCCTGTTTAATATGTCTTTGTATTTTTATGTCCAATAAGCAAACTAATGTAGAATAGCAAACTTAGAACATATCTTGTATCCAAATACATCTAGAACAGATTACATGTATAAAACTCTGATGTTGAAATGACATGATAATGTTAATATATTTATATTTTGTTTATATTTAATTTTGTTAAATCTGCCGTTATGATTATTTCGTTTGTAAAGTAAGTTATGAATTCGTATTACACAAAGAGATTTACTTAATGTATAGTTTTCATGTATACACGTAAATAGGCGTCCACAAAATCCCCGAAAATTAGCCCCTAACGAAAATTGGTGCACCGCAAAAATTTATTGATTTCAGTTACGGTCACAGTGACACGCACAATCTGTTTCATCAAATCCTGAATTCAATAGATGCATGTCGCATGTTTCATTAATCACACATTGCATACATTTCTTTTCAGTCATACTCATACAAATGTACAACCAAGTGCACGAGATGTTGTCGAATGATGCTGGAAACAAATATGGCCGTGCACTGATTTGAAACACTTGCACTGCCTTAGACTTCCAGTACTGTTAATAAAGAAACGATATTACAACAAAAAATTATTCAACATATACCATGCATGACCCTGGATACCTAATAATTTGGACATTTAGTGAGTGAGAGAAAATAAGGCCTAGCCAGGATGAAATCATTTCGAATCAAACTGAATGATTAGTGGCAACTTCCTCCCTGTATACTTCATCATCTGATATGACGACCGAGACTTCACTACTCATGAAGATAAGGAAGATAACATCCTAACTGTGGTCACACCTGTTTATGTCGTACATATGTTGACCTTAGATTAATTGACGTTTATAACTGCATAAGAGATATATACGGGAATTGAGAGAGAGAGAAAGAGAGAGAGGGGGGGGGAATTTTAATAAGACACCTCTTTAGTAAAACAACATTTCTGGAGAGTTTCGCCCAGCTTCGACCGGTGAAAGGCTACACACAACTGATATGTGTTGAGATACACATCGCGCGCGTCTCGCTTCATCACTGAAACGTACATAATAGGTCTTGTTTTATAGAAACTCATTACACACACACATATATATATATGTAATTAAGTGTTTATGTTTCCTCCGAAACAAGCAATCTGACAGAAACCCATAGTACCGACAGTATCGACAGATGGACAGATTGTAACGCGAAAAAAACGAAAACTAACAGTACATACCAGAAAGATGTGGTTAATCCCGGAAAGCTTCCCTATCGACTGAGTGTCACTGTGCTACATTCACTGATAACACCACTATACGGTCAGCTTTTGTTTTTATGCACCATCCACTCACAATACGTGTTTATGCATTTTAGTGTCAATGTGCATATGGTACTTCCCGGATAACTGTCGATTTCAACGCGCCCCTTATGTGACAGCCTAGAAAAGACATGGGATGTTGAGAGGCAATGTACAATAAGTGTGTGTTACTATATTTAGCTCACGGTCATATCGAGCTGGTGGCGTGACTGTTGTTGCTTTTGGAGACAATATAATTATTACCCATATGTGATGTAAATCAACAAGCTCAGTTACACTGGCAGGTTTAATCCTAGTATTTTATACCGGAATTCGAACCCGCAGCTATGGGATACCATAAGCTCCGCTTGTTACGAACTAGTCGGGTCTTGATGTGTGTATCCACGAAGATACATTAGATGTAAATCTCGTGTGTATCTACAACGTGTTTTATGTCGGTTTTCATTTTCCATGTGCATTGTATTATGTCATTTAATTGCATTTTATACTCCATCATGAGACGATGTGCAGTGTGCAAGGTCCGGAGCTCAATGGTTAAGGTCAGATAAAAACGGGGTTGTTTTTGTCCGGTCCACAAGATGGATTTTAAAATTACTTCGCACATATACCCATATTCATAAGACGATGTGCAGTGCGCAAGACCAATGTCCATAGATTCAAGGTCAAGGTCATACTAGGAGTTCAAAGATCACCAACAGGATATTTTGTACATGTCCGGTCCACAATTTCACCACTTATTGATGGATTTCAAAATTATTTTGCACAAATGTTCACCATTATGAAAAGATTTGCAGCGCGCAAGACACGGGTCGTTGGCTCAAAAATCAAGGTCACAAGATTAAAAATAGGTTCTATTTTTAACAGCCTGAAAGTGATATGATGGAATTATTTGGCATAAGTGATTATTATACAAAAATGATAGGTCATAAAATAATTTGGTTCCATAAAAAGTCAAGGTCACATGTGCTCTTCATGTATGCTCTTACACTTTATATCTATATTTATCGTATGGCAATACTGAAAAAACATTTGCTTGTTACTTTGTCATACGATTTCGAAAATTTCGAAGTTATCCGAAATAATCATCCTATGAAGAGGACATTTCACGTTTCATACTTACGTTACCTATGCATAACTCTAAACGTGTTAAAAGTTCATTGGTTGATACACATCACTGAGGAAAACCGCAGTTGGGTAGAATTGTAACTCTTCAGTGATTGCCCTTTGTTACAATTTTAATAACCTTAAGAAGGAAATGTTCCATTCAACAAAATCATCACATATGTCGTTTCTGATTGTACCTTTAAAGTAGCTCGTTCAAAGATGAATAATCATGGTCGAATAAAATAGAAAAATCTACTCCCCCTTATTAATGTTCGTGAAGTCTTTGCTTTCAAATATACTTTGCAAGTGTAGGTCACGGGAAAACGTTATTTTCGTAAACGCCCACCTCGGCGAAATTAGTGAAAAATAGAATTCAGTATCCGCGAAGCAGATGCTTGTGGTACCACGCGACACGTTTCGCAGTATGTCATCTTCACCATTTCAGGGTAGCGATTTCGTAAGTTCAGTCTATGGAGTGCGCGCATGCGCGAATTGTGGATGTGATCAGCCAAATGACGGCATACGAAAAAAAAAAAAATATGAGTTTAGGTTTTATAATTCTAACCAGAGTTTCAATACCGTTCGTGACGGTATTGCCTGTGATGGGGAAACCACGCATATTTCTTTTTTACAATCAGGGATGGTAGCATTGGGTGACCATGCGTCTGTAGATGGTATTGGTGGATGTAATAAAGATCAAATTCTTACTCAATGACGAGCTGTTTTAATATGCAGCTTATTCAACTGTGAGAAGTATGTGTCGTAACCGGCCTATAGGACAGGTCTTATTCATAAACCTTCACCAATCAATGCATGCATGACAATATGCGAGAGAAGGAACATGAAGTAATACAATTTTGATTGCCATATCTATCCTTAAAAGAACACTTACAATAAAAAAAAAAGTCAGTTTGACGTATAATCTTATTACTACTAATAGTATACTGTTGAGCAAAACAAAATCCCCATGTTTGGTCATACATAATACTATTTCTTGATATACTGCCTTCTAAGGTCTAAGTGATATGGAAAAATTAACACAAAATGGTACTCATCTTCAATATCATTTTTTTTTTTTTTTTTTTTTGCATAGATTATATTTTCTTTCGGATCTTTAAATTGATGTATAATTCTCTTCCTGTTTTACAACAAAGTAATGTCATAACAAAAGATAAGGAAGGTGTGTTTATTGATTAAACATTTGGTTTAAAATTTGCTGTGTGTATTACCTCTATTTTGTTATACCCATCTATGCATGGTAACCCGATGCAACATTCCGTGATTGTAAGCAAGACAAATCTTCATTTGTTCGAGTTGTTTTAATGTACTATCGACAGTAATTCGGTCCTTTAGAGACCATGTGTACGTGCTGCCTCACTGCAGTGGCACGATACCACACCCAGTCACATTATCCTGACACTCGGTCAACCATTCCTGGAATTACCTTCAAGCAAGGAAGCTACGCCAGTTTTATTTTTACGACTTTGGTCTGTCGAAGTAAGGAAGATATTCGTACTCTGGACACTTTCATCGTCGAATACCTACACCCGATTGATACTGTATTTTGTCGTTTTAAGGAGTGTCAGATCTCGTTATTTCATTAGTCTCATCAAAACCTTGGGTGCGTGCACGTGTACCTAAGCAAGCGTGACTCTGCCTTCCTTCCACACGGTTCACATGTGATTTTTTCTTGCATATCCTAAGAACCATTTTTAAATGTTTATATTTAATAATCCTCAGAAGATCATATTTAATTTGAGTAAATACTTTGAACTTTTTATTTATGGCAGTGTAATAATCTAGGATGAGATCATTTAATTGGTTTACCACATGATTTTTTTTAATCTGGGAATGACAAATAAACATTCTTCCTGTGTGCAAGAAAATGGTGGAAAGTTGTTAAATAAATATCGACTTGTAAAAATTGTGTTTAATCAGGTTTCTTTGAAATCGCGATGGTTAAGCTAGTTCGCCTGTACTTATATTTTGTAATTCTTTTGCAAAGGGGGTTGATACTGGATTGCATGATCGTATGACGCATACTGATTTGTGTGCAGATATGATTGCTATGATATTGAGAGAGTTAGTCAAGGAGACATCCATTCAAGTTTGGGTACACTGATCAAACTGTTAGCACACACACACACACACACGTGTGTATTACTGACATATACTAATTTTTTATTTGTCACATCAGATTAACTTTTCAGTTGCCTGTTTCAATTTATTTTCTCACTCTTCACCCCCTTTTTTTCTCTGACTTCTGTTGGCTATACGGTAATTTCCCAATCTAAACTAGTAATTTCCCATACTCCATGAAATCCTGGTATTTCAGCCCCATCATTTCATGCTGATGCACCCACAGCTGCTAGGCAACTGATACCATTGACCTACTTGGTATATACCATCTTACATTTAAACACCGTTGCCTACAATCTACTTAGTTACATAAATAGCCTTTGTCTTTATAGGACACGGTCAATTTTAATACGTCACGTCAGCATATATGGGACACTATTAACGGCGACCATATTACATAATATGGAAGGGGATCACCGTCATATACTGTACATACCACAACGTCTTAGTCCTATGTTCAAACTTTTAACTCCGATGTCTCAACTTCCATTTCCATAATATGGATGTTATTTCACTGATAGAACAAACTAACAAAATAAATTGTATTTCATCAGTTAGCATAAAATAAAGTGATCGGTCAGAATGTAAAGTCCTCCCGTTTCGACATCACGCAGACATAGTATCGCGTCGCCAATCAATTCAGACCGGCGTTGACACATTGATTGTTTCTCCTAAATCGTCCGTGTGCACGTGACAATCATCCCATTTAGTGTTTATTTTTCCTTTTAATTCGGATACATTGGCTTTTTAGTTGTGTGTGACGTCAGTCACACTAACGTATAGTACTACGTTTTCAACTCCCGTTCTCCTAGATTTAAAACCGAATAACCTCCCAATAGTGTAAATATGATCGAACAATTGTATATATCTCTACAACATAAGTACATTACAATAAAGCAAAATGCTGAAAAATCAATGCTGTGTCAAAAAAAACTTACAGGCTACAAAAATCGCCTGTGACATGAAATCATTGTAGGACTTATTTTCCTATGCTGATGTAACGTAACTGTTTTTATCACGTGATCACTTTACCAAGCGCACGAATATAGTTTGTTGCGATGCAAAGGTGGCACGCAAATAAATTTGATAGTAAATGTGCAGCGTTCGGTCATTATAGACTGTTACAATAACCCATGTGAAGTCCAAAACAAATCATTGTAACATACTAATAATCACACCAATCTATCGACCTCAGATATCTCCAAGACCGTAAAAGCGAGTAACTCGCAGGCTGATCAGGTTTTATGCTGTTCACTGCTCCTCAGTGGTCTGGAAATGAGGACTTTATAATTAAATTTGGTAAGGTTTAACTGTGGTTTTCTGCAGATCAGGCTTTATGTGGTACCTATTGAGTGCGTCAAAATGAGTCTATATGAGGGAAAGGGTTAAACATCACTAACTTTATGATGATTAAGCTGATTGGCATACATTGGCCATAAAGATAGCCTTTACTGCTTTAGCTATTAAACATAGCTTTTTATATGCCGATAGGCTATTTAGCAATAAAGATATTTTTTTAATTTAAATGTGCTAAATCTGCCACTGCCTCTTTTACACTAAGTCAGCTACATTTTCTTAAAAACGTAGCCTTTTAAAGTTAAATCAGCTATTTAAGTTAAAGAGGCTAAATAGGCTCCATTGGTTTATCAAAATTATTCTTATGGCTAAACGGGTACCACATAGTCTAAATAGGCTAAAAGCTGTAGCCTGCATAAAACAAAGGCTAAATAGGATGATGGTCTAACGTCACATGCATCCTCTAAACGGTATGTTCAAATATCCAGCATGAAGATTTAATGATTGATTTATTTAAAACCTAAAACATAACGTCCTCGGTGGTCGAATGGTAAGACCGTTCGCCTCGTGGGTTCGATCCCAGGCTGCGATATACCAAGGTCATAAAGATGGTGCTGGTATAGGCACTTTGCTTGTCGCTCAGCATATAAGGGTAGTTCCAGGACTGGTTGCCCCGGTGTCAGGATAATGTGACTGGGTGTTGTATCATGCCGCATGTCTACAGCGTGATACTGCAGTGTGGCAGCACTATATCCGTCTCAAATAGACATAGCCTCCAAAAGACTGGCGGTGGGACGTTAAACTCAATAAAAAAAAACTAACAACAGTTTAATGAATCTCTAGCATGTAGTCTAGTTTGTTTTCACATTGCAATACATACAAATTTAGTTGTAAGGTGAAAATCATATTTGATTTCCTTATTTCCAAATAATTCTGAAAGAAAAAAACACAACAGGAAATGGGCTTGTTTGTTTAGATTTAATGTCACACGGATGTTTTTCCTTTTAAATAGAACCATTGTAGGATGTTAACTGGCTGAACAAAAAGCTTCGATTCACATTTTTTAATATTTAGATTAAAGTTAATAATATCAAGGATAATGACAAAGGAAATAAAACCGACATATTACGACCATTGAAAGCAATAAGGGCTTACCAGCATTCTTTTTATATAAGCTGATGTGCCCCTCTGACTTTCAATGGACGAACATTATTATTTATAGTTAGTTTCTCCCTCGCTCTCTCATTATAATTGGAAACTTATGCGTAAATCCAATGAAAGAGTATGTACAAAATAAAACCGGTCCCTAATGGATAACCATTTAACGAGACCCTGAAATAACATTAAACCGCAAGCCTGAGACTCACCCTATAACCTGGGGTGTAGACCATACGAGTGGATCTATGATACGGATTACTCTATCATCTGGCACTGAGAGAGTGCTAGGATATCAGATTATACTAGGAAATGTGTACTTAGAACACTGATAAGTGTTGGTTCATACATGTATGGAAAACAAAAAGTTAAAGATAAAAAAGTATAGTTTGCAACTTTGCATATGTTGCTGCGATGGTATTTCAATAATTTAGTGTCTCTTATTTCTTGTAGAGGTATAAGAACCGACATACAGGTAGTACAAGCGACCCACTGCAAGCCAGCTGTAACTCGGAGAACAACTTTACCCGCTCGGCCACGGAGTCCCCTGCATATATGCATGTAGATAATTCTGTACATATGCCTGTCTGTCATTAGGAAAATGAGTGGTAAGTTTGGAAGCATATCGTCCTGTTAACAACAAAATGGCAAGAATACTACCAGACCTAACAAGGCGCAAGTGACGTAATATAGCGTCCGGAAAATAGTTTCCCAATCTAACCTTAAGGAAGTATGATCATATTTGAACCTCCATGAGGGCTTTCATCAGACAACTTAAGATTAACATAAACGTAAAAAAAAATCTTCCTTCAACGTCAAACTTTATTTTCCGCAAGTAGATTAGAAATAGATTTTTTTTACACACGATTCATGATTATAACAACCGAAACAGGATGTAAGACGTTGGATTTTAAAACAAACACAATATTTTAGCAAAACTGAAGTACACACCCTGGCAGATGAAGATCATTGTATTTACATATAATCGAATGTCGTAAAATAAGATAAAGAAGATGATTTCTTGTTCGCTTGCTTTGTATAACTAAAAATCAAAGCACTAAAGGCACTGGTGTGGCGATTGCAGGGTGACTATGCATCAATACATAATTACCCATGTAAATTTCCCATAGATCTACAAGTTGTTGATCTGGTTTAATATTCTCCTGATAGATTGATATTTTTTAGCAATATCACCCAAGAGAACGTAACTCGTACATAATTGTGCAACCAGTGTTTTAGAGTTAACTTTCCTAAGGATTTTTTTTAACTTGAAAACTGTGTTAGGCCGGGAATTGCCGAGTAAATAGGATAATCATTTTGTGTGCATGTCAAGCGTTTATTGACAAAGATTACAGCAAACGGCATAACTTTAACTTTCATGCATTAGGAAATATAATTTTGAGGGGCCTCCGTGGTCGAGAGGGTAAAGTCGCTGACTCACTCAGCCCTTCACCGAGTAGGTTCGAATCCCGGCAGGGTCATTTGGATTTTCATATGAGGAAGCCTTCCAGCTGGCTTGCGGTAGGTCGGTGGTTCTACCCGGATGCCTCCTTGCATTCCGGGTTTTCCTCCACCTGTAATTTGCTGGACGTCGCTATATGACTGAAATACTGTCGAAGCGACGGTAAACTCAAATAGTCAAGTAAAGTCACTGAATTTTTTATATACTGTATACACTGGAGTCACTGACATGGCATGCGCATTCTGACAAAACTACATAAATATTTCATTTCTTAGCAAATATCACTAGTTACTATGGTGATAATTTATGTCAACTTAGTCATGTACTTTAATATTTTGGAAACTGAATAATGTAAGGGCGTTTCTCCCTAATTTAATACTTTAAAGGTCCATTATATTTTTATAATAATGATACAATTTTCATTAAAAAGAAAAGATAAAATTACATTGACATATTGTAGACTAGCGCAAATGACATTTAAACGCATTGAAAAAGTTGATAAACGTACCAGGTACCTTTGGTTCAAAAATGCAAATCTGTGTTACCGGTCACCTGTAAAAAACACACCAAAAACAGCATGCCTCACTAAAAGAATGCTCTGCCTGAAACAAAAACCATCCAGACTGTATTACAGATCCCCTGTACAAAAACCATCCAGACTGTGTTACCGGTCACCTGTACAAAAAACATTCAGACTGTATTACCGGTCACCTGTACAAAAACATCCAGACTGTATTACAGGTCACCTGTACAAAAACATCCAGACTGTATTACAGGTCACCTGTATAAAAACATCCAGACTGTATTACACGTCACCTGTATTAAAACATCCAGACTGTTACCGGTCACCTGTATAAAAACATCCAGACTGTATTACAGGTCACCTGTATCAAAAACATCCAGACTGTATTACAGGTCACCTGTATATAAACATCCAGACTGTATTACAGGTCACCTGTATAAAAACATCCAGACTGTATTACAGGTCACCTGTATAAAAACATCCAGACTGTATTACAGGTCACCTGTATAAAAACATCCAGACTGTATTACAGGTCACCTGTATAGAAACATCCAGACTGTATTACAGGTCACCTGTATAGAAACATCCAGACTGTATTACAGGTCACCTGTATAAAAACATCCAGACTGTATTACCGGTCACCTGTATAAAAACATCCAGACTGTATTACAGGTCACCTGTATCAAAACATCCAGACTGTTACCGGTCACCTGTATAAAAACATCCAGACTGTATTACACGTCACCTGTATAAAAACATCCAGACTGTTACCGGTCACCTGTACAAAAACATCCAGACTGTATTACAGGTCACCTGTATAAAAACATCCAGACTGTATTACAGGTCACCTGTATAAAAACATCCAGACTGTATTACAGGTCACCTGTACAAAAACATTCAGACTGTATTACAGGTCACCTGTATAAAAACATCCAGACTGTATTACAGGTCACCTGTATAGAAAACATCCAGACTGTATTACAGGTCACTTGTACAAAAACATCCAGACTGTATTACAGGTCACCTGTATAGAAACATCCAGACTGTATTACAGGTCATTGTACAAAAACATCCAGACTGTATTACAGGTCACTTGTACAAAAACATCCAGACTGTATTACAGGTCACCTGTACAAAAACATCCAGACTGTATTACAGGTCACCTGTATAAAAACATCCAGACTGTATTACAGGTCACCTGTACAAAAACATCCAGACTGTATTACAGGTCACCTGTACAAAAACATCCAGACTGTATTACAGGTCACCTGTACAAAAACATCCAGACTGTATTACAGGTCACCTGTATAAAAACATCCAGACTGTATTACAGGTCACCTGTACAAAAACATCCAGACTGTATTACAGGTCACTGTAAAAAACATCCAGACTGTATTACAGGTCACCTGTACAAAAACATCCAGACTGTATTACAGGTCACCTGTACAAAAACATCCAGACTGTATTACAGGTCACTTGTACAAAAACATCCAGACTGTATTACAGGTCACCTGTAAAAACATCCAGACTGTATTACAGGTCACCTGTATAGAAACATCCAGACTGTTACAGGTCACCTGTACAAAAACATCCAGACTGTATTACAGGTCACCTGTATAAAAAATCCAGACTGTATACAGGTCACCTGTAAAAAACATCCGACTGTTACAGGTCACCTGTAAAAAACATCCAGACTTATTACAGGTCACCTGTACAAACATCCAGACTGTATTACAGGTCACCTGTATAAAAAAATCAGACTGTATTACAGGTCACTGTACAAAACATCCAGACTGTTACAGGTCACCTGTACAAAAACATCCAGACTGTATACAGGTCACCTGTACAAAACATCCAGACTGTATTACAGGTCACTGTACAAAAACATCCAGACTGTTTACAGGTCACCTGTACAAAAACATCCAGACTGTATACAGGTCACTGTACAAAAACATCCAGACTGTATTACAGTCACTGTACAAAACATCCAGACTGTATTACAGGTCACTGTACAAAAACATCCAGACGTATTACAGGTCACCTGTACAAAAACATCAGACTGTATACAGGTCACCTGTAAAAACATCCAGACTGTATTACAGTCACTGTACAAAAACATCCAGACTGTTTACGGTCACCTGTACAAAAACACCAGACTGTTTACAGGTCACTGTAAAAAACATCCAACTGTATTACAGGTCACCTGTAAAAACACCAGACGTATTACAGGTCACCTGTAAAAACATCCAGACTGTATACAGGTCACCTGTATAGAAACATCCAGACTGTATTTACAGGTCACTGTACAAAAACATCCAGACTGTATTACAGTCACCTGTAAAAACATCCAGACTGTATTACAGGTCACTGTATAAACATCAGACTGTATTACAGGTCACCTGTACAAAACATCAGACTGTATTACAGGTCACTGTAAAAAACATCAGACTGTATACAGGTCACTGTATAAAACATCCAGACTGTATTACAGGTCACCTGTACAAAAACATCCAGACTGTATTACAGGTACCTGTACAAAACATCCAGATGTATTACAGGTCACTTGTACAAAACATCCAGACTGTATTACAGGTCACTGTACAAAAACATCCAGACTGTATACAGGTCACCTGTACAAAAACATCCAGACTGTATTACAGGTCACCTGTACAAAAACATCCAGACTGTATTACAGGTCACCTGTATAAAAACATCCGGCTGTATTACAGGTCACCTGTACAAAAACATCCAGACTGTATTACAGGTCACCTGTACAAAAACATCCAGACTGTTACAGGTCACCTGTATAAAAACATCCAGACTGTATTACAGGTCACCTGTATAAAAACATCCAGACTGTATTACAGGTCACCTGTATAAAAACATCCAGACTGTATTACAGGTCACCTGTACAAAAACATCCAGACTGTATTACAGGTCACCTGTACAAAAACATCCAGACTGTATTACAGGTCACCTGTACAAAAACATCCAGACTGTATTACAGGTCACCTGTACAAAAACATCCAGACTGTATTACAGGTCACCTGTACAAAAACATCCAGACTGTATTACAGGTCACCTGTACAAAAACATCCAGACTGTATTACAGGTCACCTGTACAAAAACATCCAGACTGTATTACAGGTCACCTGTACAAAAACATCCAGACTGTATTACAGGTCACCTGTACAAAAACATCCAGACTGTATTACAGGTCACCTGTACAAAAACATCCAGACTGTATTACAGGTCACCTGTACAAAAACATCCAGACTGTATTACAGGTCACCTGTACAAAAACATCCAGACTGTATTACAGGTCACCTGTACAAAAACATCCAGACTGTATTACAGGTCACCTGTAAAAAACATTCAGACTGTATTACAGGTCACTTGTACAAAAACATCCAGACTGTATTACAGGTCACCTGTACAAAAACAT
>CM037780.1:6789761-6839761 GCA_021229015.1 Solen grandis | reverse complement strand
TTGAAAATTTCAGGATCTACATCTGATTGAAACAGTTAGGGTTTGGATTTCTTATTGACAATTTGTTTTTACTTATTTTTGGAAAGGTTGTCATTTGTGTTTTTATCTTGAGATATCATTATACTTGGTGTAATATCTAGTGGTCATTTCTAATTTGTCTAATTTGGGAAGTCTTTGAAGAAATGCATAGGTAATACAATTATAAGGTATGGTGATATGTTTATTATGCTTGCAATATATACCTGGTAGTACTTGTGCAGTTAGTCTGTAGCATTTACCAAAATTTCACAGATGTCCTTCATACTTAATCTCAATTTGATATGTGTCTCAAATAAAGTAGAGGGTACCTGATAGGATGTCTTTAATTCTGCCTTTATGATTTTCAAATATTTCAAGAAAGACCTATGTAAAGTGTGTGAATCAAACATACCTGGTTACTTTTCGTTACTGTTGGAACAGATGGCATTGTGATTAGAACATTTTCATTGGTAGCTTGAGATAAACAGTGTGGCCATACCATGTTGTATATGACGTCATTTTAAGTTAATGCGAAGAGCATATTTTGCATCAATTCAGATGGAAAGACTGCTGTAAGTATTTTATTTATTAATTTTAATGGTGTATGGTGCATGCGAAGTGGAAAATTGTGCCCTACACATAAGTCCCAATGATTCTTTTGTCAGATGTAAAGTTGTTTCTAACATTCAGGAAAACTTTCTAAGTTTTTGAAATTTTGTTTGATAACACATAAAGCATATCTCTAATAATGTTTTCTCGAATGTATGGAAATGCTATTTAACTGACAAAAGAATCATTAGGGTTTTTGTGTAATGCATAATTTTTCACTTCGCATGCGCTATATCCCATTAAAATTGGTAAAGAAATAATATACTTATAGCAGTTGTTTTTTTCAAATCATTTCGAATTATGCTGTTTGTGATAGACTAAAATGATGATGTATTGCCACACTGATAAAAGGTTTAACCCTTTCCCTCATATAGACTCATTTTGACGCACTCAATAGGTACCACATAAAGCCTGATCTGTCTTAACCCTTTCCCTCATATAGACTCATTTTGACGCACTCAATAGGTACCACATAAAGCCTGATCTGCAGAAAACCTCAGTTGAACCTTACCAAATTTAATTATAAAGTCCTCATTTCCAGACCACTGAGGAGCAGCGAACAACATAAAACCTGATCAGCCTGCGAGTTACTCGCAGGCTGATCTGGTTTTATGTTGTTCGCATAGGTCTTTTAATGGTTTCCTCTATGAGGAAAGGGTTAATCACTGGCTAAGTTACATCATGGTTTTCAGTCACTAAAAATGGCAGTGACACTGGAAGCCTCATTGTTAAGTGACCAGTAGAGCTCAACTACTGGTTGATTTGGTGTCAGGAAAACTGTATAAGGGTTTATACTGGTCAGTTATGTTATGCTTTTGTTTTGTGGATTAATATCCTGGGCTTAAGTCATATAAATGTATTACTCTCTCGTAATATTCTTAAAAATTGAGGAAAAAAATTCCCCAGATATGCATGCTCATAGATAATTTATACATATTACTGGTGTTTTGTGATTATAAAACCAAAGTTGACCATAGATTGCAATTGTGTTGCATTATAAAGGTGGATGGTACATGTAGTTACATCCCTGTTGCACAACGTGTAAGTTATCAGTTTGATACACTGGTGCATGATTTTCTCTAGTTGGCACATTTACAAATGTGCTTAAGCAAAGATGAAGGAAAGGAAGGACATTTAAGAGTGAGATAGAGAGAGTATGTGAGGTAAAATGGATGTCAGATGAAAGTGGGAAAATAAGTTTTCCTCATTTTTTTTCTTAATGCATGCCACTAGCACCTTTGATCATTAAATAATTTTATGGGGTTTTCTTGTAGTATTTTTTATCAGGCTACATTAATAAAAAGAATCAAGTTGGTAAATTTGCAAACTGAGAATATTAATTCTGGTGTTTTCAATTTATCACTTTCATTCTTTATTTCATTAAAAGAGGAAAAGAGAAAATATTGAAATCAAAATATATAAACTTTTATTCTTAAGGCATGACCTCATTATGTACTTGTTGATTACAAACATTTACACAACAAATGACATGCTGCATGGTTCATGGTGTAAACTGCAGTCATGGTGTTGCTTTTTGTTTCAGTTTCAATAAGCCCACTAACGATGAGATTGACCCCCAGTTCCGACTGTGGCTGAGTTCCAAACCTGACCCCAGCTTCCCAATATCCATCCTTCAGACAGGAATGAAGGTCAGTTCTGAAAAAGCACTTGGTTTATCCTTCCAACAGTATTTCAGTCATTTTTAGATCACCAGGTCTGAAGGACCAAGTGTGCTATTGTCATCACTTAGCGTCTGGCATCCGTCCGTCAACAATTTGCTTTAAAAGACATTTCCTCTGAAACCCCTGGCTAGAAATTAATGAAACTTGGCATGGATCATCCTTAGGTGAACCTCCACAAAGTTGCTAAAATAAACTTGATCCACAAAGAACTCTGGTTGCCATGGCAACCAACAGAATTTTACTTTAAAAACTTCAAAAATCTTCCCCTCTGAAACTGATGGTTAGAATTTAATTCCTTTGGCACAAATGGTCACCTCATAAAGCTCTACCATAATTACTAAAATGAAGTTGATCCATTAAAAAAATGAGGCCCCTAGGGGGTTGGCTAATATCCTTATATACTCTATATAGAAAATTTCAAAATTCTTCTTCTATGAAGCCAGTAGAATTTAATTCTTGCACAAATGGTCACCTCATGAATGTGTACCATAATTGCTAAAATAAAGTTGATCCCTGAAAAAATGAAGCCCCTAAGGGTTCAGCTAGTTTTCTTATATACTCTATATAGAAATTTCGAAATTATTCTTCTGTGAAACCATTGGTCAGAATTTAATTTCATTTGACACAAAGGTCCACCCCCCTTAATGACTTGCTTCCATAATTGCTAAAATAAAGTTGATCCCTTGTAAAATGAGGCCCCTATGGGTCTACTAGTATAATTATACACATGTATACTAATTCTATTTAGAATATTTCAAAGATCCCTTATCCAATGAAATCATTTGTTAGAATTTTTTTTTTGCATGTATGGTCACCTCATGGCTGTCTGCTATACTATATTGTTAAAAAAAAAAAGTTAATCCCTTAAAAAATGAATCACATAGGGGGTCGTCTAGTTTCCTTATATACTCTATATAGAAAATTAATTTTTTTTTCTCTCCTGGAACAAATGTTCAGAATTATTGTTTTTCACGATTGATAACCTCAAGGTTTCAAACCATAATTGTGTAAACATTTTGATCCCTTGAAAATTGAGGCCTCCAGATGATTGACTAACTTATGAATTCTTTCTGTTTGAAACTTGAATTTGGTTGTAAAATCAAGTGACTTGAATTATTTCAAATAAGCTGATGTACTCTGGTGAGCAATCTAGGGACATATGGCCTTCTTGTTTATAATTTTAGCTACATGAGGCAGATACACTATTATAGTGCTACTAACAGCAACATGTATATGTAGCATTATACCTCACCCAGTCACATTATTTTCACACCGTGGCAACCAGTCTTGGAACTTAGTAACACAACCTCACAGTTACCAGCCAGGTCCTCTAACCATTCAACGACCAGAACCAGTCTCCTTATGTATATGTATAGCTGCTTATCTGATATAGTTCTGAATTATGTCAAAATTAGTTTGTAATTTGAATTTTGACAGAATCTTTATTTTAACTAATCATAAAAATGGGAATATATCAGTTGCTCCTTCCTTCCTGTACAGATGACAGTAGAACCTCCCCAAGGTCTCAAGTCTAACATGCTGCGAGCATTTGGTAGTGGCGGCACTGGTCTGATCTCAGAGCGAATGTTTGAGGATGTGTCACAGGGCCAGAGCTGGAAGAAGCTTCTATTTGGCCTGTGCCTCTTCAACAGCGTCATTCATGAGAGGAAGAAGTATGGTGCTCTCGGCTGGAACATTGCTTATGAGTTTAATGACTCAGACCTTGAGGTAAATGTAATGTACAATTAATTTAAAAAAAATGAAATCTTGGTGTGTTTTGACATTTTTATGGCAAGGATATTTTTTAAATCTATTTTCACCTCTCTTGAAGTAAAGAATTTATGATTTAGTCACAAAGGTTCTGAATGTGGTTACCAATAAAGATTTTACCTTTTATTTTAACTTTTGAATTTTGATGATATTAACATTTCTTTTGTTGGATAGAACAAAATTCTCAGGAATTTGCTTTGAGTGGAAAAAATATGTAGGAAATAGACCATTTCATTGCAAAGTGAGACATAGACCTATGTAAATCAACTACCTAATCTAAAGGCTGGTTGGTGTACGCACATTGTTAAATGGGAAATAAACATACATTTGAGATTTTTCCCCATTTACTGATGTGATTTTATTCAGCAAATTATACCAAGTATTGCCGATCCTCTGGTGAAATGGTCTCTAGGCCTAGCTGTAACAACTTTACTTGGTTTTTGACAGGCACTTGCAGAGTCACAATTTGAGGCTACAGCTCAGGGTCACAACTCAACAGTATTCCAGATATATGAAAGGGTGTAGTCATAACCATTTTACAAGAATAAATACTAGCAGAGGTTTTATGGTACATTCACAGGTGTCTATCCTTCAACTACAAATGTTGCTGGGGGAGGGAAAGCTCATCCCATGGGAGGCCCTGTCCTACCTTATTGGAGGTGTGACCTACGGTGGGCGTGTCACAGACGAGTGGGATTACAGGTGTCTCCATGCCCTCCTGGGCAGGTTCTTCTGTCAGGAGGCCCTCCTGCCGGACTACAGCTACTCTCCAAATAAGGTAAGGCTTTGCAAACTGAGGAATTGAATTGCACACAGCTTTATCATAGACTTTCGGGGTCAGTTTATTTTTGGCTTAATAATTTTGTAGTTTATTAGAAATATTGAGGAAAGTCTTCTAGCAAGCTTTATTTAAGTTGACAAATCTCAAACAAAAAATTAGAAAATATATTTTGAAAAAAAGAAAGTTGGACAAGCATATCCAATTTTACTTTTATCTCAGTAGATTAGGCTTTCTTTAATACTTAAACTTGGCCAAACTTTGCTGCAGTGTAGATATTTCTTATCACAGTCAGTATACAATACACAGTTCACTTTTCCTTTAAAACAATAATTTCTGTATGAAAATTACTTTTATCATTGATGTGAATCCCTAAGCGCTTAATATTGATTTGCACTTAGTTAATTCTGTCCTGACATTTTGAATCTACATGAATATCAAAATATTTTGACTTCATAATACAAATGGTTCCCTTCTCCCAATATCTAAATAAAATCTTTTTCAGTTTTTCCTTTTTATAGTCGTTAGTTGAGTGTACATGCATGTTTTCTCTTCATTTTTTCATTCTGGACTTATAATCTACATATAGAAGTTTTAAATACATTCACTTGGTTCATTTTCCTTCATTTTCGGAAATATGCTTTATTATCATGCCTACTTTTATATAAATGTTTTGCTTATTTTCTTTTTTTATATCAGTATTTTCATGCATAAGAACATAATTATTTGAAAAAAAAACAAAAAACATTCCCAATGTAGGGAGCATGTGAAAATATCATCAGGTTTACTTTCTATCGACCATGTTGGACTTTAAAGTTTAAGTAATTATTATTTTATGCAATATGACAGTGTGGGCACTCCATATGGGATGTTTTTGTTATGGTAAAGTCCCACCTTATGACTGATCCAATAAGACGACTGGTCCTTTGTTGAAGACCATTTTTTGCAAAGACCATTTTAGATTGCTATATAATTCTTTGGTTCCAATGAAAAGACCAGTTTGCTACAGTATTGTGTAAAACGACCAAATGAAAGACTGAAAGGCTTAATACTTAAGTGCTTAAATAGGTGGTGCTGTCACTCACATTTGTTTTCTGTTGATATTGAACATTATTGATTATTCTAGACATTGTTTATATCAGGTTGTGATACTTAATCACATTTATAGACCAACTGACAAACTGTTTTACAGACGTAAGATGTGACAGAAACTTCAAGCTTGTCTAACCAGAAATAGGGTGCATTCAAGTTTTTTTTTTCTCAGACTTCTATAAGGAAAAAAGACATAGACTCATACACTGATGTTTCCTTCCAGCGGCTATTTTGTATCACAGATGTATATGTCAGACTGTGACACTGTACATTCACTGTGTCCAGCTTTGTGTCCAACGTTTAAGTGAACTGATGAATTATATATTCAGTTTAAGCACTCAGATTTTCTCTCACTGTTAAACATTGGACGTTCACTCACAGTTTTGTCTCTGTTGTTCAGGTGGTACAAGAGGTAAGGGCCACAACTCTGTCATGATTCACCGCTAGGTCTTGATGGGTCCAGTCTACAGTTTCAGCTGATTTTTTTCTGTATTTCTCAGTTAAAATAACTCAATCCACAATTAACTAAAGGATTGTAGTTTAAGTGCTTATGTTATCAATGAATTGAAATTGTAATCCTTAAAAATTTAGCACATTTTTTTTTAACTTCATTGAAGAGTTTTAAGCAGGGAGTTTTTTGTGTTGGAAATATTATAGAATAAAATATTTTATCCTTTTAAACTCATACTAATGGTAAATAATTTATTGTATTATTTAAAGAAAATAAAATAAAGATTTTTCTTTCTTAATTTTTACCCTGTTTCTCAAATTTACAATTCATTTAAAGATTATGATACAGTAATAATATTACAAAACTGATTAGTAAGGTGATTTTCCTTTGAAACTGTGGCTGGCCTCATCTGTTTCAGGTCTCTTATATATGTCACTTTTTATCTGATCAATTGATTTTTTTACTGAAACTAATACATGTATAAACAAAATCCATTTGAATATGGTTTTCTTCTTTTAAGTAATAAAATTTTGACTTTATTTTTGTTATTTGTTATTTTTTTCTACAAGAATATTAATGCAAAAAATATGACAGATTTTGCATAAATATGCAATTCATTAAGTTTTGAAAATATGTTTCACATGTTTATTTTATCCCTCAAATGATATTAAATGAATTGAAATATTTAAAAAAAAAATGAGAAGTAACTTTTTGTAAAAACTTAAATCAAGTTATTTTTTAAATTGTTTATATTGTCTCAATCTAAATACTGGACTGGATAAAAGAAGATAAAGGCATGTTGGGTGTTAAAAGAATGCCTGTATTTGTGATGTTGTTTCATTTATCATATACGCATATTGTGTTCTGCCAGTGGTGTAAATAAGCTTTTAAGTCACACTTCACCATGTGTTATAGGTCTCTATACCACACTTTATATCCTACATGCACACCCGGTTAGTGTATACATGTAGTGCAATATATTGGTGTATTAATCCACCATTTTTTTTTTTTTAAATGTTTTACAAAATTTCTTTAAGTATTGGCCAAAAAAATCAATAGAATAAGAAGAGTTGCAGTGAAGTAAACAAATGCATATGTTTTTTTTTTTCTTAGATGTTTAATGACTCATATCATTCTCATTGAATTTTAATTATATTATACTTATTACAGTTTTGAGTTTATTTAAATTTTCTTTGAAATTAATTTCATTTTCTTTTTCGTTCATTGATCTATATAACTTGTTTATGTTTCAGCCATATTTCAGCTGAATGAGAAGGTTTTTTTTTTGCTTTTTTTCATACCATACAGCAATCAGGGAAAATGAATTATATTGTGATTTAAAAAAAACAAAAAAACCCAAAAAAACGTGTATATCAGTCATATACCGTATACACGGTCAGATTAGGCGCAGCTACATATAAGGCGCATCCTAACTTTCAGAGTAACTTATTTGAAAAAAAAATAAATCACTTATCGTATCGTATGCGGCGAAATCTTGTACATGATTATGCATACCAAAAAGTGTAAATTTCCTTTCATCATTTCAAGGGATGACTGCAAAACTGTTCTATCTCTTTCTGTTTCTGTATGCTCTTAGAATAGTTTTGCGATCAGACCTTGGTTTATACATGGTCTGAAGGTGGTTTAAGGCAAAAGGAATATTGTCACATATATAAAAAATACAATTTATTCTCATGGTTTATTTGCATGGTCAAGGAATAACAATACTGTCAAAAGAGAAGCAAGTTTGATTAACCATTATCAGCACATAGTCTACCTACAAATGTGCTTCAGTTTTGACAAATGTATAGATGTCATTTTGGTTATATGTATGGTGGCATATTTCTGCCCGCCACTTACCCACTTAGCTATGTCGACACTGTTCCCACATTTTCAATAAGTATCTGGCAAGTTGAAAACTTTTGTGTTATCCTCTTAGGTATCTTAACAGACAAAAGTGCCTGTTAGTGCCCACTATTGCCAACCATGTATTCATATAAGATAACTCAATATTGTGCCTTTTTTCAAGTTAGTCAGTTAAATTATGTGGATAACAAATATTTTTAGCTCACCTTAGCACAGCATGCTCATGGTGAGCTATTAGGATCACCCTGCGTCCATCGTCAGTCGTGCGTTGTCAGCAATTTGCTTTAAATGACATCTCCTCTGAAACCGCTGGACAGAATTGATTAAACTTGGCAGGGATGATCCTTGGGTGACCCTTCACAAAATTGCTAAAATAAACTTGATCTATGTAGAACTCTGGTTTCCATGGCAAAGGAACGAAAATAAATGAAAACTTTAAAAATCATCTTAAAAACTACAGGCCAGATTTCAAAATGTTTTAGTACAGATTTTCTTTTGGTAACTCTCTACCAAGATTGCTAAAATTATTCTTATCCATAAGAAACGATGGCCGCTAGAGGCAGGGCTTAATTTGCCTTATATATATGTAGTGAAATCTTTAAACAATATCTCCTCTGAAACTGTTGGACAGACTTTGATTAAACTTCACAGGGGTGATCCTTGGGTGAACCTCCACAAAATTTACTAAAATAAACTTGATCAATGTAGAACTCTGGTTGCCATGGCCATGAAAAGAAATAAAATGAAAACTTAAAATATCATCTCCTTTATAACTACTGGCTAGATTTCAAAATATTTTAGTACAGACGTTCCTTGGGTAACCCTTTACTCAGGTGAGCGATCCAGGGCATCTATGTATCTGGAAAAAGCATGATATCCAGTTAACCTAAATGAATATGTGGTTGGCATTAGTGGGCACCAACAGACAGTTTTGCCCTGTTAAGTTACATAAGTGGATAACTTGAACATTTTCTACTTGCCAGATAGTAGCTGAATATGTAGTAATTTTTCAGAAAAGTTTCGACATAACTAACTGGATAAGTGGTTGGCAGAAATATGCCACCATATGTATGTAAATATTATATACCAATATATGACCTTACAATCATGCAGGTATGATAATCATGAACTTGGTATTTTTCAGGGTAGAATATTGTCATTAGAAACATTATTTTTTCTAGTTCACTTAATTTTTGCCATCATACAAAGAGATAGACCAGTGACTAACACTCAGTTTGTCATTTTAGATTTACCAGCCTGTGAAAGACTCCATGTCATTCAGTGATGTTGTAACGTATGTGGAATCTCTCCCAAACTACGACTCTCCTGACATCTTCGGAATGACGGAAAATGCAGAAAAGGCATGTCGTGAGCTTCAAGCAGACGAGTTGATAGAGACTATAGTGAGCGTCCAGCCACGTCTGGCAATGGGCTTGATTGGGTGAGTACTTCTACACAGTTGTAGAGTGGAACTGGCTCTAGTATTAATATTGGATATGTTTTCAGAGGGTAGAAATGCCCAACAAAAACATGTTTCTTTAACATTATGAAACAACGTTTTTGCTATAAAGTTTTAAAACATAATTTTAAAACAAATTTTTATAATTTGATTTTTTTTTTTGAATGTTAAAATGCCACATTGCAACAGTATTTTTTTTTTATCATCTGTATGAGCTTTTGCTTGTTTCAGGTCGGAGAAAAGCAGTGATGAGATCGTGCAGGATCTTGCCCAGGATATCCTGAAACAGCTTCCGGAGACGGTAGAGGAGCTTGCTGAGGGAGACGTGCGCTCCAGCACCACTGGCTCTAACATCTTCCAGATCACCATTAAACATATCCTGACACGTGAGCTGCCCGACTTCAGGGACAAGGAAAAGAACCAGTGTATGTGCCTGTACCTCTTATTTTGTCCTCCATTGCTTCATACAAGATAAAACAGAAATAACGTTATCTGCCAGTTTAGACCAGATCAGCCTCCAAGTAATTCAATGTCTTTTGTTTCAAGATGACTTGACTATAATCAAGATGTGTTTTCTTGAAATAAATAGCAGGTATACCGTTTACAGGAGGAATTTTTATCTGGTATGTTGGTAGAGCAGAATGATATGAATAAAAAGTTTAATATAAACCTTTGATTTTTTCCTTACTGATCTTTTAACCCTTTCCCTCATAGAGGACACCATGAAAAGACCTTTGCGAACAGCATAAAACCAGATCAGCCTGCGAGTAACTCGCAGGCTGATCAGGTTTTATGCTGTTCGCTGCTCCTCAGTGGTCTGGAAATGAGGATTTTACAATTAAATTTGGTAAGGTTTAACTGGTTTTCTGCAGATCAGGCTTTATGTGGTACCTATTGAGTGGTCAAAATTAGTCTATATGAGGGAAAGGGTTAAACTAAATTTTAATCCATTTTCATATATGTACATATATGTATCTAAAGTGGCGTAATTTCCTTTTTTAAGCAATTTACAATGCTTTTGAAGGATTAAGCTAAAAGAGGTTAACATTGTTTTTAAATTCATTTATGAATTGTAAGAATCAGACATGAAATCCAATTGCTGTTTATTACAGTGTTGCAGTCAGCAGTGGATGCTGTAATGGGCAACTCAGCCCTGGTCACCGTGCTGCGACAGGAGATCGACCGCTTTAACCACCTGCTATACATCATCCACATGTCCATGCGCTCCCTAATCCTTGCTATTAAGGGGGAGGTTATCATGTCCGAACCCTTGGAGGAGGCCTACAATGCTCTGCTTTCACAGAAAGTGCCACAGAACTGGAAGGTAATAACAGAGTTGCCTTATTTCCTGTAGATTTTCAATGCCTTCCCATTTTCAAGCTTCAAATTCTGAAAAAAGTTTAATATTTGGCTGGGATATATCAAAGTCATAAAAAATGGTACTTGCATAGCTCCCTTGCTTGGTGCTGAGCATATAAGAGTAGTTCCAGGACAGGATGGCTTGTTGTCAGGATAATGTGACTGGGTGTGGTATCATGCCACATGTCTAGGGCATGATACTGCATTGTGGCAGCACTATATCTGTCTCAAGTAGATATCACTCCAATCACTAAAATACTGTAGGTGACAGGATGTTAAACCCAACAAACAAATATTTGACAGAATTATAGCCCTTCAATTCAGATTTTTTTTTATACAAATGTATAGTCAAACTTGTGATAGCGGTCACGTGTATTAAGCGGTCACCATGACGTAAGCGGTCATGTCAAGTCCTCCCAAACAAATTCTTCTTTGTCGTGTAATAAGCGGTCACTTGTCATATGCGGTCAGACTGGTCACATTAAAAGGGGATAATCATACTTCAAAGGAGTTCTAATTAGCGGTCAATCAGCTGGTGTGATCCCGCACCGAACGCGTGCCCATTAATCCCCTGCTCCCCACCCGCAGGCATAATTGGCATACTTCTGCTGACAAACTTACGGTGTTTGCCAACGTCACGCTGTTTGCGAATGGCTAGCTTAACCAATCAACCATCAATGAGTGTTTTAATTATTCCTGATTGCTTTTTATCTATGCATAGTTTGAAGTTTGATGAAATACACATCTTGTTTATGAACAGTTATGCACTCGATTCTGCTACGTTCGATTTGCTAGATGATCGCCGATCGGTGTTAATGTTGGAATTATGAATGCATAATTATATGTGGACATCTTTTATCTTTTATGAGTTATAAAGATGTTTTTATTAATTGTTTGATCAAAGAACATCGACTATTTGCTGCTAAAAACAAGAAATCGCTAGTGATATAAAATGGAATATTTAGAACATAACGGTAATGTGTCCGCATATGCGAACATGTCTAAACAAAAATGTCTGACGCTAGAAAACAAAATGAAAGTTCTGAAACTTCCCGAAGCTGGGAAAAGATTGGGAATAATCACAGCTGAATTTAACGATGGCTTGACTCAGATCCAGAATATCTCAAAAAGAGAACGGGAATTACATTTTGTACTTGAAGAGTTTGAGAGAGTGAAAATTTAGAGCTAAAAAGATCATGGCGAACAACACCCAACGTTAATTTAACGAAATCTGTTACCGCTGGTTTGTGGCTCGTCCCTTGGGTGGCTGCTTAATACAAGTTTGACTTTATTTTAGTCTTATACCAACACATTCAGTTCTGTGTAACTTAAGTCTCCTTTTCTCTTCTAGTTTACAAAGAATTTAGATTGAGGGGTGAGAGCGAAACTAGGCTAAGTGCTTATATATTTATATGCACTTAGCCTAGTTTAGCTCTCACCACTCAGAATTTTATTATCTGATAATCTTTGACAATATTACTGCCAGGTGTATACAATGTAATTAGGTCAAATTTGTCAGTGTTAATGGTATTGTTTCCTTTGCTCCAGAATGCCTCGTATGAGTCCCGTAAGTCCCTGGGCTCCTGGGTGACCAACCTGTACATGCGGGTAGACTTCCTGGCTCAGTGGGCAGAGATGATGCTCAACAGCGTAGAGAAACTGATGAAACCCGTCCTGGGCACCAAGGCCCCTGCTGCAGAGGTAGACTTCAACAATGTGCCCCGCAGTCTGCCCTACAGCTATTGGCTGTCCGGCTTCTTTTTCCCTCAGGGTAAGTTCTCTAGGTTCTGGTTGTCTCCCCTTCATCTGGCCCAATGTTCTCGAAAATACTTAAATACGATCTCAGGCTCAGATTTGAGTATTGTATTCAAATCCCTTGAAACTAATTGGCATTGTTTGAGTATACCAGTAAGTACCATTTTTATTTTCAAGAATAAAAGTTTACTGTTTATCACCTATATATTATGCCATACATCTTAGGCTACTACCTAATTCCTCATTTCACAGTATATGTTCTATTCCCAGCTTATGTCTCTTCAGCAGTAAACTCTCTCTTCTAAGGGTGATTCTGGGACGTCCTCTGTATCAAATATAAATTTTCATATTTTTAATTTTCAAAATTAACTTACCATCCACAGTGGCTGAGTGGTTAGAGCATCTGCCTTGGGAGAGAGAGGTCTTGGGTTTGGTCCCTGGCAGATGCATCATAAAAATTGTACTGGTATAGCTTTTTTGCTTGGCGCTGAGCGTATAAAGGTAGTTGCAGGACTGGTTGGCACAGTGTCAGGATAATGTGACTTGGTGTGGTATCATGCCACATGTCTATGGTGTGATACTGCAGTGTGGCAGCACTATATCTGTCTCAAGTAGACATAGTCTCCAGATGGTGGGACGTTAAACGCAACAAAAACAAAATTAACATATTTGTTGTAATGAATCTCAACTTTGCTCTTCTGGAGAATAATATAATATTTTGATATTTTTAATTCAGGTTGATTCAGGGTTCCTAATTCTGTGTTTCAGGGTTCCTGACAGGTGTTCTTCAGAACCATGCTAGGAAGCTGGGTATCTCCGTGGACTCTCTACAGTTCCAGTTCAGTATCAAGAAAAACATCAATGACACCACGGAGAGTCTGAGTGACCTCAAGAAGAAGCTTCTTATAAAAGATGCAGCATTCAAATCAGTAAGCATATTTATTTATTTTTATGATGGGAAGCACTTGATAGCTGATGAAAGTAAAAATATTTCTTCATTATAACCCACATTTTGCAGTTGGAGCTATAAAGGAATCACATGTAATACCCTGCTGTGTTCTGTTTTACAAAAAGTTCAAAATATATTCATTAGTAAAAGGTTAGCGAAAGGTTAAAAAAGCAGCGAAAGGTTAATTTTTATCTATATACTTTTTTTTTATATTTATTTATATATTTTTAGCTCACCTGAGCATAGCTCAGGGTGAGCTTTTGGGATACTTGATTGTCCGTCTGCCGTCGTCCGTCAACAATTTGATGTTTACACACTAGAGGCCACAATTTTGATCCAATCTTCCTCAAACTTGGTCAGAATGTTTGTCTTGATGATATCTTGAACCCTTTAGAAAATGGGTCAGGTTGGATCAAAAAGTAGGTCAGTAGGTCAAATCTTAGAAAAATCTTGTCGTCCGTCAACAATTTTGATGTTTACACACTAGAGGCCACAATTTTGATCCAATCTTCCTCAAACTTAGTCAGAATGTTTGTCTTGATGATATCTTGAACCCTTTCAAAATTGGGTCAGGTTGGATAAAAAAGTAGGTCAGTAGTCGTCCTTCTAGAATTTTGATGTTTACACACTAGAGGCCACAATTTGATCCAATCTTCCTCAAACTTGAGTCAGAATGTTTGTCTTGATGAAATCTTGAACCCTTTAAAATGGGTCAGGTTGGATAAAAAGTAGGTCAGTAGGTCAAATCTTAGAAAAATCTTGTTTACACACTAGAGGCCACAATTTTGATCCAATCTTCTTCAAACTTGGTCAGAATGATTGTCTTGGTGATATCTTGAACCCTTTCAAAATGGGTCAGGTTGGATCAAAAAGTAGGTCAGTAGGTCAAATCTTAGAAAAATCTTGTTTACACACTAGAGGCCACAATTTTGATTCAATCTTCCTCAAACTTGGTCAGAATGTTCGTCATGATGATATCTTGAACCATTTTGAAAATGGGTCAGGTTGGATCAAAAAGTAGGTCAGTAGGTCAAATCTTAGAAAAATCTTGTTTACACACTAGAGGCTACAATTTTAATCCAATCTTCCTCAAACTTGGTCAGAATGTTTGTCTTGATGATATCTTGAACCCTTTTGAAAATGGGCAGGGCCAGACCGAAAAGTAGGTCAATAGGTCAAATCTTAGAAAAATCTTGTTTACACACTAAAGGCCACATTTTTATCAATCTTCCTCAAACTTGGTCAGATTGTTTGTCTGATGATATCTGAACCAGTTTGAAAATGGGTGGGGCTGGATAGAAATGTAGGTCAGTAGGTCATATCTTAGAAAAATCTTGTTTATACTCTGAGGGCAACATTTTTGGTCCAATCATCCTCAAACTTTGGCAGAATGTTTGTCATGATGATATCTTTTGTGGATGGGGTCAGAAAATTCCTGGACATTGTTTCACCTCATCATCTTAATTCTAAAGCAATCTGTTTTGTATAGGCAATGAATGATACTTTTCTCAGGTGAGCGATCTAGGGCCATCTTGGCCCTCTTGTATATATATATATATATATTTATTTTTTTATTTTTATTTTTTTGTGGTAAATTTTAGCAGTTTAATGGGTTTTTTTGTTGAGGGAATTATAGCAGGGGTATTTATTACCTTGACTGATAGCTTTAGATAGTATTGGTATAAAATAGAAAACTTGGTATAGTAAGATATGTGAAAAGTATGATAGAATTTTATCATTGAAAAGATAGGTTCACTATGAAATCAGTTGAAGTTTGAGTCATTGAAAGGACAGAAAATAACAAGAGCAAATTTAAGAGTTTGGATCCATCTTTGGATTGCATCAAAGCTACATGGTTTTGTTCTTACTTCACTAAACTCTACTAGTCCCTCCAAGGAACCAATATATTTCATGAAGTCGATAGCTTGGAAAATTTTAAACTGTTTTATAAAACCCAGAGCTATGATTGAAGATGATTCATACCCCCACTATGGAGTTTTGACAAAAAGTAACATTTATTTGAACAAGTGCTATGTTTGAATCAATGAATGCCATGCCCCCAGAGGGCCTTAGATCTGGTCACCTTACTGGTAGAGCTCATCAAGATGCATGCACCTGTGAAATTTGAAGACTGTAGGCAGAAGGACTTCAGTGTTATGGTCAAGGTTAAAGTTTTGTGACAAACAAGCAGATAAATAAACAGACAGACCAAAAACTAAGTACCCCGATCTATCGATCCTGGGGCATAAAAACAGGATGACAAAGTAATTCCTGTATAGTGCCTACCTTAAGGTATAAAAAGTTGAAATATGTTGATGAATGTGAAATAACTACAATGCATTTTACAGAACAACCCCCCTGAGGATGGTGTGTTGATATTCGGGCTTTACATAGACGGTGCTCGCTGGGACCCAGACAGGATGTGTCTGCAGGACTCCCTGCCCGGCCAGCGCTTCTCCAAACTGCCAGAAATACACTTCAACCCTGTCCAGGTATGGTCATTCCGTACAATATCTCTTATTTCAATACTCTCCATCTGTTTGGATTTCCTCAGTGTTTGGCATAAGTTTCTCAAATTGATATATAGATAAGGAGACAAAATTTGAAATATTAGGGGGTCAAAGTAGACAATAAATATATGTGCATCATAGAAATCCTTGTTTCCTTTAAGAAATTAGAATTTTGTATCACAATTGTGACCTGTCTTAAAATGAATTAAGAACAGTTGATTTATTCATACATAAACAGATTTTATTTTGAGGTTGACATTCCCATTGCAGAAAAACTAAATATAACAAAGAAGATTCATGTAATACAAATATAATTTGTTTCTATGTTTGACCATGCTTCTTTGCTCATTTAACTGTACTTAGTAATCTAAATTCATCATCATTTTGAATATTGTTTAAGAACTTACTTACCTATCACTTAAACATCATCAAATTGTCACCTTTTTAGTCCTAACGATTTTGGATTCATAATATTATGATGTATTTTAACCCTTTCCCTCATAGAGGACACCATGAAAAGACCTATGCGAACAGCATAAAACCAGATCAGCCTGCGAGTAACTCGCAGGCTGATCAGGTTATATGCTGTTTGCTGCTCCTCAGTGGTCTGGAAATGAGTATTTTGTAATGAAATTTGGTAAGGTTTAACTGTGGTTTTCTGCAGATCAGGCTTTATGTGATACCTATTAAGGGCGTCAAAATGAGTATATATGAGGGAAAGGGTTAAAGTAAGCTGTCATGAATTTGATGACTGTGTGATGAATAAAGCTTCTTTAATCAGATCATGTCTAAATTGAATCAATTTCCTGTGAAACCTATTGAAATAAAAAGATATTGTTCTTGTGTCATTTTCATGATGATTAAGAAAATCAAAAAATGTTTTATTGTTACAATTAATGATATGTGTCACTAAATATCTTCTGGTTTTCCTCCTTCCTATTTGATGTTCTGACAAAGATGTTTCAATTATTTCCAGAAAAGAGTCATTCGATCGGAAGAGCAACAAAAGAAACCAGAACAAACTTCATCTGAAAGCAGTGATAAACCGGTCTTCTCATACAACTGTCCTCTTTACCGGACATCTCAGAGAGCAGGGACTTTGTCCTCTACTGGGCACTCAACAAACTTTGTGACTGCAGTGCAACTGCCCTCAGACTGTGACCAGGACTTTTGGGTAATGAGAGGAGTGGCGTTGCTATGTCAACCAGACGAGTAGTGTTGCCTGGAAGAAAGTATCAGAAGTGTTTAGACTGAAATGTTGTTGAATATGAAAGCTATGAAATATTAGCCTGTTTAGTAATTCAAGGTTAAAGAGATTAAATATGTAGAATATAAGAGTGTGGTCATTTCTGCTGTTTAATATTAGTATATTGAGTTGTGGAACTGAATATATCATGTGATAAAAAGTGCTTCCTGATAAAGTGACTGTAAATTCATTTGGCTAGACCAAAGATTGAAATCCCATTGTTGGTCTTTGTCATACACAATTTGGTCTAAATATAATATCGTCAGACTTGTGTCTTGGGTGAACTGTTCCTGTATTGGTTTGTGCAGTATTAAAATGTGACGTCCAAATATACTGTCAATTTGAATGTTTTATATTGAAGGGTGCTTCACCTTTAAAAATTATTTTTGATGTTGGAAATATAAATACACATAGAGATAGAAACTTATCATTCTTATTGTTATATGTAATTTGTAGTAATTTCAGAGATGTTTATATTTTAGTGAAACAAAGAACTCTATCATCACGGTTTACACAAAAGTAAATGAAAAGAAATTTAAGATATCAAAGAATCCCAGTTTGATAAGAATTCTACATGTCAGAATTTTGTTCATTTTTGTTTCACTGTTACATACTTTACTGTGTATAATTGTCACCATGTGTTGTTTACTGATGTTTGTCATTTTTATTTTTGTAAGTAGATGTACAAATTTTATGATTTGTATGCATAATTCTTCTATTGTAAATAGATTGGACCAGTGACACTCACTGACTGTCTGGGGTGGTTACTGATCCCCTGTATATTTGGAGTTCTGTTACACTCAGTATTACCCCAAGTGTTGGAGCTGGGGCACAGATCTTTCCTGCAGTATTTCCTGTATAGAGATTTGGCACTACTGACAAGGGTACCAGTCTACTTAATTGTATGCTGTGAAGTGTATCAATCCATAATGTTTTATTCTGAGGCGAGTTGCTCACACAATGTGTTTTAATAAGTTTCATTGCCTGGTTCTTTGCTGGAGTTCCTTCCCCTTTCACTACATTATCTGTAATCTTGAGAACAACCGGGAACCAGAAAATAAAACATATTGAAACTATTTGTGTTCACAAGTCACCTCTGAGAGATAGCAGTCCACAGAATATTTGTGCAGTGTTGAGACAAGTGGATGATATAGTTCACTCATTTTGTTCTCTGGTGGACTAATTATGAGGTATCAGTCTACTAAATTCAGAATTTATAACTGTTATTTGTCCATATAGCTGCTAAGTATTTAGATGGTTTATTGACCATGTCAGATTTCATTAAGGTTGTGATTTAATCTGTGATATTGACATACATTCCATCCATAAAGTTTTTTGCATCTATACAATTTGATAGTAATTTACTCGTCCAGTCTGTGATACAAAGACATTTACACATAAACAATACTATTTATATTTAATTTCCTTTCTTTAATTTTTATGATAATATTTATTCTGATTTCCTTGCATACATAAATATACCAGAATCAAAATAATAAATAAAGCAAAGTATGGTTATGCACTATATTTTTTAGTATACACATAATTTTATGATGTTGCATAGTTACATATTGTATGATGTATATTCAAGGAGAGAAGGGAAAATTGATTAACACAATATGGTTGGGTCCTTTGAACTGTATATTCTTCCAAACCTGTATTTTCTAGTAAATGCCCAAGTGAATTCTGCATTTTCCAGTGAAAAGGTTTTGTATTGAACATCCCTGTCTTCTCTTTAGTCCTCCAGTTAAAAATGTTCATTTATAAATGTGCTGTATATACTGTTTATGATACAATCTCTGTATTTTGGTAGATCTTTGTTGCCTGTCCCCGTGAGAGAAGGGGTTGAGGGTGGTATGAGGGTGTGTGAGGTGGGGATACAACATATCAAATACTGAGGTGGTTTGGTATATATCCAAAGTCTTTATATTACTTGATATTTATCCACCTCCTTAAAAACATTTTTAAAAATGTGCTTGTTGTTGTTGTTACTATGTACATGAATTTAATTATCATATGACTGTTACAATGTAAAAAAATGTAATAGAATTAACATTTTCTCTCACTGAATGTTTTGTTTAGTTTGTGTTGTGTTGTTAGCCAATGCCTTATTTTTCTGCTTGTAACAATGCTGATTTATAACTGAACTTTTTCATTTGATTTATATTGGATGTACATATTGTTGAATACTGTTTCATATTTATTTTTTATTGATGCAAGCTATATATCAAGTGAAATATTTATGTTTGTGTATGATGTTCTGTCAAACGTTAAAACCTTGTCTACTCAGATATTTTACTTTACACATTGTTCAACCAGATCAGAATGGAAACCATGCAGTCTTGGTCTGGGAAAATCCCAGTTCTATGAGCCTTATTTTGCACTAAGAAATACTTAGCAATGCTTTTCATTTTTATTTTTCAAGCAAAAAACAACAACACTAAATAGCTCATCTCTTTTCAAATATTGTTAGTCTGTTTAATTTACTGATAATATAAACTTCAGTATTTTGTGAAATAAGAGTTTTGGAATAATTCTACATTATTTTTTCAGTATTTCTTAGCACTAAGGATTGCCTGTGGAATCTGGACTTGGATTTACAATTTTAAACTTTATTTCAAATGTACTAAGGTGCATCAAGCAGTTTATAAAATGAACAGCCCAAAAGTCTCCCTGAAGCTGGTCTACTGTTACATTTGCAGCTTTGCCATGTAGGTCACCTTCTGTAAAGCTCTTGTGTCTTAAAGGGTTAAAAACAATTTTCATTGTATTTTTGTTCATGTGTTTGTGTGTTTTCTTATTCATTTTGTACAACATTATATTATATAGTTGGTACTTAAAACTGCTGTTTGAAATGCATAGCTGTTGAAAAATAAACTTTATGATCAAGAATCTTTGTATTTTTTTTTATAGAAAATAGAGCAAAAAGCATCAATGCATATTGTATTATATAAGTAAGCCCTAACCACAATCAAATAATGCATGACACCCGTATGTCTGTCGCGTTCTTCACTTAATCAGTAATATCCGATCAAGCTATATACGGGGGCATTCATCACTTTCAGTGATAGCCCTGTCTCTGTAAGGGCAATATATCAGAAAATGAATTAATGTACTTGTAAATAATTCTCTATGACACAGTCATCATATTTAGCTCACCTGAGTACAACGTGCTCATGGTGAGCCTTTGTGATCACCAAGACATCTCCTCTTTTTTGGGATTCCTTGGGTAACCTTCAAAATTCTAAAATAAATTGATCCATGTGAACTTGGTTGCCATGGCAATGGAAAGAAAAAAAATAAGAAAATTAAAAAAAACAAAAAAAACATTTCCTTCAAAAGTACTATTTGATTATACCCCCTACAAACGTAGTTTGGGGGGGTATATAGGAGTCACCATGTCGGTCCGTCCGTCCGTCCGTCTGTAGTTTTTTTGTCCACGCTATTTCTCAATAACTACTGGATGGATTTCAATCAAACTTCATAGGAAGCTTCACTGGTGAGCATAGATGTGCATATTATGAAATTGTTACGGTTGATTGACTTTCTTTTGAGTTATGGCCCTTTGCTGATTTTCTGGAGTTTTCTTTGTCCACGCTATTTCTCGATAACTACTGGATAGATTTCAAACAAACGTCATAGGAAGCTTCAATATCAAGCATAGATGTGCATATTATGAAATGGTTACGGTTGACTGATTTTCTTTTGTGTTATTGCCCTTTGCTGATTTTCTTTGCATTATTTCCCAATAACTAATTTACTTTCTTTAGCTACAGTTTTCCTCATCTCATTTATCTGTTGATGAACTTAGAACTTTATTACATGTACATATACAATTTTAAGCTCTTCACTTAGAAACAGCCTTTTGGTGACACACTTCTTTTTTGTTTAATTCAATGTTGCAGATTTGGTATGATTTGGGCTTCATTAAAATAAGAACAATTTTGATTTGGTATAAAAAGATTATTATTGTGAAATAGTTTTGTGTAATATGTCAATTGAAAACATCAATTCATTGTGACTTACCTCCTATAGCTGGGCACTTGATTGTAAACAAAGGCTGTGTGGGGGGTATTCATCACCTTTAGTGATAGCTCTAGTTTCAAAATGTTTTGGTACAGATGTTCCTTGGGTAACCCTCTACCATGATTGTTAAAATTATTCTGATCCGTAAAAAGAACATTGCTGACAGGGGCAGGGCTAATTTGCCTTTATATAGTGAAAACTACTGCCAGATTTGAAAATGTTTGGCACAGATGTTCTGTGGCTACCAAGATTGCTCCTTCATAACAGTGGTTTTCAGGTGAGTGATATAGGTCCATCATGGCCCTCTTGTTTTTAGCTCACCTGAGCACAACGTGCTCATGGTGAGCGTTTGTGATCGCCTTTTGTCCATTGTCCCTCGTTCATGCGTGCGTCCGTCGTCAACAATTTCTTTAAACAACATCTTCTAAACTACTCACTTGATTTTGATAAAACTTCACAGGAATGTTCATTATGGGGCCCTTTACCAAAGTTGTTAAAATTATTTTGATTGGTCAAAAATCTAGGTCACAGGAGCTAAAAATAGATTTTAAAAATGAAAATTTTAAAAATCTTCTTCTCCGAAACCACAAGGCCTAGCCTTTCGATTTTTGGTATGTAGCATGATCTTATGACTCTCTACCAAGATTGTTCAAATCATCACCCTGGGGTCAAAATTGGCCCTGCCCCAGAGGTCACTTGATTTAACATAGGCTAATATAGGAAAAACTTGAAAAATCTTCTTCTCAGAAACCACAAGGCCTGGGGTTTAGATATTTGGTGTGCAGCATTGTCTAGTAGATCATTACCAAGATTGTTAAAATTATGACCCTTGGGTCAAAATTGGCCCCGCCCCAGGGGTCACTTGATTTAACAAAGGCTAATATAGGAAAAAAAACTTGAAAAATCTTCTTCTGAGAAACCACAAGACCTGGAGATTAGATATTTGGTATGTAGCATGATCTTATGACTCTCTACCAAGATTGTTCAAATCATGACCCTTGGGTCAAAATTGGCCCCGCCCCAGGGCTCACTTGATTTTACATAAGCTAATATAGGAAAAAAAACTTGAAAAATCTTCTTCTCAGAAACCACAAGACCTGGGGTTTAAATATTTGGTATGTAGCATGATCTTATGACTCTCTACCAAGATTGTTCAAATTATGACCCTGGGGTCAAAATTGGCCCCGCCCCAGGGGTCACTTGATTTAACATAGGCTAAAATAGGAAAGAAAACTTGAAAAATCTTCTCAGAAACCACAAGGCCTGAAGATTAGATATTTGGTATGTAGCATGATCTTATGACTCTCTACCAAGATTGTTCAAATTATCCCCCTGGGTTCAAAATTGGCCTCGCCCCAGGGCTCACTTGATTTAACATAAGCTAATATAGGAAAAAAAATCTTGAAAATCTTCTTCTCAGAAACCACAAGACCTGAGTTTAGATATTTGGTATGTAGCATGACCTTATGACTCTCTACCAAGATTGTTCAAATCATGACCCTGGGGTCAAAATTGGCCCCGCACCAGGGTTCACTTGATTTAACATAGGCTAATACAGAAAAAACTTGAAAAATCTTCTTCTCAGAAATCACAAAGCCTGGAGCTTAGATATTTGGTATGTAACATGGGCTAATAGACCTCTACCAAGTTTGTTCAAATCATGAATCATACATTGTCTAGTGGATCTATACTTAGTTTGTTCAAATCATGGCCCTGGGGTCAAATTTGGCCCGGCCATAGGGGTCACCTGATTTTACATAGGCTAATATAGAAATAACTTGAAAATTCTTCTTTTTAGAAAACTAGAAAACACATGGCCTGGGGTTTATATATTTGGTGAAAATTGGCCCCGCCTCAGGGATCACTTGATTTTACATAGACTTATTTTGGAAAAAAACTAGAAAAATCATCTTCCCAAAAACCACAAGGTCTGGAGTTTAGATATTTGGTATGTAACATGGGCTAATAGACCTCTACCAAGTTTGTTCAAATCATGACCCTGGGGTCAAAATTGGCTCTGTCCTAGGGGTCACTTGATTTTACATAGCCTAATGATACCAGGTGAGCGATCATGGGCCATCATGGCCCTCTTGTTTTTTTCTCGTGACAAATCACCAACGACAACACCCCCAAAACAATAGCAATAATAAAAAACAATAACAGGTGAACGGGATTTGAACTAAATCTCGCCGAGACGCTTAACATCTTGCAGACAATTGCAGACGCGTAACAGCCAAATGCTTTACAGTATCACAGAGATCTGCGATCTAATGAAAGTCATACATGTTTGGTTTAATCGGCAATCAATTTAAGAATAAACTCAGTAAACTTATAATTGATATGAGCAATTTTACGAACCTCACATTGTCTCACGGCCACTTGATCGTACACATAATGAGATCTTGACTTGCTCTTTACCTATATCAGAGTTGCGTATCTCTGTTAGGTTATTAGGTATGTCCTTCAACTATGAAACAGGCGTGTGTTATTTCTAAAATGTTAATGGTAATCGCGTTTGACTGCTATGTAAAAGGGCCCTTGCTTCATGGTATGCTTCATCTTGCTTTTGTCCGTTTCTTTCTTTTTCTCTGGGAAGTATATTTACAGCTCGTACAATTGACAAATATCAAATTTAGCTAAATTATCCTTACTGCATTTACAAATAGAAGTGTGCGCCAGCTATAGTTTAGGTATTCTTATATTGTTTATTTGCATAATTACCACATTACATTTTCACCGTTCTGTATCACTCCGCGCTCAGTAGCGTATCAATGCATTCTCCGTAGGTATGAATGGAACAAATCAAAGCAATCAAGGCACTAAGGAACTGCCGGCGGGTTTTATCATGAACCAGAAAGCAAGTTCATCTAACTTACTACAGGTAACTAGAGCTGCAGGAAAACGTCCCATGTGGAGTCACGTGGCCTATCAACGATAAAGTTTGAATTACATGAATAGCTAGCTAGTTCAGCATGTAAATCCTACCGACAGTCTTTCAGCGAAATGTGCGCTTTGATTTCTTTACATGCTTTCTAGACTGCGAAATTATAAAAGTGATATGAGTTTTGTTTTTCACTGTGAACATGAGGTATTCTATTTAAATATAAAGGTCCTGCTGTGAATGAAGCGATGTTAATCCAAACACGTTTGTCCCATTGATTGACCCGTGTCTATTTACATTAGATTGTACACGCGGCTTCAGATAGAAGTGACCAATCTTTTATCCCCTCAAAAATAGAATATTCCAAAAACAGGTGAGGTAGGTATATACTCGTATGAAACTATTACTCGAGCTACAGTACAAGGACAGAGTGGAGTGTTAATTACAGCATCAAATTCACCTTTTAGAAGAAATCGACTGTTCTTTTGAGTTTGAGCGGCGGTCACTGTATGCACACTGTATGTTTGCATACCATTTTTCAAAAGGAGATAAGTGGAAATTAATATCAGGTGTATATAGTTCAGCGATGTTACATCCAGGGATGTGTTAACACATATCTTATGAATTGAGTTAGTGAGTTAAACATACAATTATTCATATTTGGATTCGAGCGCTTGGACATATTGTGCAGTGGGTACCACAAAAGTCTGTTGTACTTAAGTTGGCATTTGTAACGCAATACGTTTTTTTGATTAACTCTACAATATAATTACTACAAAACAATTGACAAAATGACGGAGTCTACACCAGAAGAACGCAAGCAAGCCACGGACAATATAAAATATGCTGTCTTCATTATTATCGTGATGTTATCCGCAGGATACATAATTCTACCAGAAGCAACCCCGGAATTGACCTCAACTCTACAAGCGAAGTTGATCTACACCCTCAGATGGCAGATATTTTCACTTGCAATGATTTTGTTTGGAATAAATCGTGTCGGGAGGATTAGGTTCAGGTCAGCAGCTATAAATCCATTATCCAGCAAGGCAGATCAAGAAATTTTGGTCGAGGCGAGGTTCCTTCAGAATACCGTTGAACAATTCATTCTCAGTTTTGTTGGACAGCTCATTCTCTGCACATACCTGGAGAAAAGTTTGACGAAGGTGATCCCGACATTAGTGGTGAATTTTGTTATTGCCAGATTCGTGTATTTCTATCGATATAAGCAGCATCCTTTGAAACGAGGCATTGGATTCGCAATGTCGTTTTTTCCAACATACGCGGTATTCTTTTATTGTATGTTTTGCTGCGTATTCTATGGACCCTCGTATAAAATAGCGTAGTTTGGATAAGATTTCAACTTTTTCTCAATAAGCAGATTATTTTAGACAGTGTCAAACACTACGTTATGTATTTGACGAATACCTTAATGGACGAGCCGAAAGTTTTGTTGACTTTGTTCAAACATATAACCGTTTTCAAACTTGATAACTGACTTTGTTATTCTTTCCATTGACCTAACACATGTTCTTCTTATGTCATTAGAGACAACATATTACGAATAAAATAGTTTTTTTTCTTTCTTTTTGGAAGCTGTTCCATTTTTCGTATAAAATAGTGTATGCAATAAAACACATACATATACGACAGACAAATAAATTTATTTAATTCAAGTTAACTGTAAATATGTATATATACTGGAATACTTTTGAATGATCCTCTGAAATGCTTAAGTCTTATATTTGATTCAACTTATAAATAATATGTACATTAATTGACCGAGTTTTAAGTTGGCATCTTTGCTATGTATACACTGACGAGGTATTGTTAGCATTTAACGGATGATTGATATTAATGTGGAAATAATTGTATGATTTTTTTATAATTATTTGTCAATATGCAAATTTAAAACTGTAGCACCAACATTATTTCATAAACTGTTTCATGTTTGTTGTATTTAACGTCTCACCGATAGTATTTCAGTCATTTGGAGACTATGTCTACATCAGACATATTAGTGCTGCAACACTGCAGTATCACGCAGTAGATATATGGATTGATTGTAAGGAGGTATAATGTCACAAGGCAAATTATGACACTATTTTATATTTAACATGTTTAATATTTGATAACTTACAGATATTAGTAATTAAGTGTGCGTTGTAGTTTGATACATGATTTCTTTATTTAAACCATTTAGATCATTGGTTATGAAACATTCTAAAGATGTAATAACATAGCTTGATGTTTATTTGTTTAATTCAACTTTCGTTACACTGTATTTTCTTTCTCCCTTAGACATCCTTAATCTTGTTTTCATAACAGTTTTCTATGTTTGATTATATGATTGTATTTGTGACACGTTATTTTAAGAACCAGCCGTTTATGTACTAATTATCTGCTCAGTTATCCATGTCACTTTGAGCATGATTTGGTTGCATGTGAGAGAGTCAGTTAGACATACGGAACCGCGTGTGAAACATCGTTAGAAAGAATATCATTATTGTATATATAGTATATTTGTAGTATAAGTTGAATTAAGTAAAATAAAGAAGATAATATTAAGCTGTCAACAGTCTTCGCTAATTCCCCAGTGCTGTGTTGGATCACGCGCTTGTTGGATATTTTGTATATAAGCTGCTGTTCCCATCAATCGGGTCTTTCGAATTCTCGCGTATAAAGGTCACGTCGCCATTTTCTTTGATTTTTATTTTCTCTAGTTTTAAATTGAAGTTATATTTAGCGCGCTTCTTTAATTTTCCTTTTGTCTGTATCTACGCGTTAGATTAAATTAATTTTACTTGGTTAGAGAACTTTAACATTTTATTAGATACGTAAAAGTAGATATACATTTTAAGTATAGGCCTATTTTATATTATGAAAATAGATTAACTGTGAGGGACCCGGATTGTAAGATTATTTAAACCTGTCATAGTTGAGAACTATACCATACCATTTTTTTAGATCTACGTCATGCATGGCTACTGGAATTTGACTTCCAGTTAGTATATTAAACGTCAGTTAATTCAGATCAGTCTTTTGTTCTGGATTTCAGTCCGGTGTAATTCTTGTGTCATCCTGACTAAATAAATGACTACAGCACTAGTAGCAGAAGACATTCACCGCTCGGTTGTAACACTTAGTCTACCATAATAATAACACGACACCTCAAAATGCTATATAAGGACCCATCATAATGTCACTACGACCCATCATAACCCTAAAAGAATCCAGCAAAATGATAAATAAACCCATAACAATGATAATACAACCCGTCAAAATGATATTATAACCCAAAATAATAATACTAGAACCGCGTATATAACCTTATATGGACCTTATGATCTGATATGTCACCCAAACAACAAGGACATAGACGCATCTAAACACCTATATAGAACATAAGACAGCTATGACGTTCCATATAAATGAATGTAGCCATTCTGCTTGATTTTTATCTTTACTTGTATAGATATGAGAACCCAGTTTATCCCCGCCACACATGACCTTTATTGGAACATCACTATAACATAAAATGTTATAGGATGAGCCATTTTATCAGGCTAAGTATTCCTAAGTATTCGCCTCACCTACCATTCCACCATGCCATTATCTGCCAGCACTTCTAGTGTGTGTTTTTTTTGTTGTTGTTGTTTTCGAAGATTTGAGACACAGTTTTGGCAGAGATCGATGATGATTCGAATATTTTATTTGAGCATTGTCTTGCTTTTCTATGCATCCTGATAATATTTATATATTTGAGATTTTATTTTGTTCTGTACTTTCCCCAAATGCTGCAACCTATATAAATAGAGACTGTGACGTCACTAGCTTGCACTAGCCACTCAGACCAGTGTTGACACAATACATATTGTTAGGCCTGCAAAGCTTCTGTCTCGGTCTTCTAGGAATTAGAATCAAGAGAGACAACCGAAATGAGACGCTGTCTGGGCATAGATTATTTAAACAAACCTAGATTTAAACCTGATTTTCTTATTTGTAAATAATAAGGTCGAAATGGCAACTAAGATGAATCGGCTGCAGCTGTCAATATCAGATTGAAACGAAAATGAGCAGCATACTTAAATGTTTTGCGTTTTGTTCGTAAGCGCATTTGAGATTCATATAAAACATGTCAATGTGCACTTGCTGGTTCACAGTGAATAAACATTATTTAATGACAACAAAAACAAAAACGTCGCATTCTCGCATGTTCAAAAGATCAATGTCAGAGTTCACCCAATGGTGTTCTTCCGATGTAGCTAGCTAGACAACCATTTTATTATCATTTTCATTTGTTTTCATAGATTTTGCTTTTGGAACAGGGTTGCTTGCAACGCTGTTCTATGGTTGCACACATTTCAGCATCAGACAACATTCCGGGCCCATATTTAGACTTCCTTCCTTTTTACTTCGCAGAGATAAAGTTACAAATTTTGTTTTCCATTTTATCACTAAGCGTTGATAATTTTCATGTTTATTTCATTACGATTGTATTATGGAGTCGAAACTGAATCAAAATGTGTTATAATCGATGCTGGAGATAACATGTTTAATCAAATATACTAAGAAAGAAAATGCACAAGCGAATAAATCGCAATCCATTCGAATGTGTAAATACTTTTGCAATATTAAATACATATAATTTTGTTATATTGAATATCATTAATTTACCCATGTTACTATATTAAGAACATGTGTATATAATATGAAATAAATAAAAAAACATACATGAATTGAAGGTTTATTATATTTCATTATGATACAATTTTCAAGAAAAAGAAAAGATAAAATAACAGTGACATATTGTTAACTAACGCAACTGGTACATAATGTGCAAATAACAGTTAAACGCAAAGAAAATGATTTTCAAATTACGCCACTAAGTATTTCGCATAGATGTGAAAATACTCTCATTGTTAACATTTTGCATTGACAAGTATTCCCGAAGACGGTCTTTGATCGGAAATAATTTGAATTTGAAAAAACGTCGCCGAATCAAAATTTGTTTATCTGCTACGTCATCTATTTATGTTCTCGCTATTCGTTAACGCAGACAAACGGAAGACCTATAGATAACTTAGGAAATCTGACGAAGATATGCGAAGTATGCAAATCAGGTATTTTTGTAAACAAATGAATCATGTTCAGTAAAAGATTCTTCTTATTTATGCGTGTCGTCAACGATCTCTTAACAAATCTGCAACATGCATTTTGCTTTTCTGCCTGAAGAATATATACTGTTTTTGTAAGAATAATGGGCCTTTACATAATGTAAGCTTGTTATTTTAGAGTTGCTTTCTTTTGATTTAGATACATATATTGACATAAATCTTATAAACTGTAGGCACCGTCCCCGGTGACCGAGTGGTTAGAGCGTCCGCCTCGGGTGCGGGAGGTCGTGGGTTTGATCCCCGGCCGCGACATACCAAAGTCGTGAAAAATGGTACTGTTACAGCTCCCTTGCTTGGCGCTCAGCATATAAGGGTAGTTGCAGGACTGGTTGGCCTGGTGTCCGGATAATGTGACCGGGTGGGCTATCATGACACTGTGTCCGGCGTGATACTGTAGTGTGGCAGCACTATATCTGTCTCAAGAAGACATCGTCTCCAAATGACTGAAATACTGTCGGTGGGACGTTAAACCCAACAAACAAACTGTAGGCAAGAGAGTAGAGTGGCGATGTGCTTATTGTTATCAACTCAGCAGTCTGGCCACTGAAACAGTAAAGGTTCTGACTGAAACAAATGGTGTATTCGTCTTTCTTGTAATGGTTTAAAACATTATGTCTATTGGCATCTCTTAAAAATAATTTGATTCATCATTCTCTCAGCGCTATCAGCGCTCTGATTTCGCCTGTGTGAGAGATAGTTCACTGCTTTACAGGGGTATGTGACCTATCTTTTAACCCTTAAAAATAGAATATTCCAAAAATAGGTAAGCTAGGTATATATACACTGATGGTATAAAAACATTAACATAGTAACAAAATCCAAATTACTCGTACGTTATTAATGCTCTTCAAATGTCAGCGCCGGGACACTATAGAGAAGTGTAAACACATTTCATGAATTGGACCCGTGAATACACGTATATAACGATTCATACTTGATCGTGCGCTTGTACTTATTGTGTGGAATAAAGAACAAGAACGGTTGCATTGTGTTGTGGATGGTTTAGTCTGTTGTACTGAGCTTTTGTGACGCAATAAATTTTAATTAATTCTACACAACAGCTATCAACAAAAATGACGGAGTCTACACCAGAAGAACGCAAGCAAGCCACGGACAATATAAAATATGCTGTCTTCATTATTATCGTGATGTTATCCGCAGGATACATAATTCTACCAGAAGCAACCCCGGAATTGACCTCATCTCTACAAGCGAAGTTGATCTACACCCTCAGATGGCAGATATTTCCACTTGCAATGATTTTGTTTGGAATGAATCGTGTCGCCAGGAAAAGGTTCAGCACAGCAGCTATAAATCCATTATCCAGCAAGGCAGATCAAGAAATTTTGGTCGAGGCGAGGTTCCTTCAGAATACCGTTGAACAATTCATTCTCAGTTTTGTTGGACAGCTCATTCTGTGCACATACCTGAGAAAAGTCTGACGAAGGTGATCCCGACATTGGTGGTGAATTTTGTTATTGCCAGACTCGTGTATTTCTATCGTTATAAGCAGCATCCTTTGAAACGAGGCATTGGATTCGCTATGTCGTTTTTTCCAACACTCGCGGTGTTCTTTTATTGTATGTTTTGCTGCGTATTCTATGGACCCTCGTATAAAATAACGTAGTTTGGATAAGATTTCAACTTTTTCTCAATAAGCAGATTATTTTAGACAGTGTCAAACACTACGTTATGTATTTGACGAATACCTTAATGGACGAGCCGAAAGTTTGTTAACTTTGTTCAAACATATAACCGTTTTCAAACTTGATAACTGACTTTGTTATTCTTGGAAGCTGTTCCATTTTTCGTATAAAATAGTGTATGCAATAAAACACATACATATACGACAGACAAATAAATTTATTTAATTCAAGTTAACTGTAAATATGTATATATACTGGAATACGTTTGAATGCTCCTCTGAAATGCTCAAGTCTTATATTTGATTCAACTTATAAATAATATGTACATTAACTGACTGAGTTTTAAGTTGGCATCTTTGCTATGTATCCACTGACGAGGTATTGTTAGCATTTTAACGGATGATTAATATTAATGTGGAAATAATTGTATTGACAATCAGTAATTTATTGTTCTATAGTTTCGGTGTATTTACAACAGTTGTTATAAGGATTGTGTAGGATCCTAAAGATTTTCACTTATTAAATATTGTGTGATAATCAGAAACCCAGTTATTTGTGTTCTATTTTTTCCGATACTTATGTGAGAATGCCCCCTCCCCGCCAGAGACTTAAGCGTGTTATTTTGTCTTTGTGTTGTTTTGTTTTTATTAGAGAATACACGTACTTATAAGCATTGTGTATTTATGATATCAATATGGCTTGTTTCTTTTGAACAGTTTTACCAATTAGTGTGAGGGCATCAGTCAAACTATTTTTTTTTCCGTTTATATTAGATGCTCAAATTTGTAGGGATGTCTTCGAGTACAATTTCTACATTATGAAATTCCGCGCCATTTGAAAATTTATATTTGTCAATATGCAAATTTAAAACTGAAGCACCAACATTATTTCATAAACTGTTTCATGTTTGTTGTATTTAATGTCTCACCGATAGTATTTCAGTCATTTGGAGACTATGTCTACATCAGACATATTAGTGCTGCAACACTGCAGTATCACACAGTAGATATATGGATTGATTGTAAGGAGGTATAATGTCACAAGGCAAATTATGACAATATTTTATATTTAACATGTTTAATATTTAACAACTTACAGATATTAGTAATTAAGTGTGCGTTGTAGTTTGATACATAATTTCTTTATTTAAACCATTTAGACCATTGGTTATGAAACATTCTAAAGATGTTATAACATAGCTTGATGTTTATTTGTTTAATTCACCTTTCGTTACACTGTATTTTCTTTCTCCCTTAGACATCCTTAATCTTGTTTTCATAACAGTTTTCTATGTTTGATTATATGATTGTATTTGTGTCACGTTATTTTAAGAACCAGCCGTTTATGTACTAATTATCTGCTCAGTTATCCATGTCACTTTGAGCATGATTTGGTTGCATGTGAGAGAGTCAGTTGGACATACGGAATCGCGTGTGAAACATCGTAAGAAAGAATATCATTATTGTATATATAGTATATTTGTAGTATAAGTTGAATTAAGTAAAATAAAGAAGATAATATTAAGCTGTCAACAGTCTTCGCTAATTCCCCAGTGCTGTGTTGGATCACGCGCTTGTTGGATATTTTGTATATAAGCTGCTGTTCCCATCAATCGGAGTCTTTCGAATTCTCGCGTATAAAGGTCACGTCGCCATTTTCTTTGATTTTTATTTTCTCTAATTTTAAATTGAAGTCATATTTAGCGCGCTTCTTTAATTTTGCTTTCGTCTGTATCTACGCGTTAGATTAAATTAATTTTACTTGGTAAGAGAACTTTAACATTTTATTAGATACGTAAAAGTAGATATACATTTTAAGTATAGGCCTATTTTATATTATGAAAATAGCTTAACTGTGAGAGACCAGGATTGTAAGATTATTTAAATCTGTCATAGTTGAGAACTATACCATACCATTTCTTTTTTAGATCGACGTCATGCATGGCTACTGGAATTTGACTTCCAGTTAGTTTATTAAACGTCAGTTAATTCAGATCAGTCTTTTGTTCTGGATTTCAGTCCGGTGTAATTCTGGTGTCATCCTGACTAAATAAATGACTACAGCACTAGTAGCAGAAGACCTTCACCGCTCGGTTGTAACACTTTGTCTACCATAATGATAACACGACACCTCAAAATGCTATATAAGGACCCATCATAATGTCACTACGACCCATCATAACCCTAAAAGAATCCAGCAAAATGATAAATAAACCCATAACAATGATAATACAACCCGTCAAAATGATATCATAACCAAAAATAATAATATTAGAACCGCATTAATAATCTTATATGGACCTTATGATCTGATATGTCACCCAAACAACAAGGACATAGACGCATCTAAACACCTATATAGAACATAAGACAGCTATGACGTTCCATATTGAATGAATGTAGCCATTCTGCTTGATTTTTATCATTACTTGTATAGAGATATGAGAACCCAGTTTATCCCCGCCACACATGACCTTTATTGGAACATCACTATAACATAAAATTTATAGGATGAGCCATTTTATCAGGCTAAGTATTCCTAAGTATTCGCCTCACCTACCATTCCACCATGCCATTTTCTGCCAGCACATCTAGTGTGTTTTTTTTTGTTGTTGTTGTTTTCGAAGGTTTGAGACACAGTTTTGGCAGAAATCGATGATGATTCGAATATTTTATTTGAGCATTGTCTTGCTTTTCTATGCATCCTGATAATATTTATATATTTGAGATTTTATTTTGTTCTGTACTTTCCCCAAATGCTGCAACCTATATAAATAGAGACTGTGACGTCACTAGCTTGCACTAGCCACTCAGACCGGTGTTGACACAATACATATTGTTAGGCCTGCAAAGCTTCTGTCTCGGTCTTCTAGGAATTAGAATCAAGAGAGACAACCGAAATGAGACGCTGTCTGGGCATAGATTATTTAAACAAACCTAGATTTAAACCTGATTTTCTTATTTGTAAATAATAAGGTCGAAATGGCAACTAAGATGAATCGGCTGCAGCTGTCAATATCAGATTGAAACGAAAATGAGCAGCATACTTAAATGTTTTGCGTTTTGTTCGTAAGCGCATTTGAGATTCATATAAAACATGTCAATGTGCACTTGCTGGTTCACAGTGAATAAACATTATTTAATGACAACAAAAACAAAAACGTCGCATTCTCGCATGTTCAAAAGATCAATGTCAGAGTTCACCCAATGGTGTTCTTCCGATGTAGCTAGCTAGACAACCATTTTATTATCATTTTCATTTGTTTTCATAGATTTTGCTTTTGGAACAGGGTTGCTTGCAACGCTGTTCTATGGTTGCACACATTTCAGCATCAGACAACATTCCGGGCCCATATTTAGACTTCCTTCCTTTTTACTTCGCAGAGATAAAGTTACAAATTTTGTTTTCCATTTTATCACTAAGCGTTGATAATTTTCATGTTTATTTCATTACGATTGTATTATGGAGTCGAAACTGAATCAAAATGTGTTATAATCGATGCTGGAGATAACATGTTTAATCAAATATACTAAGAAAGAAAATGCACAAGCGAATAAATCGCAATCCATTCGAATGTGTAAATACTTTTGCAATATTAAATACATATAATTTTGTTATATTGAATATCATTAATTTACCCATGTTACTATATTAAGATTTTTTTTTTATGATACAATTTTCAAGAAAAAGAAAAGATAAAATAACAGTGACATATTGTTAACTAACGCAACTGGTACATAATGTGCAAATAACAGTTAAACGCAAAGAAAATGATTTTCAAATTACGCCACTAAGTATTTCGCATAGATGTGAAAATACTCTCATTGTTAACATTTTGCATTGACAAGTATTCCCGAAGACGGTCTTTGATCGGAAATAATTTGAATTTGAAAAAACGTCGCCGAATCAAAATTTGTTTATCTGCTACGTCATCTATTTATGTTCTCGCTATTCGTTAACGCAGACAAACGGAAGACCTATAGATAACTTAGGAAATCTGACGAAGATATGCGAAGTATGCAAATCAGGTATTTTTGTAAACAAATGAATCATGTTCAGTAAAAGATTCTTCTTATTTATGCGTGTCGTCAACGATCTCTTAACAAATCTGCAACATGCATTTTGCTTTTCTGCCTGAAGAATATATACTGTTTTTGTAAGAATAATGGGCCTTTACATAATGTAAGTTTGTTATTTTAGAGTTGCTTTCTTTTGATTTAGATACATATATTGACATAAATCTTATAAACTGTAGGCACCGTCCCGGTGACCGAGTGGTTAGAGCGTCCGCCTCGGGTGCGGGAGGTCGTGGGTTTGATCCCCGGCCGCGACATACCAAAGTCGTGAAAAATGGTACTGTTACAGCTCCCTTGCTTGGCGCTCAGCATATAAGGGTAGTTGCAGGACTGGTTGGCCTGGTGTCCGGATAATGTGACCGGGTGGGCTATCATGACACTGTGTCCGGCGTGATACTGTAGTGTGGCAGCACTATATCTGTCTCAAGAAGACATCGTCTCCAAATGACTGAAATACTGTCGGTGGGACGTTAAACCCAACAAACAAACTGTAGGCAAGAGAGTAGAGTGGCGATGTGCTTATTGTTATCAACTCAGCAGTCTGGCCACTGAAACAGTAAAGGTTCTGACTGAAACAAATGGTGTATTCGTCTTTCTTGTAATGGTTTAAAACATTATGTCTATTGGCATCTCTTAAAAATAATTTGATTCATCATTCTCTCAGCGCTATCAGCGCTCTGATTTCGCCTGTGTGAGAGATAGTTCACTGCGTTACAGGGGTATGTGACCTATCTTTTAACCCTTAAAAATAGAATATTCCAAAAATAGGTAAGCTAGGTATATATACACTGATGGTATAAAAACATTAACATAGTAACAAAATCCAAATTACTCGTACGTTATTAATGCTCTTCAAATGTCAGCGCCGGGACACTATAGAGAAGTGTAAACACATTTCATGAATTGGACCCGTGAATACACGTATATAACGATTCATACTTGATCGTGCGCTTGGACTTATTGTGTGGAATAAAGAACAAGAACGGTTGCATTGTGTTGTGGATGGTTTAGTCTGTTGTACTGAGCTTTTGTGACGCAATAAATTTTAATTAATTCTACACAACAGCTATCAACAAAAATGACGGAGTCTACACCAGAAGAACGCAAGCAAGCCACGGACAATATAAAATATGCTGTCTTCATTATTATCGTGATGTTATCCGCAGGATACATAATTCTACCAGAAGCAACCCCGGAATTGACCTCATCTCTACAAGCGAAGTTGATCTACACCCTCAGATGGCAGATATTTCCACTTGCAATGATTTTGTTTGGAATGAATCGTGTCGCCAGGAAAAGGTTCAGCACAGCAGCTATAAATCCATTATCCAGCAAGGCAGATCAAGAAATTTTGGTCGAGGCGAGGTTCCTTCAGAATACCGTTGAACAATTCATTCTCAGTTTTGTTGGACAGCTCATTCTGTGCACATACCTGGAGAAAAGTCTGACGAAGGTGATCCCGACATTGGTGGTGAATTTTGTTATTGCCAGACTCGTGTATTTCTATCGTTATAAGCAGCATCCTTTGAAACGAGGCATTGGATTCGCTATGTCGTTTTTTCCAACACTCGCGGTGTTCTTTTATTGTATGTTTTGCTGCGTATTCTATGGACCCTCGTATAAAATAACGTAGTTTGGATAAGATTTCAACTTTTTCTCAATAAGCAGATTATTTTAGACAGTGTCAAACACTACGTTATGTATTTGACGAATACCTTAATGGACGAGCCGAAAGTTTGTTAACTTTGTTCAAACATATAACCGTTTTCAAACTTGATAACTGACTTTGTTATTCTTTCCATTGACCTAACACATGTTCTTCTTATGTCATTAGAGACAACATATTACGAATAAAATAGTTTTTTTTTTTCTTTTGGAAGCTGTTCCATTTTTCGTATAAAATAGTGTATGCAATAAAACACATACATATACGACAGACAAATAAATTTATTTAATTCAAGTTAACTGTAAATATGTATATATACTGGAATACGTTTGAATGCTCCTCTGAAATGCTCAAGTCTTATATTTGATTCAACTTATAAATAATATGTACATTAACTGACTGAGTTTTAAGTTGGCATCTTTGCTATGTATCCACTGACGAGGTATTGTTAGCATTTTAACGGATGATTAATATTAATGTGGAAATAATTGTATTGACAATCAGTAATTTATTGTTCTATAGTTTCGGTGTATTTACAACAGTTGTTATAAGGATTGTGTAGGATCCTAAAGATTTTCACTTATTAAATATTGTGTGATAATCAGAAACCCAGTTATTTGTGTTCTATTTTTTCCGATACTTATGTGAGAATGCCCCCTCCCCGCCAGAGACTTAAGCGTGTTATTTTGTCTTTGTGTTGTTTTGTTTTTATTAGAGAATACACGTACTTATAAGCATTGTGTATTTATGATATCAATATGGCTTGTTTCTTTTGAACAGTTTTACCAATTAGTGTGAGGGCATCAGTCAAACTATTTTTTTTTCCGTTTATATTAGATGCTCAAATTTGTAGGGATGTCTTCGAGTACAATTTCTACATTATGAAATTCCGCGCCATTTGAAAATTTATATTTGTCAATATGCAAATTTAAAACTGAAGCACCAACATTATTTCATAAACTGTTTCATGTTTGTTGTATTTAATGTCTCACCGATAGTATTTCAGTCATTTGGAGACTATGTCTACATCAGACATATTAGTGCTGCAACACTGCAGTATCACACAGTAGATATATGGATTGATTGTAAGGAGGTATAATGTCACAAGGCAAATTATGACAATATTTTATATTTAACATGTTTAATATTTAACAACTTACAGATATTAGTAATTAAGTGTGCGTTGTAGTTTGATACATAATTTCTTTATTTAAACCATTTAGACCATTGGTTATGAAACATTCTAAAGATGTTATAACATAGCTTGATGTTTATTTGTTTAATTCACCTTTCGTTACACTGTATTTTCTTTCTCCCTTAGACATCCTTAATCTTGTTTTCATAACAGTTTTCTATGTTTGATTATATGATTGTATTTGTGTCACGTTATTTTAAGAACCAGCCGTTTATGTACTAATTATCTGCTCAGTTATCCATGTCACTTTGAGCATGATTTGGTTGCATGTGAGAGAGTCAGTTGGACATACGGAATCGCGTGTGAAACATCGTAAGAAAGAATATCATTATTGTATATATAGTATATTTGTAGTATAAGTTGAATTAAGTAAAATAAAGAAGATAATATTAAGCTGTCAACAGTCTTCGCTAATTCCCCAGTGCTGTGTTGGATCACGCGCTTGTTGGATATTTTGTATATAAGCTGCTGTTCCCATCAATCGGAGTCTTTCGAATTCTCGCGTATAAAGGTCACGTCGCCATTTTCTTTGATTTTTATTTTCTCTAATTTTAAATTGAAGTCATATTTAGCGCGCTTCTTTAATTTTGCTTTCGTCTGTATCTACGCGTTAGATTAAATTAATTTTACTTGGTAAGAGAACTTTAACATTTTATTAGATACGTAAAAGTAGATATACATTTTAAGTATAGGCCTATTTTATATTATGAAAATAGCTTAACTGTGAGAGACCAGGATTGTAAGATTATTTAAATCTGTCATAGTTGAGAACTATACCATACCATTTCTTTTTTAGATCGACGTCATGCATGGCTACTGGAATTTGACTTCCAGTTAGTTTATTAAACGTCAGTTAATTCAGATCAGTCTTTTGTTCTGGATTTCAGTCCGGTGTAATTCTGGTGTCATCCTGACTAAATAAATGACTACAGCACTAGTAGCAGAAGACCTTCACCGCTCGGTTGTAACACTTTGTCTACCATAATGATAACACGACACCTCAAAATGCTATATAAGGACCCATCATAATGTCACTACGACCCATCATAACCCTAAAAGAATCCAGCAAAATGATAAATAAACCCATAACAATGATAATACAACCCGTCAAAATGATATCATAACCAAAAATAATAATATTAGAACCGCATTAATAATCTTATATGGACCTTATGATCTGATATGTCACCCAAACAACAAGGACATAGACGCATCTAAACACCTATATAGAACATAAGACAGCTATGATGATGTTCCATATTGAATGAATGTAGCCATTCTGCTTGATTTTTATCTTTACTTGTATAGAGATATGAGAACCCAGTTTATCCCCGCCACACGTGACCTTTATTGGAACATCACTATAACATAAAATTTATAGGATGAGCCATTTTATCAGGCTAAGTATTCCTAAGTATTCGCCTCACCTACCATTCCACCATGCCATTATCTGCCAGCACTTCTAGTGTGTTTTTTTGTTGTTGTTGTTGTTTTCGAAGGTTTGAGACACAGTTTTGGCAGAGATCGATGATGATTCGAATATTTTATTTGAGCATTGTCTTGCTTTTCTATGCATCCTGATAATATTTATATATTTGAGATTTTATTTTGTTCTGTACTTTCCCCAAATGCTGCAACCTATATAAATAGAGACTGTGACGTCACTAGCTTGCACTAGCCACTCAGACCGGTGTTGACACAATACATATTGTTAGGCCTGCAAAGCTTCTGTCTCGGTCTTCTAGGAATTAGAATCAAGAGAGACAACCGAAATGAGACGCTGTCTGGGCATAGATTATTTAAACAAACCTAGATTTAAACCTGATTTTCTTATTTGTAAATAATAAGGTCGAAATGGCAACTAAGATGAATCGGCTGCAGCTTTCATTGTTTGTCAATATCAGATTTAAACGAAAATGAGCAGCATACTTAAATGTTTTGCGTTTGTTCGTAAGCGCATTTGAGATTCATATAAAACATGTCAATATGCACTTGCTGGTTCACAGTTAATAAACATTATTTAAAGACAACAAAAACAAATACGTCGCATTCTCGCATGTTCAAAAGGTCAATGTCAGAGTTCACCCAATGGTGTTCTTCTGATGTAGCTAGCTAGACAACCATTTTATTATCATTTTCATTTGTTTTCATAGATTTTGCTTTTGGAACAGGGTTGCTTGCAATGCTGTTCTATGGTTGCACACATTTCAGCATCAGACAACATTCCGGGCCCATATTTAGACTTCCTTCCTTTTTACTTCGCAGAGATAAAGTTACAAATTTTGTTTTCCATTTTATCACTAAGCGGTGATAATTTTCATGTTTATTTCATTACGATTGTATTATGGAGTCGAAACTGAATCAAAATGTGTTATAATCGATGCTGGAGATAACATGTTTAATCAAATATACTAAGAAAGAAAATGCACAAGCGAATAAATCGCAATCCATTCGAATGTGTAAATACTTTTGCAATATTAAATACATATAATTTTGTTATATTGAATATCATTAATTTACCCATGTTACTATATTAAGAACATGTGTATATAATATGAAATAAATAAAAAAAACATATGAATTGAAGGTTTATTATATTTCATTATGATTCAATTTTCATGAAAAAGAAAAGATAAAATAACAGTGACATATTGTTAACTAACGCAACTGGTACATAATGTGCAAATAACAGTTAAACGCAAAGAAAATGATTTTCAAATTACGCCACTAAGTATTTCGCATAGATGTGAAAATACTCTCATTGTTAACATTTTGCATTGACAAGACGGTCTTTAATCGGAAATAATTTGAATTTGAAAAACCGTCGCCGAATCAAAATTTGTTTATCTGCTACGTCATCTATTTATGTTCTCGCTATTCGTTAACGCAGACAAACGGAAGACCTATAGATAACTTAGGAAATCTGACGAAGATATGCGAAGTATGCAAATCAGGTATTTTTGTAAACAAATGAATCATGTTCAGTAAAAGATTCTTATTTATGCGTGTCGTCAACGATCTCTTAACAAATCTGCAACATGCATTTTGCCTTCCTGCCTGAAGAATATATACTGTTTTTGTAAGAATAATGGGCCTTTACATAATGTAAGTTTGTTATTTTAGAGTTGCTTTCTTTTGATTTAGATACATATATTGACATAAATCTTATAAACTGTAGGCACCGTCCCCGGTGACCGAGTGGTTAGAGCGTCCGCCTCGGGTGCGGGAGGTCGTGGGTTCGATCCCCGGCCGCGACATACCAAAGTCGTGAAAAATGGTACTGTTACAGCTCCATTGCTTGGCGCTCAGCATATAAGGGTAGTTGCAGGACTGGTTGGCCTGGTGTCAGGATAATGTGACCGGGTGTGGTATCATGCCACATGTGTCCGGCTTGATACTGTAGAGTGGCAGCACTATATCTGCGTCTCCAATTGACTGAAATACTGTCGGTGGGACGTTAAACCCAACAAACAAACTGTAGGCAAGAGAGTAGAGTGGCGATGTGCTTATTGTTATCAACTCAGCAGTCCGGCCACTGAAACAGTAAAGGTCCTGACTGAAACAAATGGTGTATTCGTCTTTCTTGTAATGACTGTGTTCACACAAGATTAACACGGGTTTAAAAACATTATGTCTATAGGCATCTCTTAAAAATAATTCGATTCATCATTCTCTCAGCGCCTGTGTGAGAGATAGTTCACTGCGTTACAGGGGGATGTGACCTATCTTTTAACCCTTTAAAAATAGAATATTCCCAAAATAGGTAAGCTAGGTATATATACACTGCACACAATGAATCAATAAAATCGACGAAACCAGTATTTCAATACAAGGTTATGGTATAAACACATTAACATAGTAACAAAATCCACATTACTCGTACCTTATTAATGCTCTTCAAATGTCAGCGCCGGGACACTGTAGAGAAGTGTAAACACATTTCATGAATTGGACCCGTGAATACACGTACATGTATATAACGATTCAAGAGAGTAGAGTGGCGATGTGCTTATTGTTATCAACTAAGCAGTCCGGCCACTGAAACAGTAAAGGTCATGACTGAAACAAATGGTATTCGCCTTTCTTGTAATGACCGTGTTCATACAAGGTTAACACGGGTTTAAAAACATTATGTCTATCGGCATCTCTTAAAAATAATTTGATTCATCATTCTCTCAGCTATCAGATTTCACCTGTGTGAGAGATAGTTCACTGCGTTACAGGGGGATGTGACCTATCTTTTAACCCTTAAAAATAGAATATTCGAAAAATAGGTAAGCTAGGTATATATTTCGTATATTGGACCCGTGAATACACGTATATAACGATTCATACTTGATCGTGCGCTTGGACATATTGTGTGGAATAAAGAACAAGAACGGTTGCATTGTGTTGTGGATGGTTTAGTCTGTTGTACTGAATTTTTGTGACGCAATAAATTTTAATTAATTCTACTCAACAGCAATCAACAAAAATGACGGAGTCTACACCAGAAGAACGCAAGCAAGTCACGGGCAATATAAAATATGCTGTCTTCATTATAATCGTGATGTTATCCGCAGGATACATAATTCTACCAGAAGCAACCCCGGAACTGACCTCAACTCTACAAGCGAAGTTGATCTACACCCTCAGATGGCAGATATTTCCACTTGCAATGATTTTGTTTGGAATGAATCGTGTCGCCAGGAAAAGGTTCAGCACAGCAGCTATAAATCCATTATCCAGCAAGGCAGATCAAGAAATTTTGGTCGAGGTGAGGTTCCTTCAGAACACCGTTGAACAATTCGTTCTCAGTTTTGTTGGACAGCTCATTCTCTCAACCTACTTGGAGAAAAGTCTGACGAAGGTGATCCCGACATTGGTGGTAAATTTTGTTATTGCCAGATTCGTGTATTTCTATCGATATAAGCAGCATCCTATGAAACGAGGCATTGGATTCGCTATGTCGTTTTTTCCAACACTCGCGGTGTTCTTTTATTGTATGTTTTGCTGCGTATTCTATGGACCCTCGTATAAAATAGCATAGTTAAGATTTCAACTTTTTCTTAATATGCAGATTATTAGTAGACTCCGTTAAGTATTTGACGAGTGCCTTATTTGACGAGCTGAAAGGTTGTTATCTTTGTTAAACGTTGTTATGTATTATGTGGACCCACATATAAAATAGCATGATAGTTTGAATACGATTTCAATGTAGACTTTAAGTGACGTCATGCACTGTAGTTATGCAATGGGCGAAGGCCTTACTTGGAAAGCCGAACGGTGGTCATCTTTGTTTTTAACTTCTTTCCATTGCTTTAATTTGTATACTTTTTAAATCATTAGGATATTTTGAATAGTTTAATGACATAATTAACTTTATAAATTGCCAACTTTGTATTCTCGTCATGAATAAAGTAGTTTTATTGAAGTTTGTGTGTGTTGTTCATGATTAAATATGTCTCGTTCAGAATATAGATACTGACAAACATATGTTTATATGTCTCTGGTATATATGTTGATTTCGCTTTTCTTTGTAACCTTTGTCATTGTTTCCTTTGGATTTGGGAAAAAATCACAAAACAATAAAATCATTGCACTCTCAGCGAAATTTAAGTCGATTTCAAGAAGATTACAACTAATCAACTAATCTCTCTCGATGGTTCCTGGGCTGGACCAGTACTTTGAGCCTAAGACTTTCGTATTCGTAGTCGGGCACCTTACCACTGGATTACGGCGTCCTTCGTTGCTTGTAATAAACATCGCACCAACAGTATCTGAGTTCTTTATCTACATGTACCAGATATAGTTCTGCCTCACTGCATATCACCTAGTCATATTATCCCATGTTTATCCTGTATATATATGTGTGTGTATATTTATGTGCACTTGGCCTGGTTTCGCTCTCAACCCTTGATATAAATAGCACGCAGAATTTGTTAATTTGCTATAAACGTTCTTTAGCTCATCTCTCTCTCTCTCTCTCTTTATATATTGATATCGATTAATTCGCTATTCATTGTGTACAGGACTTCACCTTGTATTTCGTTTCGACAAGGGAATAAGCAAAGTCCACGATTTACTGGGACAACCGTCGTACATCTATTGTGAATTTTTAATTTTAGATATATATATCATGAATATTTGTATATGGGTATATTGTAAAAAATGAAACGTGTATGATACATAAAAATGTGTCATGCTCACATGTCAATGTATGCATCTGTATGAATTGTGCAAACAGTACAGCGTGCTGCATTTGATATAGATGTTTGATTTGTAATAAAAGATATGAGATTCTGAAATTAAGTGGTTATCAAAATCACTTCAATCAAGAATTCCCACACATTTAATATGCAAAAAAGTTGCACCTGACTTCATATCCAGAATTCCCACATTTAATACGCAAAAAAGTTGCATCTGCCCCCCCCCCCCGCAAAAAGGGGGGGGGGGGGGTAATAAAAAATAATCTAACTTTATTTGTTTTAAAGCTTTATCTTTTAAAACATTTTTATAACAGTACATTTTTCCAAAAGACGATACACAAAAGACTTAACATCAAATATCCTATACATGAATAGACCATTTCACTCCGACATGAGACGTAAATCAGCGAGCACTTCCCGAACACCAAATCTACATGCTGGTGGTCACTGGCACTAGAACCGCAGAATATCAAAGATATGTTCGATTTAAAAAAATCGCTCTCTGTCACTGTATATTGAAACATGGTAAGGAACGGAATCTGACATTACTTGATCACGAAGGTCGTAACTTTGAATAAATATATGTAACCATCATATTCTATACACGGTTCGGTCAGTCTGATATTCAATTAACACATGGCGTAAAGAATCATTGTCAAATGGCAACCTTAAAGAAGAAATAATGCGAAGAGTCAACACTTTGTTGATCTTTTTAAGTCTGCTCCACTATCAATTTCTGTTTTGTTCGGTCGATTTTGAATCGAACGATATGATTAGACGATGTGAAATTGACATCGTCAGATCGTGGGAAAATGCTTGTGTAAATGTATTACGTCATCCAGTGGGAATTGCCGAAAAAAACAACAACCCGGAAGTTGAGAATGGAGCATATTTAAAAATATGTTGTGACATTTCGCGCTATTACTTCATTAAGTTTGCCTTTTGACAATGATTCGTTACACAATGTGTTGAATGAATATCACACTGAATTTAATAGAATTTAATGGAAGCATATATTTATAAAATGTTACGACCTTCGTATTCAAGTGATGTCAGATTCCGTTCCTAACCATGTTCATATTACAGTATAGAGGGAAACAAATCGTAATTCTGCGGTTCTAGTGTCAGTGCGCAGAATTGCCAATTTCAACATAATGTTGATTATGATTTTTGTCCCTCTGTACTGTACATTGAACATGGTGTTGCCTTTTGACAATGACATCGAGGTCCCTAATTGCTCTGGTGTTGCCATTGACTTCATTGGTTATGTCTGTAGAGTATACCCATATCTACGTGAATTTGCTGAGGTGCTGGATGATGAAGAAAAAGATTGGAATCTGTCTTTCGCATTTTCGGCGATTCTATCGGTGCTTCAGGAAATTGTATGTCCTCAGCATTGACCGTTTCTTTCTTTATTTTTTTTCGTGGAGGCCCATTAAGGATGGCAGGATGTTAACTAGGTCACCACTTGTTGACCTAGATAGTGTTAGGTCGAGAGAGGCTCATCAATGATGACATTTATATGGCGTTGGTCACTAGCTGAGCGCTCTCTGGTAGGGAGCCTACCAATCTTGAAATGCCTCCTAGGAACACTTTCGCAACAACTTCCTCTAAGAGGTTATCCTGTATCTCTGGCTTTTTTTCAGGAAGAATGCCCTACATCGCTTCGTACTTTGCTTAGTACACTCAAATCGCTAAGGCCAAACTTATAGGGATCTTTGCTCACCTTAGCGTATGGTTCACTATCTGCCACTTAAGTGCCTTTGCCTCCCTAACATGTCTCTTGTATTTTATAATATGGTCGTCGAGTAGAAACTCTATGTATATTTTCAGGGTACAATAACAAGTCACACTATCCAGTCCAACATGCATCCGTATAATGTGGTCCTCGATTCTACCCTTGACATCGATGACCCGGTTTCCTTGTTTTTCTTTTTGCACCGAATCCCAGTCAGTCTGTTCCCCACAGAGGTATGCTTTTATCATGCGCAGTAAGGTGCGGTTGAATTTTTCAGACTGACTGTTTTCTTGTGGATGCTTTTGACTTGATCTGCTTTTCCTGATCTCTTATAGCCTTCAATTGTCCTAACCTAATCACTGGAAATTCACATAACAACCTAATCTTGAAGTAAATTCATTTAAGATTTTACTGGAGCATACTTTTGCTGTTTGATCAGGCACTGCCAGGATCTCCACATACTTTGTTAAATAATACATCAGGAGTAGAATAGTAAATTATAAAATGTATTTGTTCCTTTTTGGCGTTTGATATTTCATTGCGACTACATCCAATGGGGCTCCTGTGTTCAAACTAACAAGTAGGGACTTTGGAACTTTCACTGGCTTGTTACAGTTTTGGGTTGCAGAAGATGGAAAGCCCTGCTACATATTTCAGAGGCTTAAAAAAGATTTTCTAATAAATGTGTATTACGCTCAACCTTCTGAATTTCTCAGTGGGGGCAGAACAGGTGTTTGTAATAGGCATAGGACTTGGCGGCCAGCTGAGGCGGTGTCCTCAACAATGGTAGCAAATGTTGAAGCTTTTGAACGTTGAGCAACTTTGGAGGAGGTAGCCAACAAATTCAGCATCGGTCAGGCATCGGCACATAAGATTTTACACGAACGCCTAGGCATGAGCAAGGTGAAGTCTAGGTGGGTGCGTGCCTAGCCAGCTGTTCGCAGATCTAAAAGCAACCAGAGTAACACAAATGCATTTGAGTCGTTTTAATGGTGAAGGAGATATGTTTTTGAACTGCATTATCACTCGAGATGATTTTTTTTATTTTTATTTTTTTTTTCTTTTAAACACGACTTTATAACTTTCAATGTGATTAGATTACATACATAAATACAGTCACTACTTTTCAAATCAAAGTGTGAAATTATCATATAGATGAATCGATTATAAAAAAGTAAGTAATATTTTAATGCAGTACGAGCCAGACGCTTGGATGACATGACGTGATAAGCTATGGTAACTAGATATTGACGGTTATGTTCAGTAATGCACGAATCGAAATCGAAACTAGATGAACACCACTTGATTTGGACTCATTTTAAATGAAGACATTTAACTGCATTGTATTTTTGGGATATCAACATCTAAGACAACATTTTGATACATGAAACAGTCAAAAAATAATCTAGAACGGCAATATATTTAACAAACAATTAAGGTAAATCTGTTACGTGTACAGTCACGTTGTCACGTATACACACAAATGGTATTGCTAAAGCGAGCGGGTTGAGATAGTCTGGGTCATCATTCCTCGTATGTGAAGTGTTTGTTCATATCTTTAATGTCAACACTGATGATACGTCATATGCGTATCTCCACTCTCAGCAAGGACCTGTGTTGTGTTTGAATACATCATATAGCTTTGGCCCGCAAAGTTGTGATAAATTGGTATATATAATAGCAAAACAGGTTTTGAAAATATGACGGAGTCAACACCAGAAGAACGCAAAGAAGTTAATCGTAATATACTTATTGGTATCATCGTTTCAGTCGTAATATTTTCCATTGGATACATATTTATTCCAGAGGCACCATCGGAACTAACCTCAACTGTACATGCAAAGGTCATCTATACTCTTCGATGGCAGATTATTACTCTTGCTGTTGTATTGTTCGCGATAAAACGTGTCGGCGGTAAAAGGTTTAGAACAGCAGCTATTAATCCATTATCAGGCAAGGGAGATCAAGACATTTTGGTCGAGTCGAAGTTTCTTCAGAACACAGTTGAACAGTTTCTTCTCAGTTTTGTTGGACAACTCATTCTTTCTACCTACTTGGAGAAATATCTTACGAAAGCGATTCCAACTTTTGTTGTGAACTTTTTAATCGCAAGATTAGTATTTTATTATGGATATAAGAAGCATCCACTGAAACGAGCCACTGGATACGCCATGACATTTTTACCAAACGTACTACTATTCATTTCCTGTGTGTTTTGTGGTTTGTACTATGGACCGTCATACGGATTATTAAAAAACTTTGGATAACAAGTCTTATCTGAGAAGGGCAACAATGATCAAACTAGTTAGATGTAGATGATTAGTGATGGAGTGACTAAATAACGACATTTTCAATTGAACTCTTCTAATCAGTTTCAATGTATGAATGTGATAAAATAATGTTTTTGTGATAAATACAATGCAAATGTACTTCATTACTCAAACACAACATAACTTTGTTTCAATCATATTTCTTTTTCAAATCAGGTAAAACAGTTACTAATAAATATCCCTCACAAGAAATCATGAAAATTAATTAATTACCATAAAATATACGATTACCCATAAGGGAAATATTTCACATATCGTGCAGTGTGAAATAAATATTCTAAAATTGATGATTGATCTAAATGTATTACATGTATACGGAAATTTAAAAATTCTTCAGTTTTAAATTAAATTAATTTTAAAAATTTGTTAACCGGCTTCATTTACACTTAACATTTTCTTTTTCATTTTTAAGTAGTTCGCTTTTTGGTTCAATCAAGTAAACACGGGTAAAGGTGGGGAAGATACCTTGTTCCAAAACATTGACGTGAATATTGAATTGATATCTCATTAGTAAATTTCAAAACGGCGTGACTCTCATTGACAACGAGCGATCTGAGTTAAATCCGGTAATCGTAAACGTGAGCAAGTCATTCTTCGAGAAACAGTCATCCTTACTTTGCTCAAATATCAACACTTTTCCAACCAATGACCAAATTCCTTAAATTTTCATACAAACATTCAAAGTTGATGATGATGACGATGACGATGATAAGCAGCTATATAAATGTTATTTCATCGGCCATAAGATTAAAATTAACATTATGAAATTCATTGCACAAATAGTGCATTAGCATATACGTTTATAGATGTACCATAAACGTATTTATATGACACATTCCTTTCATTATGTATTTAACAACTGAAAAGTGGGTATACAAAAACAGTCAATTCTTCAGTGGGGTTGCTGTATAAGTGACGTTTTGTGGTCATGATTGGCTGGCTCCATTGCTGTTGTGTGGTGCTTGATAAGATGTTACAGTATAGCAAGGAAAATGCTAGTTGTCTGTCTATACTAGGTACTGGAGAGAATGAAATTTTGGCCCTGTCCTTCGATATTTTCACACTCTGGTTCTGAGGCGATACCTGTAAGTCGATAACCTCTTGCAGATGGTATAAAATGTGTGTGTGTTTTTTTTTTAATTTCTTAATTTCAAAACTTAACTTTTAGAGTTTTTGCATGAAATGAAAGGATTGGGTATGTTAATTAATATTGAAGAAAAAACCAAGTCGCATTGAGATATTGTCATGTCAATTTCTAGATACATAAATAACACATTAAAAACAATAAAGTTTCGTTTTTGCTTCAGTATATTTCAACCTCAGTACCATTTATCGTAATTGCTAAAACAAAGTTGCCCACCAAAATTTAGGTGGATGTTGAAGGTCACCCAGTATATTTTTTGCAATATCAATTGATTTATATTTAAATGGGTTCCTATAATTATGTCTCACACCATATTTATATGGGGGAGACATATTGTTTTGTCTGAGTTGTCTGCCTGTCTGTCCGTCTGTCTGTCTGTTAAACTTTTC
>CM037780.1:6775254-6789661 GCA_021229015.1 Solen grandis | reverse complement strand
AAACCATCCCTCTTTAAAACCTATAAAAAAACTGTGACTCACCATCCTCACACACACCTTTTATTTTTAAAAAAAAAAATATTCCGTTTTTAAAATAAAAATTGAAAAAATTTTTAAATAATAATAACATTCATTTACAAAAATCAAAACCTTAACTTATTATTTCTTTTACTCGTTAGAACAAAAATTTAAAAATGTATTAAACACTTTTCGCAATTACTTTTGCGTTTGGGGAGGGATATAAAATTTTCTTTGCGCGAAACGATTTTGAACACAAACTTAGGATTAATTACCATTCGATCACTTCCCCCTTTCAAACCAATCAAATTTTAGGTCCTGCTGATCTTTTATCGATAAATTTATTAATTCCATTGTCCTTCTGCTGGGACCAAAATGTGTAAATGTAAACATGAATCAACAACAGCATACTTCTTTCTTTTTCGTTTTTTCCGATTTGAAATCTCTGGTTGCTTAACCCTTTCCCTCATAGAGGAAACCATAAAAGACCTATGCGAACAACATAAAACCAATCAGCCTGCGAGTAACTCGCAGGCTGATCGGGTTTTATGCTGTTCGCTGCTCCTCATTGGTCTGGAAATGAGGACTTTATAATTAAATTTGGTAAGGTTTAACTGGGTTTTCTGCAGATCAGGCTTTATGTGGTACCTATTGAGTGCGTCAAAATGAGTCTATATGAGGGAAAGGGTTAATCAAGCAGAGAACCAGTGACGATAATGTAACAGGACATCATCACTGTTGACAAATAGGGTACAAAACAGTTTCTTCCCTTCCTTGTCAAATCGCTCAGTAGACTGCAAGTGACAGGCTTTGAAAGTTATTAGACTAAGAGTGTAAACAGTGTAGTGTAAATGAAAATGAATTGTGTAAAATTTGGGGGAAGGACTGTAACTAATTGTTAGAACTTGTGGTCCCATCCCATTTCATATTTTGAAATAAAATATGTTTAAACTTAATTGAATGTAACACGGTTTAAAAAGCCAAAAAATGGAATATTTGGGCTTTCAGTGCAAGAACATTTTGATGGACTGAGTGCCATGTGGTTTAGAACTCATTATGTTTTGTATAGTTGTTTTAGTTATAGAGTGCTATCTTTAAATTCGTATTTATTTAACATTTCTGGAGCAACAAAAGAACCATATCATTTAATTAAAAAAAATGATACAAGCATAATTAAATTTGAAAAATAAATAACAAAATATATTCGATAAATATAGTTCCATAAATTTCCCAATCACTTAAATGCCCATTATATTCTATAACGATAGAATTTTCATGAAAAAAAAGGGGAAAAACCCAAAACATTGACATATGTAAACCAATTTAAAAGGTACGTAACGGTAAAATATCTGCTGTAAAATAACAGTTTAACACATTGAATACGCACTTTAGTACATGTAATTTTGTATGTATGTCAAGATACCTCATTGTTTACATTTTGCACCGAAGACCATCCGTAATTGGAGATAATTTCAAATTGATAATCAAAAAGGTTTATCTGCTACGTCAATTTATGTACTCGCATTCGTTAATGAAGACATTCGGTAGGTAAGCGAAAGACGCCCAAAAAATAGATGAAGATATAATGCGGAATATGCAAATCATGTATTTTTTTAAAACAATTGAAGTAAAAGATTCGTTCTAATTTATGCATTGTGGTAATTAATTTTGTCGTCAACGAGTTTACAGATTGCATCTCTTAACAAATCTGTATCACACATTTTCTTTTATGTCCGAAGAATATAAACTGCTTTTGAAAGAATAATGTTTTGTTTTGTTTTTATTTGCTGACGTTTTTGTTTGTTTGTCTTGTTTTGTTGCCATTGTTCTAAATAAGGGTTATGTGAACATGAGATAAATAGGAGATGATTGTTGGTTTAGGTGGAATATCATTTTTAATTGATCGAGTGTGGAGGAGGAGGATCAAAATTATGTTTCAAACAGTGAATTGTACCATTTTTGATTATTCTTACCGTTTTGTAACAGGTCTATTTTTTCCTCTTTATGGAGCCCATTTAATATTAAATACACAATGTAGTTTAATTCGTGTAGCCGCCAAGTTTTTCAAATCGCTAAAAAAACACAATCACTTAGATTTTTCTGATTGACAGGAACAGAAAAAAATGGTTCATTTGGTAATAAAGAAAACAATAAACACGTCAAATTATCCTTCATATTGTCTCAAACAATGAGCAAACCTTCAAACACAGAGGGTGCTGATCTCGCAATGGGATATGATGAAAGGGAAAAAATTTTGAAAACAAAATCGAAAATTAAAAAATGATAACTGACCTAACTGACAATTAACCGGCACGGAGTACGAGTCTTTCTTCCCATATAATATTGATCGAGTGTCATTAAATAAGGTGAGTTTGATATTTCGTTACATCGACTCCACAATACAAATAATTGAAATATTCAATACACAATAATTTAATATTAATGCATGTCACCACTATTTTCTTTTTTTATTTCCCCCATCCTTTTGGATACCTTAAAATGTCATTCAATTATTTTTAAAATACCCATCTTCCTCTTCCTCTTCTATATAATAGCTAACATCATTTTCTAAATATGATGATCATACGTGGAAATTAGTAAAATGATAGAAGCCAGGTATCCCAAGTTATTCGGTACACCCAAGAAAACCCAAACACCGTGAATAGATGGTGCAAAACCGTAAAATCTTAAAAATCCCTAAATTTTCTACAATATACACATGGTGAAATGGGACGAGTGGCATTATGTCAAAAGAAACAACTTAAAAGCCGACTGTATTAAAAACATGGTCAGTCCAAGTGCATGCAAGCCAGCGCCGACTTAAAACCAACTACATTCTGTGGGAGGGAATTCCACAGGTAAAAACCCTTCGAGGGAAAAAATGAATATTCATAAGTTTTGTTTCATGAAATTTAACAAATGGCAATCAAAGATTGTAGAACATATTCATTTAAATCTAATCTATTTTAAGCTTGTATTTTATCAATGAATTACATATCCATAACAGAATAGAACAGTCGTTTATTGAATATAACTTGAACGACACTGTATTCCCCAGTATAGAGACGAATGCAAAAAGTGGGAAAACAGGTCAAAATATTTTGTGTGTGTGTGTGTGTGTGTGTGTGTGTGACCCATACATTTCTCATCATAACAGGTGACTGACCAAATGACACCAGAACTTGCGACTGGACGTTTAAACCCAATAAATAAACAATCAGGTGACTGTTTTATCAACAATTTCTTACTGGCTAGATCTACATGTGTATATGCAATTCGGTGTTATAAAATGGTGTTTATTTCTGTATACAAATATAATGGACTCATTATATTCCGTGCAATACTTAATATTGAGCAACTCACCTGTTAAAAGTAACCATTGATCTCTTCAAAACCATATCGCGTTATGATCATACATTGGCCCACAAGTCGCTTGTTTGTTCTCCAAATCAGAACAAGAAGAAGTCCTCGCATATGAAATCCCTTATATGTTTGTTTGTTTTTACGTCCAAGAAATCCTAATTATGTTTGCGTGTATGTTTATATTATATGTGATTTTGCAAACATAATCATGACATAAATAATTAGGAGTCGTCTGGCTTTTCCTATTATATACATTAGACATTGAAGTAAAAATTATTTGATTAAATTATACAAAACCTGCCAACTTTTGTTCATTAAAGACTTTCATAATACAAATTATGGAGTATCAGCATTTCAGATCTAATCTTTTGTAATATGCAAAACACAAAATTAAAAACTCAAGGACATTGTATGGTATATATATTTTATGCATAAGCCGATGTTTGTCCGTCCGTCAAAATTGCCTAAGAAATAGCTGATTCATTAGATATTTGCATTGATTGTGTGGGTGCATAGTCCACTGCAATGGGTCTATGGTGATAACGGAGCATTACCTCGTCTTTTATTATTTTTATTAGTAATGACTTTTTACCACGAAAAAGTAATGGAAACCATAAATAAATAACAACTGAGATAACATGAGATAATTTGCATTTGTGCATAAGAAATAAATGAGGAACAAAACGATTCCACCGAATATCCTACAGGCATCAAGATTAGTGCAAGTTAGACTATCCCTCAGTAATAAAGTAACAGACATGTAAGTACAAAGAAAAGAAGAAGTAAAGCGAGAAGACCTCCCAAATTCAGTAAATCCAATCCATAACCACACGCATTGCAAAGGATGGTCAATATCGAAGTTGTTTATCAAACAGACGGCGGTACAGGGAATGTGAACGTGTTATGCCTTTCAAGAGTAATGGATGATTTATGCCATATATTGAGGTAGCAACTTTTAACAATAGCACCGTCAAGACAACTTGCTAAAATATATCATGCTACTGACAGTAACTTACATCTTGAAGATGTAAGACCATTACATGTACTGAGATTGATAAATGATTTTCAGCAAATGCATTATTTCCACCTCTTCTCACCTCGTGGACATTTGCCTTGACTTTTCAAATTGTCTCTGGCATTTGCAATACCAGATGTTATACATTTACATACTTGGAGACAGCTGTGTTGTTATTTCCTTTTGTTGGACGCTTTATTTCAAAGACACAAGAAATAAGGAGAGAACCGTCAAATAAAGGTGGTTTTCTAACGGGTCGGACATTTCGAGTGCACTTTATGAGAATAACTTTCCAATAAAATTCATGGAACACCGTCGGAATTCTGTGAACGGAGAGCGAATTAAATGGCTGCTAGATCGTCTGTTCAGATTAGCATAAGTCTGACAGGCTGGCGGTGATGACCTGCTAATGGTAGACTTTGTGACATTCTGTCTGACATCTGTGGCAGACACGTGAATTGTCGTCTGCTTAAGGCGTGGATTTTTCTAAATACAGTACCTACTTCTTTACATCTTTTGTTCAGGGGCCTCCGCGGCCGAGAGGGTAAAGTCGCTAACTTTAACACTCACTCAGCCCCTCACCGCGTGGGTTCGGATTTTCATGAGAGGAAGCCTTCCAGATGGTGGTTCTACCCGGATGCCTCCGTGCTTCGGGGTCTTTCTCCACCTGTAATTAGCTGGACGTCGTGATATGACTGAAATACTGTCGAAGCGACGGTTAACTCAAATAGTCAAGTCTTGCCTTTTGTTCATGTTTGGAAATTGGGTCAGAGAAAAGTATGGTGTGAATTCAAATCAATTTATTTCAAGTGTTCAATCTTTTATAGGACTTCAGGCAAAGACAGAGAAAGAGAGAGAGATCTTCGACTGCTTTTTAAAGATTTAAAAAATGTGATAGCACCATGTACCGCTTTGAAGCAGACAGAATTAAGTTTTGTGGTATGTACAAAAATACAGAAAAATTCTGTCGTCATAATCGACGTCGCCTAAACAAGTTGTTTTCAAAGATGATGTCGTCTTTTAGAAACAGCAGTGCTCAGAAATTGTAAAAGTCTATTACGAGCGTTATTTTCCCGTAACAAGGACCCGAGTGATGCAAATATTACATCCTGAGCTGAGAAAGAGAAACTTAATAAAATACAAGAAATAAAAAGTATTTCAGTATTTCACGTGCAAGTCCCTGATTAGCCTTGACGTCATTATTCCGAAAAAAAAAAAAAAGACGTCATATAGAGTTAATGTTAAATTTACAACTTTTTTTATGAAATTGATTTACAGGTAGATCTATGTTTTTTAAGAAACCTTCAGATGTCATATACCAATATATATTATGTCTGCTATGGTATTAGCATGCATTAATCTTAAATAAATAATAAGCGAAAAAAAAAGTAGCATATATTATGGCACTCCTGAATGCCTATCAATGTTCAATTTCGAAGAACGGGCGATGTGTTTCAAATGTTAAATATTATTTGCTATCAAATCAGTTTGCTCTGCGACCGTAAGCTAACCTTCTGCTTACAACAAGGGTGCGACTGAGTTATAACCATCGAAATACAAGCATAGCCCATATTCTATATATCATGTCCATATTTAAGTAAAAATCGGCCCGTTACAAACGTTCTTGCATTCTGGACTTGATGATATGCATTGTGTTGCCCTTATAGGACGCTATTTATCCTGCAAAGACAAAACCATGGTTACACATTAATCACTGAATGTAATGGTATAATTAAATGTTGTTTCGTCCTAGGATTTAGATTAAAACGAGCACGAACAATGCCGAGACGCCCATATATAATCACGAACATGAAAGTTATGATGTCTTGGAAAACAAACAGGATCTAAAAAATGAACATTTTGAATTCTCTTATTTTGAAGTAATTTTTGTGTTTGATGTTTTGTCCTTTACTTTTTATGACTGAATAAATTTGCAGCGTCGTTTTTAATAGGTTAACACAGAAAGTAAGTCCTATTCTAGTTAATGCTATTTGCTTTGTCCTACATTTTAATCTGATTTTATGAAAGATATTTTGTCTTTAATGGAAGACGGTTAAGACCGTTGTACTTTTTTCTTTGTCAAACGTTTCAAATATTGCTGTATGTAGTTTACACTTAAGTTTTAATGGACGCAGAAATTTGTTACATAAATGAAGAAAAGTCTCACTAGGCTCTCTATATATACAGTATTAAGAGACCCTGGTCTCCTATAGGATATCTTTATTATCAATTCTGATTCTCTTGATAATAAACTATACATTATCTAAAAAGGAATGATATTTTCTTTAAGAAGAAAAAATAAACAAAGCTAGCATTAGTCCGTTTATCGGATATAGTTAGGTGCCATTATGTCTCCTAGTTCCCCCTTGAGACTACATGCCAATGTTCTCTCCTTTATCCATTCTTGATACTCGAAGATAACACGATAGTCTGAGGGCCAAAAAAAAATAAGAAAAAAATATCCTCGCGTTTATCATGCTTTTATGCAATCCATAAAGGGTTTCCAGATATAAAGTCCCAACTGTAACATCAATTTTATTTCCTGACTTAAACAATCTCACAATATTTCAAAAAAAATATCCTTAACACAGAATGTGATGACTGAGGCATAAGAATAGCTTAATGGTTTACTCATAGGCATTTTGTTAATGCAACTTAGGTTGGATCCCAGGCCGGTCCGATGGTATTTGGTCGCCCGTTACTGCACGTGGGTTGTTTCTTTCCACAACACCAAAGACCGCGCAAACGTCACAACAGGTGCTAGCGAGATTCGTTTCATTGAACCCCGGATTATCTGCTTAACAAATAATGTATTTTGCCATTGATTTACCCGACTTTCTCAACGTCCCTTTCATTTAAACTGTACAGAAAATATATATTAAATATTGTAATGTGTAAACCAAGGTCAGGCTGCGATATAAACATGATCTAGTCGAGTACCATTCTCTTATTACTACGGTAAAGGGTTTACTATCATAGAAAGTCGGAAACCAGACTATATTAGTAGCCGAATTGTTGAGACAAATTATGTTTTATACTCACGGTCAAGGGGAGAAAACTCTACATTGGAACACAATTTATTTTCGTGGTTAAACAAAAATATTTTATGTCTACTTGTACTTGTTACCATAAGAGAGAAAACCGCACAACTAGTTCAAGGTTGTTTATTTGTGACCTGTACAGACATCGCATGTTGGCAAGGCTGTCATCTGTCAGTTTAATGTGGTGGTTGATTATATGGCGACATCATAGTCTGGTCACGGACTTCCGGATGCGTGTCGGGATTATAAGACATAGCTTCCTGTGCGAGCCAGACACCGCGGTAACGGCTTACATACAGTAATTAGCTTGGTTAGATATTGGTTAGATAGAATGAAAATCATTGTACATAATTTTTTTCCTGGCTTTAACGTCCAATAGACAGTACATGTATTTCAGTAATTTGTTTGGAGACTATGTCTACTTGAGACAGGTGTAGTGCATCACGCCGTAGGCATATGACATGATACCATACCGAGATACTGTTATCCTGACACCGGGTCAACCTGTCCAGGAACTACCAAGTACATGAATAGAATTATGCTGAGCTACCAATGTATACGACTTTGGTCAAACTCCCCGTAGCAGTTACATCCCTTGCTAAGTACAATAGCGTAGCGTGGCGTAACCGGTTCGAGGAGTGCCGCGTCGCGATAGGGTTTCGGGGTGGGGCGGGGAGGTCGAACCTATAATTTCCCGCTCCCGTGGACAGTGTAGTTATATAAATTTGTACTATAGTCATTTTGAGACTATGATTGAATACTTGATGACTCAAACTTGTGGCAGGATACTGCAAATCACATTATACTGATATCGGATTTGTAAGATTTCTTGATACACAAATGTTTAGATAAAGCATATAATAATCACGATGTTCATCATTATGTTTTTTCCACTTTATCTAGGGGCTCTATTTAACATACTGAGTCCCTGCTTTAAACAGTGAAAAAAACATAACGATGAATCACCAAGTACTACATTTTGCCGAAATACATTCCTTTTCATTTTCTTCTGGTAGCCCAAAAACACCATTTCTGCACCAGGTTGGACTACCTTCACATACAACATTTGAACAATACAAAATCGCTCAGGTATGCCTCTAATGAGCATTTTAAGATTCAACCCATGGTAAACGAGATAAATGCGTGCATGTGGACGATGTATCATTAGTCCGCCATTGACCTGACGTCATTGAGACGACACATCATCTCAACATTATTTGAGTTACCAGTATATACATAGTTCCCACATCAGTGAATATCCCTACTCTTGGCAGACATCTTGAAAGGCAAATTCAAGAGATTTTTACATGAATTACATAGAAGCGCTGAATTTTCATTTTCTTATAATTTCATTATTTCTGCTCCAAAAATCAACATGTATACACCATTAAAAAGCTCTTGAAATTCATACATATTAGGATAAAATATTTCTTATATGTATATACGCACAAAAAACGGACAGTACAGAAAAACAGTATGGGTTCATCCTTAAACAAAGTAAACGGTATAACTTTTTGGGGTATAAAGTTTTCATCTTGCAATTCATCAAAATATTATTTTTATATTTAAAATGATTAATTAAAGTTGTCAAATTTGACATAAATTTCAGTAAGATAGACTGAACATAAAAACACAGTGGTGCTTTAAAACAGCTAGTATTCTCAACTTTTGCTTTCATTAACTTAATCCTTCAAGATGGCTGCCAAAAAGTGTCTTATCAGTACCTTTGACATTAAACGGGAACTAGGTCTTCCCACATTGGACCAGGAATTCACAAAGCATACACAATTTGTGAGACAGATCGAGAATATGTGAACTGTAACAAAGCGGTTTCCGATCATAGTATACAGGGAGGCAGATTGTAACAAAATGAAGATCTCAATTTTCAAAGTTGTATTCGTAATTAAGAGTAACAAAAACATACCCAACCAGAAACAAGAGTAATCATATGTCTAACATGAGGTTCAACACCTAGATATACAAAAATAAGCAGTTTGATATAAACTAGCATAAAAAGTTTTAAAATATGCATACTTCATATGGTAAAGCTTCTGAAGAAATATCAAAGGCTGAGAGAGACGGAGTGAAATGTGTAATGTCACAGTTGAATTTGACAGATAGCTTGAGGTTGTACAGGTATTGAAATGGCACATCATGAAGGACTAAAAAAATTGTCTGCAAATTCAAATAAAAATATCTGGATTTAACATATATGAAATAATATTTACTTCACTAAAGTTACATAAGCCTTTTTAGTTACTTTGACATATTTCAAAATGAAAAATTTTAAGGCCTATTTGTATATGAAAAACAATGGCCTCGTTGTATAGCATACTATTAAATCCTTTTTTACCAAAAGGATCACATTGGAAAAGATGTGCATATAAAATTCCCAAATTATTTAAATTGCAAACATGCAAACACAAATGGCCTAAATACACTTGTTCTTCAAATAATTGAAAAATTTGATAAAAATTAAAAAAATATGTATAAGTGAATTTATGGATATAAAATATTAACTGAACAGGCCTATATCTGAATATCGCCAATAGGTGATTATTTGTTATTATTTGTTTGAAACTAAGAGAAGATGGTCTTTATCACCAAGATTAAACACACTCACAAGGAACAGTCAAGGTATCTATATCTCTCTCTAAAACAAATATTTCATAACTCATGAACTTGGTTCAGGATGCCACAGTTACAATTAATGGAGCTGTTGACGCAACATTTACTTAATAACATGTCTAATTCTTCCACACCTATTACCCAGGATTCATCTAAGAATTATTTCAGTAACATTACTACTTCATCTAGATCAATCCATCTTTTGACTCATAATCTTTATCTAAAGATGCTTAAGAAAATTTCAGTTTGTCAGAAGAAAAAACTCAAGATTATTGCTCTACATCAAAAAGTGAAGCTCTTCATAAAATGTGTAGTTGTCAATTTTTTCGAGTTCTCCATATCTTACTCACTATCAAAGTAATTGTTTCAAAGAACCTGTTCCTGTCATTCACCTCACCAAACAGCCTTCATTTACTAATGATATTTCCAGTTTCTCGGGTATCAGTAAATGACCTTGAATCCTAACCAATAGGATATGTTTGAACTCCACTATGGGCAAATTCTGCAATCTACTGAAGCTCAAAATTTTGGCCCTTCCTTGCAGTCATTCGCAACGACTACACTCTGTTGATAGGACTTCCAACTGACATACGAGATACGTCAAGTATAATAAATATGTGGTCATGTTTTATGCTTTGTTTCAAACAATATGCTCTCTACCAAAGTTTTGGCATGCAATTCAACGTATGGCTCATGTACCCAGCATGCAGTGCAGAACATGACTGCGTCACGGTTCTTAGAGTGACAAATACTGGCTGCCACGCTACGCTTCACTGCCAGCTCTTGCTTGTACATCCTGGAGACCTCACCAAATACTGTCTCTACAATCATAAAATAGTTATTTATAAAAACTTGTTTGGGGTAATCCATCCATCATAAAATTGTGATCATGGTCCATCAAATGATCAAGGAAATTTCATAGTAAATGCAAGCCTCTATAGACTTAGAGTAAAAGAGCCTGTAATTCCAAGTCATTGGATGCTTATATATAACGATTTGGTATTATATCCTCTCTCACTAGTAGAAAAATTATGAGTGAAAATTCTGCTTATTATAAAAGTGCCAATGTTTTGGTTTTTTTTAAGATTTTCTTTAGATGGCCCAACTTAATTGTGTCAAAGAGAGGTATAATAATTGATCCAGTACTTGTATACATATTGGTGTCTATGATATATTAAGCTTATGTTTATACCAAACTGTGCCACATCCCAGGTCTGGAAGAGAATGATATGAGATTTCCCTGACTGACTGTATCTCTCAAGCTTGGTCACCCCCTGTGACATCTGGACCAGGCCTGACAGCCGGGCTACCACTTTCTCCTGGAATACAATACTGAATATATACAGGGTGCAGCCACACAGCCATCTGTATAAAATGTAATGTTTGCAAAAAAAACAAAAACAAAACAATTAAATTGCTCTAAGATATATATATCAGTCAAGTAAGAGGATAACCTATTTGGTACAAACCATCTTCTATTTGGTTTTAGTTTAAACTTATTCATTTTATGTTGATTGAGAAAGTAGTTCTTACAACTTATACTAATCCCTTTCCATGGTTCCTGGGTTGGACCAGTACTTTGCTGCTGGGAAGGTAATAAAAATCCTACCCCTAGCAGGGTTTGAACCCACAACCTTCAGATCTGTAGTTGGGTATGTTACCACTGGGAAACAGCCTATATGGTCTTGATGCATAAACATTAACAACACAATATGTGTATGAATGCAGGGTTCTCATTACCTCCAAATACAAAGTTCTGGACTCAAATTTTTGGAAACAATATGTTCCTTGGAACACATGACGTGTCAACTGCTGAAAGAAGCATGACATAAAGAATGTGACAGACAAAGTGTAAAAGATGGACAGACAGATGACGGAAAAGTGATCCCAATGTGTAACCTCCACTTACTGCAGGCCAAACATAAAGGGCTCTTTTTTTAGTACTTCTTATATGACGATATGGGAAGAATCTAATGTTTTGGCAAATCTTTGTCACAGATACCAGTTTTCAGAATCCTAGAGAGAACTTAGAAGTAAACATCAGTCTAGTTACCATGTACTGTATGAGTTTATCTAGCTGGTCACACAGTGGTAACAACGTGTCCGGCAGTCCTGTCGTACTGGTCTCAGGTGTGTCAGATGTCTGACTGAGGCTGGAATATACAAACAGCAGTTGTAATAAATATAAATGCTACACAATATATTAACATATTCTTTTATACATCTCAATTACATTTGGGATGTAACTAAGATTTAAATAACTTCAAAGCATTGTGTTATAGTTATCATACAGGGATTAAGACATTATTTCCTGCATCCTTCTTCTTCTTCTTCTATTGTATTGGCTAGGAGTCGTTTTCTGATTATCCTGCTTTTTGCTAAGAGACAGCATCTATGAGACAGTGTTTGGATACAAGGGTGTCCAGGTGCGAAATCCAAGCTGATTTATGAAAAGACCCTTTGATTCTTTTATGTGCCTGGTGTATAGCACCGATACACAGGAGACAAGTAGGGTAGAACCAGTACTGGGTACTCTGAGTTCCCATAGAAAGTGCCAGCCAAGGGTGCATCTGGTACCAATTTTATATGTCTTTGGTTTGGTGCAATCGCCTGAGGGAGTGCCCTAGCTTGGATTCAAACGCAGACCTCTTGAAATCAAATCTGACTCTAACACTGAGCTATTAAGTTGGTTCTTTATCATAAAATTATGCATAATTAATAAACTTGACTAGTAAGAATATACAACCTTCGACTCTGGGAGGCAAATTTCTTTAGGATTTTAATTGTTTTTTTCTTTATATCAAAATTTTCAAATATTCGACTGCTCAATGAAAGCTTATTTCTTTTAAAGCAGGTTTTGAAATTAAGTCCCACAGACCATCAAATTTCAATTCAGGTGTTTGTGTATTAGGTTTAATGTCCCTCCAACAGTGTTTCAGTCATTTGGAGACTATGTTTAGTAATTGTGAAAGACATAGTGCTGCCACACTGCTGTATCACACTGTAGACATGTGTTATGATCGTGCACCCAATTACATTATCCTGACAACCATTCGTGGAACTACCCTTATATGCTGAGCACCAAGCAAGCGACCTATACCAGTACCATTATTTACGACTTTGGTATGTCGTGGCCAGGCCTGTTTTCTTTTGAAAAGCATGCATTTTTTTATGATAATTTAGTGAATTAACCCCTAATCAAAATCAAATTGAGTCCCATGGACCCTTAACTATTTATCAAGATGTAGAACCCTGCATCAGACCTCAGAAATATGAAGAAAAAAACAACATCTTTAATGGTTTCTGTAGCAATGGGTCAGTTAATCTGCTCAAGTGTCTCTGTGCAATGGAGGTCTTCCACCACTGTTCTTAGATGAATGTTATTTTATGACTGAAACACTGTTCTTGACTGAGAAAGAGACCTTCAATACAAAGCAATATCTACAACGGTCTTTTTTTATTATCTGTGTGAATTCTCATCCTATCACCGATGGTATATCAGTCTACAAGAGATTTGAAATTGAGACTCATAAAGTGCCACCAGATTGCATTATTTGCAATATCAAACATGATACACAATACCAAGACTATCAAATGATATCCAACTTCCCTTGAATTCTGTACATATTCCCAGCAAGAGAGCTATCAACACCCAACATAACTCAGAATCATATCCATTATTTCATGTTACTAATTACTATGGCAGACTTGAACTTACATTACGTCTAGTTTGATGTTGGCAATATCATTTACAATGTTGGTACCCTGGATGTTCAGATCTCTCCATTTCAGCACCAGGTTATGAAGATCTGCCGCACCATCTTTCAGTTTCCGTGCACTGCCTGTCAGGTTACCCTGTTTAACCATAAATGGTGACTCTGGAACTAAACATACAGAACATGGATATTGTCATCATTATTGTAAAAATACTTATCAAAACTGGTACACAAATTAAATAAGTAATGAAAAAATGTTTAATTTCTTAATTTTTCATAACTCACAACTTTTTGTCAAACAATATTAAAAAGAAATGTTGCCTTGTAAATAAAAAAAAAATGGGGGGTTCGAGAGGAGGCTGGGTTCGAGAGATGGTATGACAACGATCATAACAATAATAATAATAATAAAACTGATTTTCAATTTAGCGTCTCAGAGAAATTACGAAACATCTCGGGGTGAATCTGCATATATATGATGAATTTAACACACGGAGAGGTACTGGTTACACGAAAAAGTGTTTAAGTCATGAGTATAAGAATTACCTTTAACGGGTGAAAACGATAATGATATTGAATTGTCCTCATTTGAAGCCTTTAACTGTGTCCTGTGTTTTTGTTTTGGC
>CM037780.1:6735173-6775154 GCA_021229015.1 Solen grandis | reverse complement strand
TTAAATATTTTGACAATATTTAAATTGATTTAATATAACGTTACTGAAAGGATTGCTTATTCACTTCATCATAATGATAAAATATATAAACCTAATCTCTGCCGAAAAGAAATAACACTACGGGTTTAATTAACTACGTTTAGTCTTTAAATGTCATTTGTCCAATGAATGGATTTCCAGTTACCCGTATGAAACATATTTTGTTAACATTGTCCATCGTCGAAGGTCGAATTTTCTTGCTCCAATAATTTACGTTTTATCAAAACGATATTTTAAGAATATATTTGATTTGTTAATTTGATTATTTTCAATTATTACTGTTTGGTTTTTTAATTTCAAGAACGGACTGGAATATCAAACTTCACAAGGAAAAGCTAATTGTTAAGACGGACAGATTAATTCACTATTACTGGATACACGACATAATACCGTTAGAGGGATATCAAATGTAAGTCAAACCTTGGTATAGCATTCAACCTTTCCTCAGAGAAATAAGGCTTTGACATTTTCCTACTCTATGTGATTTTTTATGCGTTAATTGCTTTTATAATTAAAATATAATTGCAAGTACATTGGTTTCTGAGTGATATGTTTTGTGGAGAAAGGCGTATCTGACTCTTGACTAACAGATCAGAGCAAGACTAAACCCGGTATAGATACCACGTTTTTACTCCATGTCAGTTTCCCCTCTGTCTGTCTCCCCTCTAACATAAAGGTTTTGAAGGTGGGGAAATTCTTGACTTACCATTATCTTATCATTATTTCTCCTATAATATGAATAAGTTTTTAATATTGGGAAATCCAGTCATAGTCAGTTGTTTCCCTCAAACCTGATATATTGTGCTTGAAGGTAGGAATTATCTGCCTTAGTCTTCTTCTAGTTCGCCCTAAATGGTCTCTTCAGTCCTCCAGATTACCATACAGTTTTGGTTCGATAGAGCGACTGATGGCCATGTCGTGTTCTCTCCTTGTCGTACCGTTTGCACCTTTTGAGGATGTGCTCTGTAGTCTGTTCTCATTCACCACATGGACAGAGTATTGGAGAAACCAGCACCAGAATTTCACCACCTTCAGAGCCAATTGAAAGACAGGAGGAAAACCTAGGCGAGCATTTTTCCAATTATATAAACAATCTATATTACAGAGAGAAAATAACTGACTATGCCGGAATTTCCTGGAACTTAAAAAATCAAATAAGAAAGAACTGACCAAGCCAGAAATGTTCCCTCTAAAACATCAATGTATAAGATATGGGGGAAACAGGGCCTTAATTTCCTTACCTTATTAAGCATTTCATTTACAAAATAATAATTTGGGACTGACTAGGTAAGAATTTTCTCATCTTAAGGCACATTCCTTTTGACTAGGGGAAAAACTGATTAGACCGACATTTTCTCACTCTCAAAACAAATCTATATGGTGTGTGGGGGGATGATAGATGCTGAAATTTCCCCCACTTTCACATATTATCTATATGACAGATAAAAACAACTGATTTCAAATCTTCAAGACCTAAATAGGGGAAAAACAACCGAGACCAGGATTTCCCAAGCCTCAAAACCACATTAAGATAGGTCGGAAAAAGGGTGTCCACACTTTCATGCACAATCTATAAGAAAGCGGAGAAAATGACTTGTGCAGATTTTCCCCACTTTCAAGCCATATTAAATAGAATGCTTGGAAGCACCGGTCGGGGAAATTCCTGACTATTCAGTTTCGTCCCATAGAAAAACTGACTTGGGATCAACTAGAATGTTACATCGGGTCTGAAAAGTTTGCTCTTACACTATTTAGCTTAGATTCTACACAGTCTGCAGACGGCAAAGAAAAATTCAATGTTTTTGAAATAATTTCAGTAAATACATGAGGTACGGGATAAAACAAGCATGTCCTTCAAAAGAAGTTCATAACATTGGCTACATGACACATGCATACTTCAAGAGCTGAAACCAGTTCATCAAGTTATTAATGCCAGCTAGTGTATTGGAAATTGCATATTATGTGCAATTTAGTATTCAATGTTTGGTAAAATTCGCAGCTTGATTCATTATACCTTAACCTGATTTTGGCAGTTAGAAATGTCTCTGTCTTCATAGATACAGGTTTCGCACAATCATTCTCGATCAGATTAAAGTTCCAGCACTATTGCAAATATGATCATAAAAACAAATTTGAATTATTTCTATAACTCGACGATTTCCTTTTGAAAGTTTCTTCTCTTTATAACCTATAAAAAGAAAGTCTAACCATTAAAGTATAATATTATCGTTATTATGAAGATCGGTGAGAAAATGAAATGCTTGGATTTCGAAAGCATCGGATAATCGAAAACATTTTGTTTTTCATGTGCTTAGCATTCCGCCTGTATCTTTAGTGTCAAACAGGGTATTTTGCATCGGGTCTGGCAATAGGTCCCGTGTTGTCGAAAAAAATATGTTAATTTATTATTGTCTTCATTCTCGCACTGAAAATGTGCCTATTAGTTTCCCTAAAGCAAAATCGGTGTGATACTCCAATAGGAGCCTAAGATGGTACTTAAGTTTTTTTTCGAGAATCCGGGACCGGACATCGAATTGAATACGGTGCTCGGAAATTTTCAATTTTACTGTAAATAATTTTTTTCTCTAGCAAAACACTGCCTGCTTCGGAAGGTTTCATACGTCACTACAGAAACTGGGTGGAGAGATGCAAAAACAAACTGGTGTTCAAAACCGGGTTTAATGAAACAACGCGTGTCACAGACAGCTCACTAATTGATTGGGCTCAGTCTCATCGTGTCACGGACAATATAAGGAGGGTACGGTCAGAAATCATCGGCGGATCATAATGTATAAATATTCCTGTCAGCCGATGTACTTTGAAAAAGCCAAAAACAAGTGAAAAAAGAGTGCATTTGTTATTAATAATGGCAAATATTTTAATGTAACCAAATAATAATGTTATAAAGGTTGTCTGGTTGCACTTGTGTGTTCTTCCGCAGTATTTTGATTATCATTCTTTAAGCATGGGGTGAATATGTGGGTGAATATATTTACGTGTCTATTGTAAACACATCGGTCCATAGACCGTGACTTATTCTATCTTACTATTTTACAAATGGGATCTTTTGACATAACAATGGATGTATAACATAAAAACTCTAGATCTTAAGCTTCAACGTTATACGATAATATATGCTAGATTATTCGAGTCTGGTTCTTCTACATTTACTATGCATTCTGGACATTCATATCAATCGACATGGCCTGAATTTTTCTATGTGTTTGTACATGTGGAATATACGTATACATATACAGAAACGGAAGAAATGGGGCAAACGTTTAAAAATATATCTTATAATTCCAAATTACAAAAATGAATAAAACTCCATATTGTAGATCACATTTTGATACGTTTTAAATGCAAATATATTCTGGAATACGAGTTTATTAGATACTTTAAGGTTTAAATATGCCAATAAACCAAAACCAAAACTTTTCTGCAATTTTCAATTATCATTAACACTAACCATCAGAAAAATTCTACATTTTCCGGGGGGGGGGGTTTTGCTACTAACATTAAGCCTGTTCTGAGATCCAAGCTAGGACGGCTTCGTTTGCATTTAATTTTTTTAACAGAGTGACATAAGATTTGAAGAGAAGCTTTGCTGATTGGAAAATATTTTATAATGTTCAAGTTGATATTTGAGAATAATGGCACGTGTACATGTAAATGCATTGATAACGTAAAAGTTTGCCTTTGTCCCTTGAGTCAATTGTAAATGAAGATATAAATTCTCTTATTTAGACTTCTTTCAGTAAATTTTCACACCATGACGGACATATGCGTCAATGATCAGATCATCACTACAGTAAAAGACGGAAAAACTCATTAGAATTCCATTGTATAGTATGTTTTTGTATACATGTATCATACACTAGGGACCATGAACTTTAAAAGCGGTTACGATAGTAATTTCTTAATATCAATGTCATTTAATTCAAATTAATTTAAAACAGGTTTTTTTTTCTTTCTTTTTTTTCGTATTTACACTTTAATAATAGCATATGAATGAAACCTAAGGCAGCAAAACACATGACACTATCACACTGTCATTAGAGAAAGCTTTAAAACTGCAAATATGAGTACAGTTTTTGATATTTAGATCCCATTATTCTCCAAAACGATTACATTCAATTTTGACGTATCATTTTTATTTCATTATTGCAGATGACTTCTATATAAGGATATTTCAGCGGGTTACCATTGTTTTTTAAATTAAATATTTATTAATTGTGATATTTTAAAAAAAAGTTAAATATTCTCTGAAAGTATTTTTTTTTAAATCTTTTTAATGCCTTGTTTTTAACACATTTTAGCAAACAGTGACGTTGTATTATAAACTTAATCTCTGAAACTAGCAAGGTGACCCCCTATTTTTATTTCATATATAGAGAAATTTGTAATATTCCAAAGTACTGATGTGCAACATATTAGAAAAATATGTCCGCTAAGAAAGAAAATTGCTGAAACGCATTTAGCTTAAAGAAGAAATCATAGAATATAAAATCATAAATAGCTTTAAAAATTTTTAATTTGGGGTAACATTTTTTATCTTTTTTTTTCTGTATATTCATTCCATACGGCAATCATAATTTGTGTATGGCATTAAGTATATACCTGCTTATGTATGCATTTATATATAAATAAACGGGTTTATGTCTGTTAAGGTTTGCTTTTACCGTTTCTTTGCTGCCTATCTTTTGCATTCCCTTTTCTCTTTTCGTCTTTCTCTTTCCATTTCGCTTATTTGGCTGTCACTCACATTCCATTTTTCTCCCTCAAGAAATGAATTATTCTTTATTTATGTTTTTATAATTTTTAAACAATACCAATCAAACCTATTGCTAAATATTCATAACAATGATCTAATTCCTATTTGTTTTTTGCACTGTATTAAATAAATTTCCTCTGATAATCAATACAATTGGCCAAACATTCATCTTAGCATAAACATGCTATCATTTTAGAACAGATTTAACCTTGAAAAGCTGTTCGATATAGTACTGGACTCTTTCTAAATAACATCAGTTTCGTTCAGAAACTTTCTCCCCACAAAAAGATAACAAATCATCAAATTATTTATTTCCTATATCATATTTTCCCATAGCAATGGAATGTGTCTGTAATAATGTGTTCATTTAAATAAATAATATCACCTAATTGTTGTTGTTTTCTCTGCCAATAAATATTTCATTTTGGCCAAAATTATTTAGGGAAACTGCATCATAATATCTGAAATTTAGCAACATTAAAATGCAAGACAACCGTTTATTTCAGAACAACTGAATAATTAATATTGGTTGGTCAAAAAGAGACCAACGTAATAGGTAACGCAGAAAGAAAATGTAAAAAAAAATGAAGAGTCGATCAAAATAGTTTCAATCACCATGGAATGATTCTATGAGTCATTGTGACTTTTAAAAAGCAACATACACTGACATATAGATACAAAATAATACAGATGTCATTAACGGCTGAGAGTGCAAACTAAGTTAGCAATAACCGATACTAAAAAAAAAACTGCGCTGTTTTGAGAAGCCATATTTAGATTTAAAACATCACAATTCAATATGTAATATGTATCTGACATTAATGTCATATATTTCAATAGGTATCTGAAAATAAAATAATCTATCTAAATATGTGTCTGAAATTAAACTAATCTTCTCAATGTGTATCCGACATTAAAAACTCTATTACAATTTGTGTCTGACATCTTTGTATATCATTCTTTTTAAACAGCACGGTTAAAAGAAAATGTGTATGTACATGTACATAAAATTTCGATAAAACAGGAATTGCACTTTTATGCCCCTAGCTCTTTGTGAATACCGGTCCGTGATTGTACATGTATACAAACGTCAAACACTAATCTCGAAACAAACGTCGAACAAAGCGGCCTCTAAAGCCATGTATACAAAAAACTGACCACCAAAATATATGGATGAATAATAAAGATGATCTCTGATACAGGTTCAGTCTGTGATCCGAAATAATTCAAATGTACATGACGTTAACTTTCGAGTTTTTGCCGATGCGGAATAATGCGATTCACTATGTTCTTGTTTTTTATGTTGTTAAGAAGTTTACAGTCTTCGCAACAGTTTTATACAGCCAAATACAGACGAGCATCTCGAAAGAACGTCCAATACCGTAAGTTCTCTAGATGTATCTTGGCGACGGATCCCTCTCCACCCAACCCCTCGCCAACAACAATTCACGACAGTGGAGCTTTACTTATGTTTTGTATATTGATTGCAACCTCAAACCTGCATTTAATATTCACTATGCATAAACGAGATACAAACAGCCAAGAAAAAATGACAAAAACATTGTTACGACCAGTTTTGCAATAACTCCCCTTGTTACAAAACGGGAAATTATTGCAATCTGGGGGATTGACGATGAACCCGTTTATCGGGGTACAAGCAATAATCATGCCGAAGGCTCTGATCCTCCCTTCATTGTTCATTCAAGCCACATTTTTTTCTAGTTGAACATTTACATTTGCTGAAATCATTTAGCGCTAAATTAAAAATCGAACAAATTTACAAAAAGTCAAATAGGCGGAAAATGTCAAATTCCTTTATAAGAATCGGTAGAGTACTATTCTAAAGTAGTACTACTGTAATGGGAATTATTCCTGAACTACATATATGTTTAATCGGTATTGTTTAACTAATGCGAATTTACCGTTATATAGAGAAGCTATTGATATTTGTTTTTGCCAATGATAAAAATCGAAAAAATTTGCAAAATAGAAATATAGATTAAATTCAATATAGTGTCAATACATTATACAAATTGCTTACCAAATTAACCAGCAATATATATGTGTCAAAATAATATGTTTAAATCACAAACCAAACCATTTGCATTTAATATTTTACTAAAAAATCATTCAATATCGACAAGTAACCACAACTCTCGCACGACATGGCTTTCTACAACTCAAGTTTTCAACTCAAGTATGTGTTCTCTATACCTGGAGCAACATTATTTGTTTTATAAAAATATCCTTGACTTATAAGCAACATTGAGACAAAGTATAAACACGATTTATCATTCAGATATAAATTCGATCTTGAAATGGCTCACTAGGAAATTTCACTTTGGACTAAAATTAGCAAACGATGATAATTTGCCATTTTTTATTGTAAAAAACACGTTTTGTTTTGCTTGATAATACCATCTAAATAACTAGAACAGATTTCAAAAATATGCAGCATAAGAAACAGCCAGACAATAGGTTTTGTTTTTGTTTTTGTTTTTTTCACATCTGACTTATAGACGACAAAATTCAAATGTTGACATTTTTGACAGTAACCGATAACATTTCTATTGATTATTTTTCTAATTTGTCTATATGTTTCTCCTCAGCACATTTATTCTTGTAACCTTTCAATACTACAAACAAATTGGGCTTGGTATCGTTATACCATATGTTCCCCTTTCTGCTGGTAAGTCAAAAGTGTTGAACTTCAAGTATGTAGTTGAATTTCTTACATTTTTTTTTCGATTTAAATGCTGTCATGCATAGCACAACTTTGCAATTTATGCCAAAAATGTTTTGATGTCACTTTTTAATTTTTTTTTCCCAACTTCATAAATTTTCATCATAAGACAATTATAAAACTATTACTTGTTTTAATCATTAAGGGGTAAATGTAAAGTTTATTTGTGGATATATTAATTTTTAAATTATTACCAGGTCTGATCTAAAATAATTCTTAATAAACAAAGCAGTATTTAACTAGATTTCATTCGTTGATACGAATGATAGGACTTTCTGCTAAATTTGTCAAACGTAAGAGCTTCATATTACATGGCAAAATTAACTAAACATCAATTCTTATTTTGACATCACTTTCTTACAAGTTGACGTATTTCAGTAATCTAGTTTTTAAAATCCATCCAATTTGATTGCAATATATTTGGGTTTAAAAAAAAAATTTTGTTATTTGCATTACTCCATGATTTTTTGGTCAATCGTTAAACTTAAAGCATCAAAAGAACGACCCAACATTTGGTCTACGAATATTATTCATATTTTCGAAAATCAAAAGTTTTGAGATATAAACTGTTAAACGCATTGAGGCTAACTGAATTTTCATATTTCAGCCATAATTCAACTGATTCAACCCCGATCATTAAAAGCTGAAAGGTCTTTCAAAGCACTTCAAATTATAAGCATAGTGTCAATATAGAATATTTATTGTTTTAGAGATATTTAAGGCCGAAGAAAGATATCGATAATTGAAATATGACCTTGACCGTTGCTTTCTTTGGAAACGGAAGTAGCATTATGCCATAGCATCTAATGCTGCGCCTTCAGTAAAAGATTCATGCAAACTAAAAAAAAATCAGGCCTATAGGCCGTAAAAAACCATTTAATTAAAGTAAAAAAAGTGTTTAGGACTTGAATCGACACATGACGTCATATGACGCTCATCTTCTTATAAGGTAAAACATACACAGAGCCTTATATTCAGTCAAAATTTCAGCTTTCTTACTCATCTGGAAGCGATGTTATGCGTATTTGAAATTTAACGTCAATGCTTCGAATATTGGATTTGCCATAGAACCTTTGCCTTTATGAATATGGAAAGACAGACACCTGGCTGCATATTTTTAACGAAACTTACACATTCTTTGAAAATTGAATAAAAACGGTCGAAAAATAATGTTTGTAGACGCGAAAAATCTTTTGTAGACAACATCATATTTGACGTCATATGACGTCATAGGCATAAGACACTCAATGAAATGAAATATTCAGTATCTGAAATATACGCCATTAATTTTCATGCTCCTGGGACTTTTGCAACATATAGAAATAAACGCGTAAATATTAGAAATTCTGTTTTACCTTATGACGTCATATGACGTCAAATGACGTTCTGCCTCACGGAATAAAAAGAAGTCATAAAGATTAATTTTCAGTTTAAATATCAGCTTTATAATACATCTGGAAGCGATGTTATACGTATTTAAAATTTGACGTCAATAGTTCGAATCTTGGATTTGCGATATAACCTTTGACTTTTTGAATTTAGACAAACGGACACCGGGATGCAAAACTAACGCGTAACTTGTACATTCTGTGAAATTTTGATGAAAATTGGTCAGAAAATAATGGCTATAGACCGCGTAAAATCTTCCTGTCCTGACGTCAAATCTGACGTAATATAACGTCACATGGATATGAAATTCAATGCATTCCAAAGCACATGGTTTGACGCATATGCAATTACATTTCCATGGTCCTGGAAACTTTATAACATATATAAATTTAGGCATAGATCTAAGAAATTCTTTTTGATCTTATGACGTCATATGACGTCAAATGACGTTCATCTTCTCAGAATGTAAAAGACACTTGGAGAATTATAATCTGTGCAAATATCAGCTTTCTAACTCATTAGGAAGCGATTTTATACTCATTTGAAAGTTGACGTCAATGGTTCGAATCTTGGATTCGCCATAAAATCTTTTCCTTTGCGAAGTAAATATCCGATTAAATAAATTCAAATTGAAAAATGTATATAAATAATGAGAAGAGAAGAAAAAAAAACACACTTACAAACAAGGGTTATTTAAATAAAAAAAAATAATAATATAGATGCAGATATATGAACCTTTCTAAACAGTATCTTTTATTCAAATTTCAATCACCACTTTTTTGCCGAAGAGATCAAAGTCGGCTTCCGGTTCAATGCTCATTTGGAGCGTAGATCTACACAGATATACACAGCCAGCTAGAGCGACGCATTGACCTTTGACATAACATGTTACATGTCACGTGATGTAATTCACGCCGGGAACAGGTTGATAGGGCGGAGTCTAAAAAATCAATACTATATTTGGAATGTGAAACTGCGTTAAATTTCAAAACATAATTTCAAACACTAAGTAGGTTAGTGTTATTTAGTAAACATTAAGTCCATTAAATCGGTCGCGCGGCTTTGCCGCGCCACACCGATTTAATGGACTTAATGCTTACTAAAAAAAACACTAACCTATACTTAATTAACACTGACTAACTTAGAGTTTTCCCCGCCCTATTACTACGTTATGCTGCTATATTAGAAGATGGCGCCATATAAGTGTTACGTCAGCATTTTTTTACCGTCGGCTCATTTCTTTTTCAGATTTCAATCAATTTATGTCATGGCTGTTTTTTTATTTATTTATCTTGTTTGAATTAGTTGAGAAATCAGAAAATATCAACTGATTGACATTAAGGAAAGAACGAAATATGTAAAAAATAATCGTTTAAAAAGTCGGTGTCAGCGGAAGATATCAAGGCTAGGAATACCCCGGAAATACCAAATCAAACGAGATAACACATGATCTGTAAGTGGTTTAAAAAGGTTATATCAATTATTCAATACTTATATTTCCCAAATTCGTAAACATAGGTACTGGTATAGCTCCCTTGGTTGGCGCTCAGCTTAATAAGGGTAGTTCTAGGACTGATGGCCCGGTGTCCGGATAATGTGACTGGGTGTGGTATCATGCCAACTGTCTACGACGTGATACTGTGCAGTGTGACAACACTACATTTGTCTCAAGTAGACATTGTCTCCAAAGGACTTAAACCTAATAAACTATACTTGTATTTTAGTATTTAATTTAGCATCTTTTTCTTTCCTTAGGAGTCCCTTTGCAAAAAATATTTCCGAAACTCCTCATTCTTATGTAAATGTTTATCTATAAACATGATTATTTAAGTAACTTTAATAAATGTTTACAAAAGACGGCAACATGCGCCAGTGTGCACACCTCGTGTGTAGGGATCGGTTTAGTAAACACTGCTATATATGATATCAGTTTGTTTGTTGGGTTTAACGTCCCACCGACAGTAATTCAGCCAGTCACGATGTCTACTTCATGCGGGTATAGGACTACCACACTGCAGTATCACGCCGTAGACATGTGGCATGATACCACACCCAGTCACATCATCCTGATACCGCGCTAACCAGTCCTGCAAATACCCTTATATGCTGAGCGCCAAGCAAGGGAGCTATAACAGTACTATTTTTTACGACTTTGGTATGTCGGGTTGGGGATCGAACCCACGACCTTCCGCTCCCGAGGCGGACGCTCTAATCACTCGGCCACCGGAAATGGTACGCTTGTTTAGCTAGTAATATCAATATGATATAAGTAAAAAGTTTTTTGCAATTTATATGACTAATACATGGCTATAAACTTACATATTTTCCGAAAATGCTTCAATTAACGTGAAAGCGAAAGTAGGATATTTCTCGAAAATTCTTACACTTGGGTTTATATTCGTATTTTTGATGTAACTTCCTTATACTTTAATCAATTTTAAAACTCTAGGTACCAAAATAATCGTCTTAAAATTCTCTACATCTCATATGCTTAAGGTTTGGACTTATTTCTAATGAGCTTTGATGTATTAGCCGTAGAACTTTGACAACACGGCAGAATCGCTGAAATTCTACATGTTTAAATTCTTATTTTTGATGTAACTTTCTTATACTTTGTTCAATTTCGAAATATAAGGTACCAAAATAATCGTCTAAGACTTCTCTACATTTCACATGCTTTATGTTTAGGAATATTACTAATACTTTTTGAGATACAAGCTCTTAAACCACCTGAAAAATGAAAAATTCACCAAAGCTACATACACGAATTTCGTTTTTTTCCCATTACTCCATCAATATTTGGCCAATCATTAAAGTTTGGGCATCAAAAGAACGGCCAAACATTGCTCTACAAATAATATTCATCATCATATTTTCAAAAATCAAAAGTTTTCGAGGTATAAACTGTTAAACACACTGGGGGTTACCAAATTTTCATTTTTCTGCCATAACTCAACCAATTCAACCCCGATCATCAAAAACTAAATATCATCTGAATGGTATTTCTAAGCACTACAAATTATACGCATAGTGTCTCGATAGAATATTTACCGTTTTTGAGATATTCAAGGCCGAAGAAAAAGCCGATAATTGATATATGACCTTGACCTTTGGGATTTGCCGGAAACGAAAGTGACATGGCTCCATAGAATCTAATACTGCATCTTCAGACAAAATTTCAAGCAAATCCTACAAAAAATGAAGCATACAGGGCTTAAAAACCGTTAAGTTTTAATACGAAAGTTTTAATAGCATTGTGACGTCATGTGACGTCATTTGGTGTTCATCTTTTCAGAATATAAAGAAGACCTAGAGATTAATATTCAGTCCAAATATCAGCTTTCTTGCTCTTCTGGAAGCGATTTTATACGCATTTGAAATTTGACGTCATTAGTTCGAATCTTGGATTCGCCATGACACTTTTGCCTTTTCGAATTTGGAAAAACGGACACCGGGATGCACAACTAGAGCCTAACATACACATTCTGTGAAATTTTGATGAAAATCGGTTCACAAACAATGGCTGTAGACCGCGTACAAACTTTTGTAGCATATTTCAAATGTGACGTCATATGACGTCATAGGCATATGAAAATCATAGAAATCAAAATTTCCTCACGTGTCTAAAAAGTCATAAAAATTTCATCGTCCTAGGAGTATTGCAACATAGAAAAATAAGCGTTTAGTTAGGAAGAAAAAAAGAATAATAATAATAATAAGAAGAAGAATAAACAGTACAAACCCAATAGGACTTTCTGCCGAAAGGGCAGAAAGTCCTAATTAATGGTTAAAAGCATTACAGTCAAGTGGACTTAGATGAAATCTTCATCCCAAAAAAGAAAAAATCTTTGCATAAACTTTGGTCAGGAGACAAAGTCTTGATGCTATAAAATATTAAATTATAATTTGACATCTACAATTTCGTAGACAGATATGTGATTATTTGCATTATTCGTATTCATATTGTCAATAATTATTTTATTTGATTTTACGAAATGCATCTCACTAGTTTTTCATGTAAAACAAGATATTTGTAAAAATATTCTTTTATCAGTATATTTTGCTCTTTTTAACAACTATGAAGGAATTCTCTTTTTACCTCGAGTCTACCAGCTTTAATGTGTCTGAAGAATGTTTGTACATGTTGTAACTCAAACTCCACGCAGTAGTTACCACCCTTCACATTTGTATATAACCACTGCCACCACAAGTAAAACTTAACAGAATGTAGCTAATTTTTCTTTTTTCCAAAAAAAAAATATTTTACTGCAAGTGTCATTTTCCTAAGTATGTTTTCTTTTTTATTTTAAAAAAATATTTTTGTTGTTGTGACAGCAGACGGAGACGTCATATTGTTAGTTTACCATCATCACATGACATTTGTGACGGCAATGATTTTTTTTTTTGCTTGCTTGCTTGCTTGCAAGGGAGATCACTGTGTACGAGATCTTTAATCTTTACGCCGAAAAAAATCAATCATTGAATTATTTGAAAACTACAGAAAAAGTGAAAATTAAAGACAAGACAATTATGTATAAAATGAATGGATCGATTGGCTTTTCTATTCAACAAATCATAATTCAACTGTTAAAAATCCATAACAATCCCGCAGCAGATTACCTAGATTAAGTAGAAGGTAATTGCGTATTTCAAGAGTTATCTTTCTTTTATATACCACATCAAATGTTCCATGTTTTGTATTAGAGTAGCCCAATTTCAACTAAGCATCTATAAATACCCGTATGCACCTACAGACGCATGTTCACCCGATGCAAACATCCATAAAGAAGCAATAGATTTACGAACGGCAATGGGTGAAGATTTATTTATAATTCATATTTTTTTTTCTATTTTTATTTGACGTCACTCGACTGATCACATTTACGCTTCGCGCATGCACTCAATTTACAGGCTTAACCTACGAATTCGTAACCCGGAACTGGTGAAGACGCAATGTTGTGGAACTTGTTGCGAGATAGCGCAAGCAACTGCTTCGGGACACCATATTCTATATTTAACCGATTTCGCCAAAGTGGCGTAAAGAAAACAGTGTTTTTCCTTGTATTATAACCTACGCTTGCCGAGTTTATTTGTCAGGAAACAAAGATGTCACCAATAACGAGAGAGAGTATAAAAAGAAATATTACTACAGATCATCTGTGAACGAGCTGTTTTAAACACACACACACAAATAAAATAAAAAGGAAACAATGTTGATTTTAATATCATGTTATGAATAGGTGTATGTTTAAATTTCAAAAAATTGTTGCAGCACTGGAAAATAATGCATGCTGAAATAATGGTTGAAATTTTTCAATTGTTGTTAATAATAAAGTTTTATCGCAACTTGCACAACAGAATGAAACAAATTCTACAAAAAAGGCAAATGCATTGAAAATGAAATCAGATAATCCCAGATTTCTTGTACAAACAAAACTGCATGGGTTAAGCTTGAGTCATAGAAATATATTGCCCGTAAATGAACGTATTGTGGAGACACTAGCTAATGCTTTCCGATGTCCCGTTGCTACTGCCCGAAAAAGCTGAAAATTTGATATGAAATATATGAGATAAGAATGAGGTAAAATTTCTTTAAGAGTAACTTTCCCTTATTTCTTAAACAGACTACAGCGTCTTTCTCAAAACGTTCGTTTAAGCATCACGGAATATAAGTTCGAAAATAAATTAAGTAACGCTCAAAGTAAAATGTAGGCGCTGAGAAATTTAGAATGGGATATGATACTGATTTTGTGCATGTATCACTCATAAACGTATTTGCGAAGCAAGTTGGGGGCACCCAGAAATATAGACGTGTTTTAGAACAAAACGTTAATTCCCAAATGAAATGTTACTATTTTTAGATTTATTAAATTTTCAATGATTCACCTAAAAGTGGTATAGACAGGAGGAACGATAAAAATGATATCATAATTTATTTATAAAATACTGTTGATATTAACAAAAAATAATGTATTTTAAAGTGCCATATTTTTCAAAATGCATATATTTCAAAGCTTAATTCTTAATGTTTGTTAAAGATTAAATGTGAATTCATATTCTATTTCATTATATATATATATATATATATATATATATATATATAAACAGTGCATTTTCTTTAACCTCTGGATATATAGTAATAAGATACACTTTAAGGACAGTACTTCTATTACAAAGCCTTTGGTATAATAGTTGCTTTTACGTTTAGTTACCAGTAAATTCTATATTCACATATGTGCATACTGGACTTCCTGGTGGGACCCGCTGTTATACGAAGTATCAAAGTTCTTATTGTTGTTTTTACAAGCTGTCACGATATACAACATTTGTAAGCAATACCGTCTGTGCATGAATAAAACATATATACGTAACAGTTGATGCCGAGAATCAAACACAGCACTGTAAATAAAGATAAATTTTACGTAAGTTTCATTCTTTATTATTTTCTTAATTTGTTGATAATGTGATTTTTAACATTTATCCTTCAAATTTTGTTACTATTTATAATGATTTAACGATAAATTTGTTTCATTAAACACTGTGAATGGACTATATTCCCGCCTATACAGCATCGTGATGTATTGTTAAATTGATGAATCATCAACTTTGCAGTTCAATCCTTTTTTTTTTTTTTTTTTTTTTCAATTTCTTAAGGTATAGAATTCTGTTTTTAATGACCAGTCGAAAAAAATACATTAAAATCAACATGTAGATAAAATCTTCATTTTCGATGAAAATTTATTAAAACAGGACCTTATACAAGAAAATGACGTTATGTTTTCTAGTCAAGTGATATGTTGAGCGAAATGTTTTGTTGAACATACTGCAGTTCATCGTTTTATTATAATTTTGGACGATAAGTGTAAAAAAAATTGAAATACATGTATTGCAATTGATATAAAAATATATGTTTTCCGGCAATTTTTTTGACGTATAAAAAATCAAATTTTAATTAATTTTTTACAAATAAATAAATTATTATCATTGAAAAGAAAAGATGGGACGGTCTTTTTAATCAGGTGAAACAAAGGATAAACGAGATGGTGCCGTAAATTTATATAAAACATTACTGTTAAACTATCGAACAACAAATTGGCATAATTACATGTGCGTTAGTGTTACAAAGTTGGTTGGACAAATTTGTATTTTTACATAAAGGCATCATAGAATAACTTTGAAACAATTAATCTCAAGTAAGAAAATAACAAACTGGCATCATAGCATTTTTGATGAGGAAAACAGTAAATATTTTGAATTTCTACAAAAAATGTATTGGTTTGTGAGTCTGTCAGTATAACACTTTATTTGGAGAAGAAAGCATTGTAATATTAAACAAGCCTTGCTCGGTGCTTAGTGTTAAGTTATATCACATAAAATCGCACCCCACAATTCCTGTTTCATGAAATATTAAATAACATGATGAGGGTGGCTTAATTTCTTGCCTGCATAACTAACGCTATCGGTTAACAAATTTAATATTTGGGTACTGCTATTTGAGACACAAGTAGCATTACCCCAAAGATTGTACGGCAACCTGATATAATATCATTTCTGTTGAAGAACACAACACATGAAATAAAAAGGTATAATTGATGGTAAACAAAATAGCATATCACAGACATACCTTTCTATAATTTTATGAGAGGTCATGATCAACTCGAGAAATTGGGGATTTTTCTCATATTTTACTCTTATGTCGTCCTGAAATAAAAATAAATCATTATAACCATCACTACCATCATCACCATCATCATCATTATCAACAACACAAAGAAACAGACAAAAAACAATCAACATCATTATCAACACAAAACAAACAATTGGATTTTATTTTCTAGTGAATAAAAGTTTGGCAATCGTGCTTTTCCACATTTCTTTATTTGATATGATTATGAAAGCTTTATTTTTTTGTCTAAGCAACACTGTAACAAGTGTGAATGTAAAGGAATTTGACCACTCGATGGTTAATATAGACATTCATAAAAACAGTACACAGTGTTTATTTTTGCATCAATTATCATGACAAGTGTTGGATACCAAACCAAATTTTAACTTGACTTACACAAATTACTCCTTGGTGAGTGAATGTCGTCTTCACAATTCTCATCAGTTTTAAGTTAAACAAATATTAGTTTGCCACAAACATAAGTGCTAGTTCTATCATTACAGGGATATTGTGGACAGGTATGTCAGTCTGGCTCCAGTTCCTCTAGATGTGCATGAAGTTTAATCAAACAGTGTATAAACCTAGGGAAAGATGACTTATTCATTGCATATTAGATCAGGTAAATATTTTAATGACGTTTCATATCCTTTAGTAGTCATTGCATTGTTCAAATGAACATTTTAACATCAGTTCTAATAAGGCATCGATAATAACGTAAATAAGATCATTCTATTCTTTATATACAAGTATTTGCCTATGGAAGTGACACGTCTTAAGAAAACAAATCCGAAATATATTGAATAATTTCACGCTGTAAAAATCAATGTATCATTACATTATAATCTTTTTTTATAATGGTGTATACAATTTGGACAAGTGCAATTTATACTGCCTAAAATCAAGTCTAAAACCAGTTTTATGTCATGGTTGTCTTATATTTTTGGCTAAATTTCTTCTAATAGATTTGTTAAAAAAATAAATATGATTACTTTGAAATAACCTTAAAAACTTAATTAAGTAGGAAATTTCGTTGGACATGTATTTTTACCATCATTTGCGTTGATATATATTTTCATTTTTGAACACATTTATGTATATTATTATTCTTGTGCGTGAATTATAAAGCGAATATAACACTTATTTCCTTCAGATAATGAAAATACTACGATACTTTTTCTGTCCCTTTAGATTTAGAACTTGGAATAGATAGCAGATATGTTTCAATAAATAGTGTCTTGAAATTTTGATACTCATTATACAATTCAGTCAGAATTTGGATCCGTGCAAGAATATACATGTATATTATGCAGATATATACATATGCATCAATTCATGTAATCAATTTATTTAATCAAATGAATTATTCTAGTTTTTTCTGATCACCCTTCTGTATAAAAATTCCTATTCCAGAATCCGTGGTCTTACAATTCTTAAACGCTCTATATAAATTCTGTCATCAAAGAATATTTAACATAACCTTACAAGGATATCATGGGGATACTTTGGCAATTTATAGATACAGATTTGAACGTTCAGCCACACTTAAAACGTTCATCTCAGTTATACACAAAATATAGTCAGAACATTTCCATAATAACATCAAAGTCATCCAAACGAAATTTCATACCCTTTTCACTCGCATATTTGTCAAATTAACGGATACACGAGGTGAAAAGCGAACTAAATTCCGAATCGTTAAAAGATACAAAATATCATCCATTTAATAAATGAAAAAAACAACAATCATTTCTAATCGTCACCGATAATGTGCTGATAATGTCGGGAACAATTGGGACATGTAAAAAAATCTAGTCACACTAAAATTTTATATCGCTTTTTTTTCACAAACTCAGAGGGGACGGAACGATTTGTCTTAAAACTTTCAAACTAAAAAAAAACAGTAAGAAGTGTAATAAAATGAATAGCACATGCAGCTTTTTTAAACTATCAATGCGTATGCAAATCATCCTTTCACATGGAAGTCACTTGTTTAATGACCGAATTTTGCTTATGAGAAATCATGAAAGATTTAACATATACTTAATATTAAAGAGTGTCATCTTCCTCCTGGCTAGACCTTGTAAACTTTCAGCGTGATTTATTGTAGATCTCCGTTGCGGCGCTCATAAAAGTGGGGTACATGTAATTACATAGAAGAAATACGTTTGCGCGGTGTTTAATCGCTATAACTATATGTAAATTCACAGTCGCAGATTTCAAATAAGTCACTTGCAATAAGTTTGTGTCGATACTTATGTTTTCTGACTTTATTTTAATAAAAGTTAAAAGAAGATCAACAATGGCACAGAATAATTTTAATTCCTTACAGAATCATTGAAAAAGTGCAAAAAAAATGGAACGGCTCCTATTTGAGGAATGTTTTTGAAAGTTTTGAACAATCATTTACAAATACACTTACTTTAAAACAGTGGTATTTTTCAAAAGCATCAAAACAGACAGTAATCGATCCTTAGAAATCACGTATAATTACTGTTTTAATAACTTTAATAACTTAATCTAATGCAGAGAATTAATTTATTTCTATTATATTTTCCATTTTATGCCATGGTGTATTTTAGAATGGCATTAAGTATATGCTAGATTTTATTTGCAAATAGGACGCCTATATTTACAGGTATAAAGCACAGTACCTTGCCAATGTTGACATGGTAACCCGTTTGTACTAAACCTTAATGTAATCTTAAGCTTCAAATGTCCCTTTAAATAATAAGAACTGCTTTTACTCAAAATCATAGCATAACATAGCAAACAAATCTGTAATGGCATAGGTTTGGCAGCAGCTGCGGGCCAATGACATAATGGGGGTTCACGCCGATAAATGGATCTGTCACTTCCGGTTGGTACATAATGATTGACCCTCCGACCTTGTACAAACACGGTGCGACGAATATCTGAATTACATATGACACGGAAAAGCAGGCCAGGGTGGGTGGTTTAGCAAAATAAATAAGGAGATATAATTTACCTTGCATTCCTTTGGGAGCGGAACTGGAGAGGTGGTGAGCCGTTATTCTTAAACGTTCGTATAAATTAAAATGCAGAAAATAAATTAATAAACCGAATGGACGGAAAGGAACAAACTGTTGAGAGTTTGTCCCCAAACAACCTGCGCTTTTCTAATTAATAGTGCTCCTTGTCTATTATAATTAAAATGACTTTACAAAAGTAATACCAGTTTTACCAACACGCTGGACCTTACTATATACCAAGAGATCAATAATTGGAAGCATTCGTCTCATTAGCCAATCAAATATATGGTGTGTATTGCTAACCAAGGACAAATCTTTGTGCCTTGCTACACTACTATAATGTATGATGAGAATGAACGGTATCCACATAGAGGAGAGCTGTAAGTAACAACATGCCATTCAACTGCATTATTTTGTCAATACATTGTAGGGAAAATTACAAATACTTTGCTATAGATAAACAAAATGCACGAGTAGCAATTTGAGTCACAGTTCTAAAAGTAACATTTAGATCCATGGGTTCTTAAAATAAATCTATAAAATATACCTATCACTTATTTTGATGAAAGTTGAGGCCTTGCCCTTGCTAAAAAATAAAGCCATATTGCTTCGGGTCAGAATTGTGATTCCACGCAATTCTCTCTTTTATTCATTCTGATCATTTTATTACAGTTTTGTTTCTATATAAACATGTTTTCTGTGTGTGTTCTTACAGATAATTCCATCATTATATTTTTCGATGCATAATTCGCCAATTTTAGGGTACAAAATAGTAAAAAAAACCTTTAGAGAAATGTAAGTATATATAAGTATTGATAAAGATTTTGTCGATTCTAAATCATTGAACCGTATATGATATAAATTAATGTGTATAGTAAATATATTGGTTTAACAAAGTTCATTCTAATCATTGTATACTTTTTGCATTGCAGTTAGGTCGATCCTGTTAATTCTGCTGTGTACAATATTAGGTACTTTATTGGTCAACTGGATTACCTACAAGTTCGTGAACACATTTGTAAGTACATTGTTGTAATCATATGAGCAATTATTTGATCATGATTGGGATAGATTTGAATGATTGAATTACGATTTTATAATGATAGACGCCATGGAAATTAGGTTGATTTAATATCTCGAAATTAATTTGAAGCAACATTATATAGGTCTATATCGTTCAGTTAAATCATTTATTGCTTAAATTCGATAGCATGTTGCTATTTGACCACCGCTCCTGAAAAATATAATATTATATGTTTGCAGCTTACATGTATATACAACTAGATAAGTAACAAATATTTCTGGAAACATAAATAAAGAACTATTTTTCTTAACTCATCATAAACAGGCCATACTTTTCATCTTTACAAAAAAATCACTTTTCTATGCCAATATTCGAATAACGATATCTCACTTTTTTGAAGTTAGAGAGATATGTTCCTATGTTCTGAATTGCATGTATAATACTGCTATATCAACTTTTAGTTCAAAATTTAGTTTGGTTTTGAATTAAGCGCACATATCGAATTATACTTAATATACCATTGAAAATATTATTCCATTCCTCTGTGAATGAATTTTAAAAAGTATAATTCCATTTTTACTTCCAGACTTAAAATTTCAATATTGAATAACATTTTTAACATAACGATAATCTGGTGTATAAAATTTAAAACACAGTACTCACCACGGAAACAAAACAAAAGGTTATAGGTACTGGGCTAGTTTATGTGCAATCAATGTTATCAAAAAATAATCATAATTCGTTCTTAATTCGTGGATCTAGCCTGTATGACTCATTTTGATACTTAAGATTTAAATAAAATTGTTGCTCGTTTGAAAAGTTTGTTATCTTCTGATGTTACTTACTTATCGTGAATTTTGGTATAAGTTATGAAGCGGAATCAGGTGATAAAGAAATGAAAGATAAATTTGTTGATGATCTCTTACGTGTCCCGAATATCTCCTCATCAAACGATTGTTGATATCATAAGAGTAGGCACTTTCAATGTTGCAAATCCCCGAATTGTCGTAGTTTTATTCAAAAGCTTTCATATTGTTTGAGATTTCTAACTCCGTGCGCGTGAAATGCGGCAATGATAGCAATGGACTTGTGAGCTGGGGACGTTGTCCTGATGGAGAAGTACATCTGCTGTAATCTTCAACGCCTGGTCTCCTTAATTATAGCTGCTTGAGAAGGTCGGCATGATACATTCCTGCTATAGCGTGACCATACGAGGATGTGCACAATCATCACCTTGTGCATCCCAGAAAACTGTAGTTATCACCTATCCAACAGATATTACAGACTTGGCTTTTTTCGGTGGTGGGGATATCGAATGTTTCCATTGCTTTGATTGTTGTTTTGTCTCAGGCGTAAAGTAATGAACCCATGTTTTATCTACAGTTAAAAACTGCTTGAGAAACTTCTCCGAATTTATCTGAAAAAATAATAGCAAAGTTTTATTTGGGCATGGTACATCGAGCTCGTTCTTGATCGGGCCACAAGAGGTTTTTGGACCCATCGGGCTGAAACTTTTGTTATTTGAAGTTCGTTAGGAAAACTGCATAAATCCGTTCCTGTGAGATGCCAAGCTGTGTAGCAATGTAAGTCTGTGTGATTCAGCGTTCTCCCATAATCACATCATGGATTTAATTAATGGTGTCTTGTGTGGTGACAGATTGTGGCCTGCGATGGTAGGGGTCATCCTCAAGTTTCTCTCTACCGCGTTTAAAATCAGAAACCTATTTTTTTTCACTATGCTGTCGGATATGGGATAGTCTTACCTTCCCTAATGTTCCTAACATGTTCTCATGAATCTGCTTTAGAGATAAATCCTTGAGGCGAAGGTAATGAATAACTGCTCGATGGCCAATGTTTTCCATTTTCTAAAAGTGCTCATAGTAAGTTACTTAAAGAATCAAATTCTGGCAAACAACAACGATATTCGGTCTTTTTCTGATCAGAAACATCTGCTATACAAGCAGATATAATGGTATGTTCAAAAATTGTCTGTTTCTCTTTCAAGCCAAGACAAAGGGCAATATCATGAAAAAAAAAGAACCGATAAAAGAGTGTCTGTAAGACCTCTTTAACAGATAGATGACAACGATACCATTGTTGTAGGTCCTCACTTGAACAAACAAGAGGTGACCGCTTATAGCGACAATACAGCGCCTTAACCAAGCAGCAATCCACCAATCCCTAGTCATATAGGGCTGCGACCAAGTCCCACTAAATTTGGTGCGAAACAGGAGTTAGAAGAGACTGCTCAACTTTTCATATCTGACCATAACCAATTCATGCCATCCATTTTGTACCATTTCATACCATGGGGTCTGCCAATTCCCATCATAAGCATTTCTTATCATAATTACGTACCGTATTATTATAGGTTAACATATCAATTCAATTCAATTCTGGTAATGTTCTAAGTTGAAGATGTTAAACATTATAAAGTAAGAATTTATTCGTAAATATCAAAGGAAATTAAACTTTGGATTCTAAAACGGAAAATTAATTTAAAACTGAAAGACATGTCATGAAATATTTTATAAAAAAAATATCCAAACAACAAAGTGTGGAAGAAAATAATGCCAACATGGTCAAAAGGGTAAATTATTGAATGGACTTTGGGTATTAATAACATTTGAAACTGATTAAACTGTTTTTATACAGTGAAGCGGAATTTAATCTGCCTAACACGCTCAATTTAATAGAAGAAGAAAATTTCTTGATATTTTGGTATTTCTAAATAAATAAAAACACGTTGGACTCAATAGGAACACTACTACTTATTTATTATAGTTTTGTTTATACTGAGTGAGACATACACCTAAAAGTAGTTTGCTTTTTGTATTGTCTACCTTAACAAATGCGAAAACTATTTTTTATATTAAAACAGTTCACAAAATATCAAATTATGGGTGAACAGTTACCCGAATAAGAATGGGGACTCAAATCGACATACTCCGTAAACCCGAGGTTGTGTCTAACTTGTCTCACTACTACCACTATGGCCAATGGATACGTAAGCCGACTTTCATCAGTGGCGGTATCCCCGGATATTACCTGTTTGCTGCCTCTGTGACCAACTCCTCGACGGCAACAACGTGGGACAGGGTGCATATTTACGGACAATGGCAAAGTCAGCTCAACAATGGAACTGTGAGGTGTTGTCTCAAATATGATAGTCAAGTGTTCGAAACTAGTAATTGGGTTAGACATGAAACTGGTATAAAGAAAAAAATGGATATAGTAGTATTTTATTATGTGTGCAATGTACCAAATGAAGCAAGAGGTCTGCAAATTACAGGAGCTTCTATTCTTCCTGAGAAAAACTATTCCTGCTTAGACGAGACAGTTCCTTACACTAAGCCATTCTATGTTTATAAGCAACACAACAACTCAATAGGTAAGTCTCGACGACCGGTTCACGAAAATGTTAATATATGTTTTTTCACCCATCATGTTAGTATTCATACCATGAATTGGCTATTGTAACATGCTCAAGTACTAAAACAGCCTTGCCTTGATAATGCATAATTACAGAATGCTGTATTTTTTTATTACATGAGCGTTTGGCAAAAAGCGGCATCTGTCATATAATGTATAATATAATATAATGACATATATAGCATTTGGTTGGACATGGTACTGATACAACTGTCTGTTTTGATGAATTCCACGCGCTATGTTATGTTACTTAGCGTTTGCAAAGTACAGCACCCCATCTCAATCCCACCCCCGCTCAAACGAGATAGTTTAGTCATATTAAAAGATGCATGGCGTTTTGGCATTAGAAGAAAAACAGATTTAAACAATATCGTTGCTGTATCAGTTTTTGCATAGAATCAATTAGGTTTGTCCAGTCTGATCTTAAACAGCTGTTACAGCGAAATATGTCTAGATTTAAGGGTATTGCAATTAGAATTGCAGAAGCTTTAGGACATATGCGTAAAACCGTTCGTCGTATTATCCGATTTTCAAAAATAAGTTCGGTGCATCACAAATTCACACTTGAGCATAACTGAAACCCTTTTAAAAAGCATCGGTGCTGCTATTATATTTAAAATTAGAGGTATAAGGCACTATAGGGAAGTTGCAATAGGTATCGACACCCTGTTTTACTTTCCCTGTTCGCGAAAGTGGAAACAAATCAAAGTTTATCGCCGGACACCCTAGATTACCTATAAAGTCTCATTAGATCTAGCAGGGGTCAATTGGCAAACGTTTTCTCGTTTGAAGATATTAATTAGAGCTACAAAAGCCAATTAAAATGCTTCTTATACAAATGTCTATACTTCAGTAGGGATAGCTAGGGCTAATAACATACATCGTCCACATCATAAGTTCCTGCGATTATTACAATTGTTCCAATATATTTTACATATATAATGGGATGACGAATGGGAATGCCATATGTACCGAGTCGACTATGAACAGATCGTGGATTTGAGAAAATAGCGGTCGTTCCATGATTGCCCGGAATGGAAGTAGTGTATTCTTTGATTCCGTCAAAATTGTAACTCGAGTGTTCATCTCTCAACATAGTAGTGTCAAATGAAAGTATTCGTTTTGCAGTTGTTAAACGCATACATGATGCGTGGTAGTAAGCATTTAAATGACAATGCTCCAGCCTATTGTTTAGTTGGGAGAAAATTACATTCGTATTTTATATTCTTCATTTAAACACTTCTTTCTGGTAAATTTAGAATTAATAAGGTATTTCACCACTGTTGCCACCTTAGTAAACGCTAGAATATTAATTAAAGTGAAAATACGCTTCTCATTTTGTCTCTACTTGCAAAATGTGCTTATTGCCTGGAATGAAATGTTGAAGTAGTGTCCACATTGGCATTGTCGATCGTAAGATAAATGTAAATCATATTTAACTTAAGTAATTATATTATTTACATTTTGATTAGGTTATACAAAACAGCAATTTGAAGGATGTTCAGTAAAAATGCTACTGCTATGTTATTTTACGAAAATTGTACAATATGTAGATAAAACTTCACGTATCGCTAGAATAGGCTAGAAATATCAGTAAAGGTGATTAATTCCCTAGGATCCAATTTTGTTTTTATGTGAAGTGAGTATTAAATGTGATTTGACAGGACATGATGAGCGTGATATCATGTACCTAATTTTATGAAAAGGGAGTATAACAATCAAATATGTCATATATTAATATCACAAACATACATTCTCTGACATTGGTGCAATGAATATTGCTTTTATATGGTATCCGTAACATAAAAGCAAAATAACTGACAAAACTGCAGATTTTTTCTTAATAATAATGTCTATGTTAGAGGTAGGGCATTACTTGGGTTAAAGCCGCAAGTTATATAAGACATTTATATTTATTGGAGTACTTTTTGTAGATGGGTGACAAAATTTTAATCTTCAAATGCTGCTCACTACATCGAAGTCCAAAGAAAATGATGAATAAAATTCTTCATTGTGAAAAAATTTTTGACAAAATGTTAAATATTAAGACAATAAGTGTCTTTAACAATTTTGCTATTTGTAAAGGTTCATTTAACTTTTAAAAAAATGAAGATGGATAAAAAGACATGATACGAAAAGCAGTCAACAGTTACAATAAGGAAATACAACTGTTCATATGTGATGTCTACCATATATTATATATATATATATATATATATATATATATATATATATATAAAGAGGGAAAAAATGGACAAATAAAACGGACATTACAGAATGCAATACAGAGAAATGCCAACAGTTACCACATTGAAATCATCATTAGGGAAAAGGTTTGTTTAAATCTGGGTTTAATGGACACAGCCATACACTTTTATCTAAGACGAACAGTGTAAACAGAAATTTTCCGTCAAAGTATGACATCTAACAGTTAGTACTTGCATCATAAATAATAACTAAAAATGCATTCGTAATACAACGAAATACGTTGTAGTTTCAGTTACATGTTTCGAAGGCTGGTTCAAATTTGCCAATAACGTATTAAAAGGGGCGAGATGTGATTCGCGAAAAACGGCCTGCTATAAAATTACGTCAAGTAAATTCACCGTTCTACCACACCCAACCTAATCACCAGACCTGGTTAATTGTGACTATTTTCTCTTCCCGAAGATTGAAATTCTTTATTTTAGAAGAGCTATAATTAAGAAATGCCTTACAAATTTCTACAAAATACAAAAAATTGAATCACCCGACTAAAAATGTGTGTTTCAGTTGAGATGCGTTCTCTGAAGAAATTGCGAAAACTTTTATCCAGAAATCATCGTAATATTTAGATTTCGAAAAAGAAATGCATTTTCACAGAATACCCATCGTAATTGCACATTTTCTGATCTAAATACAATGTAGTATGTTTATTAAATTTAAACATAACTGGATCTGCATTAAAGTAAATTATGGACTGAACATGGTTTACAGCCATTACAAAGAATTCTACGAAGAAGATGAACACTAATTTGGCACTTGAAATAGGTTAGAGATCAACGATCAAACGATCAAAAATCATCTTTTTCCGTAAAAAACTTTAAAGCAATTTATTCCATTTATTTATCGGTAGTTTATGTTTGCATACATAATATCTGCCTGTTATGCAGCTGACAGTTTCACACTAGAAGACATCCGTTTGGAAAACCGTATTCATATCATTTCATTTCCTAGGGTATACGTGCAAGATTGTATATGGAAATATCTCACTTCAACTACTAATAGAATGGATGGAGATACAGCGATACATTGGTGTTGACAAGGTTGTTGTATATACAGATGAATCTCTCAGTACAGAAATTCTTAAAACCTTTCAATATTACGAACAGATTGGGTTTGCTATCGTCATACCATACTTTCCTTTATTTGTCGGTAAGTGTTGCATCTTATGTACTTATCTGAATTTTGTTACAAAATTTATTCTGACTAAAATGCTGCCAAGCTGAGCACAGCCGCTTTACAATTACGGCCAAGTTGTGTTGAGATCAACTGACAAGAAAATCAATGTTTATTTGGTGGAGTTTTTAATAATAATTATATTGATTTCGCATTTTTCTTTCAAATCACTGATTGGCATACATGAAGTTTTCATTTGCCAAAGAAAAAAACAAAACTAATCAATTTCAGCTATTACCGGAAAAGCAGCGACGATTCTCCTGCAAAGAAAGGCCGGTCATAAATACCAGGTCTCCGCTGAAAAAAGATTATTGATATACGATGCTGTTCAGAGACTGAGTGGATATGCATATGTCAGTCAAATGGACTTCGATGAACTGTTCGTCCCAACTAGGAATAGATCTTTGAAACAACTCTTGGTACGTGATCTACATTTAGGCAGATTTATTTATTACTGTATACACATAAATGCAAATTAGGAGAGTACGTCTCAATCCTACGAAAAAACTCAACTGTCTTATTACCCTATTATAAAAAAAAACCAAAAATAGGCATTATATCTAATCGATCGTAAAAAAATAAAAAATTTCTACTGCGTGGTTTTAATTTGATCGTGGTTTAAATAATTAAAAAAGGGTTAAATTATTTTGTATCTGTTTGAAATAATATATTTTCATAAAACAAGATATTGTATGAGTATTAATACTCACAGACAAAGATGAATTGGCAAAGCTACTTAAATCTTTGCTTCAAAAAGGCCCACTTCAAAAACTCTTTTACTGGTAAACTGCCTCCCTACTAACCAAGTGCAATTTGCGGCAGTATATCTTAGACTAAAGAAGAAAAAGCATATCACTAGGAGTTCACGAGATATTTTTGACTGTCGTGTCAGGATTAAGTCGAGTATTTTAATTTCGAACTATAAGAATTCCTAAAATAACAGACTTAGAAGCAAAATCTCTTAACTAATGAAAAGACAAAGACCGCAATTAGATTCATGTATGATCAGGTTGTCTCTCTTGATTCCTTTCAACCATTGTTTAGCCTAAATCATTACATAATGGCCGTCCGGGCTGATTCGGATTCGTTTCTTTTCCATTAAATACTTCTGCAGAATTGGTTCAATGTGATATTAACCTTCCCGAGCATCATATTATGGCCCCGTACTTTATGGGGGGACCACATTTTCCGTTCTTAAAAAAAAATAGCTTTAGTTTCGTTTTATCTATTTTCTCATCTAAAATTACGATAATGAGCCAATATTTGTGAAATGCCCAAAGCCGATCGATCAATGTAACTAAGGCAAAGTTCGTTTTCGGGAATTTGAGAGAGTCGATGTTTGGATATCATAATATATTTTACATGAAGTACGAAGTCAGACGGGGAATTTTGTGTACTTTGCATGCCATTTCAGACAGCGACGTTCAGTGAACAAAATAAACTTGCAGCAATTATACTACGATCACAATATTTCATCACAGACTGGGGTAAAACTGATCCGAATTCCGATATGGCGATTGGACAATATCTGAACAGGTTCGTTTATATTAAAACAATTTTATCTGTTGTCGAATGTCAAATTAAAAACATTTTGGCCACAATTATATAAATTGTTTTAAGAGACGTTATGGAATCTAATGTTTATTTTCTTTATGATTGAATATACCAGCCTTATCTTTGTCGAATGGAGAGAAAACTACGATTCTAATTAACTATGATTCTGTCCTTTCATATCATTGGTACAATGAAACAGTGATACGTATCAAAAGTATTATACAGATATTGTGTTTTTCTGCAACTTAAGGAATCGAAATTATTTTTACTCCAACAAACTATGTATAATTATAAGAATATTTTGAAAACTAATCTTTTGTTAAATTGACCTCTTCATGCATTTCTTTTCAATCCCAAGAACGGACTGGAAAATCATAGATCACAGGCAAAAGCTGATTGCTAAGACAGACAGGTTACTCCAATATAAGTATTCACATAATATAATACCGTTAGAGGGATATCACAGGTAGGTCCCCGTTGGTAATGTAGTTTCATTGTCTTTAGAACAGCCTAGCTCTGACATTCCCCCATTTTATTGGATTTGTTCTATTAAACGAAAAACGAGATTTCATTTGATATATAAACTACAATTACAGGTATTAATCACATTTTTTACTTTGCCTCGCGTGCAAATAGATGTATTTTGACGCCTTGGCAAAAAGAGGAGACCGAGATCAGATCTGGTTCTTATCTGTTTGCTCCTATAATATTGTAATTCATACTCTATTCTGAGTCTGCAAATAATTCAAAGTTCAGTAAATTATATAGCCATCACGATTTAAATTGTATATACATATGCATGAGGTTAAGGGTTCAGCACGCATAAGAGGTTAATTTCTACGTCTAAATAACAGAGAGAATACATGATCCTGTGCAACTACAGAAAATGGTTAAAGACATTCGGACACAATGAGCAGTTCAAAGGCGGGTTTAACGAAACAACGCGTGTCACAGACCGCTCACTAATTGATTGGTTACATTCTCGACGTATCACGGACAATATCAGAAGGGTACGGTCAGCAATCATCGGCGGCTGATCTTCATGTTTTAACAATCCAGTCAGACGATGAACTTAAAATTCCACAAACAAGAGAAAAATGAAAGAGTGCATTTTTCTTTAATTTTGATAGATAAATAGCATATGCTGTAATGCAACCATAAAACAATGTTATTAAGGTTGTCTGGTTGCACAAATGTGTTTTAGTGCAACATTTGTATATACAATTTTAATATTAAGCGTGGGGTTGATATACGGATTATTACACTTGCTTGTCGATTGTGGAAACATCGGTCCATTGACTGTTTCATTTTTTTTTATTTACATGTGGGATTCTCTGACGGAACAAACAGTTGAACTACATAAAAACAACTCCGGATCTATAGCTTCAAAAATCATAAAATAAGATATATTAGATTCTTCTATCAGATTCCTTTTCAACATTTCCTACACATTCTGGACATTCAAAAGCGATAACAATTGTCATAACCTGAACCTTATGTTACTAAAGATGAATCAGACTGTACATGTGAACTATATACATGTTAAGAAACGATAAATAGGGGCATGAGTTTAGATGAATGAAAATATTACCAATTAGCAAAAACATATCACTGTAATGATTTAACACATAAGTTTCAAATACAAATATATACATATAACGGATATTTTAAATTCATGATTTTTTTTCAAATATGGCAAAAAAGTGACGGAACGAAATGGTATGTATGGAACGCCACAGCTGTCTTATGTTCGGTATTGATGTTCAGATGGGTCCATATAGCATTTTGGGGGATCGTGTTATCATCATGTGGGGTTGTTATGTTATCTTGTTGGGTTGTGGTATCATCATGTGAGGTTGTAATGTCATCTTGTTGGGTTGTTATATATCATCATGTGGGGTTGTAATATCATCATGTAAGGTTGTAATATTATCATATGGAGTTGTAATGTCATTGTGTGAGGTTATAAAGACATCATGTGTGGTTGTTAAGTCATCATATAAGACTGTAATATCATCATGTGGGGTTGATTTGCCATTTTGGGTGGTGCAGTTGTCCTTCTGTGATGTCCACTTGACTTAATGTGTGGTGCAGTTGTCCTTCTGTGATGTCCACTTGACTTAATGTGTGGTGCAGTTGTCATTCTGTGATGTCCACTTGACTTAATGTCCGGTGCAATTGTCCTTTTGTGATATCCACTTGATTTAATGTGTGGTGCAATTGTCATTCTGTGATGTCCACTTGACTTAATGTGTGGTGCAGTTGTCATTCTGTTATGTCTGATCTTTGGATTCATTTCCCTTATGTGGTTCATTCGGCACATGTACTGTTCGGATGAAGTCCGAAATGTTGCGAATTGACTATACGAGTTGGTTTACCGTTTTTCCTTATTTCACTGTTTTCCTGTTTTCATTTATTTAACGTTGTTGTTAAAGGACAACCCAAATTTTAAGATCCCTCGTGTTAGACAATATACAAGTATATTTGCCAACTTTTGAAGTTGCAAAAAGTAACATTCTAGAAGTATTTTTTCAGGGGCGTAGCTTGGATTCACTAAATGTGTAGGTATGTTTTCCTACCGCGGAGGATCTGTCGGGGGACTTTGGATATTTGCATGGCTGTGTGAACAATCTGATTGGTTTTGAGGATTTCTATTTAATGGGAATATACCCATTTTATGTAGATTTTCAAGTAATTATTAAATACTCTTTAGTAGCCTTTACACTCATGACTCTTACTCATAACGTTCTGAAAACAAACGTGCATCTAGATCAGTTGTATGTAAGCACCTAATATCAATGAATATGTAATAATTATTGTTACGTGTTTTAATTAGAGTTTTTATTTAATACTTTCTGTTGAAATACTGTGTTTTATCAGTGAGATTAAATCTACATCTCACGTGGGGCCTCCGTGGCCGAGAGGGTAAAGTCGCTGACTTTAGCACTCACTCAGCCCCTCACCGCGTGGGTTCGAATCCCGGATTTTCATTCGGATTTTCATGTGAGGAAGCCTTCCAGTTGGCTTGCGGTAGGTCGGTGGTTCTACCCGAATATTTCTGTCTGTCGGGGTCTTCCTCCACCTGTAATTAGCTTGACGTTGCTTTATGACTGAAATACTGTCGAGGCGACGGCAAAAATCAAATAGTCAAGTCATATCTATATCTCACAATGTGGGTGATATAGATCTGCCGGGACTACCTTTTTACATATAAAGGGTATGTACATGGATAGCAGCAGCAGTAAACATAAAATAAAAACAAAACTTGTTTTGAGTGAATATGGAATACATCTCATTTCGAGGTGATACATGTACAATCTTAACATTTTCGCGCGCTACGCACTCTTGAATATATTAAATGAATCACTTCTCGATGAGATATTTTCCATTTTCACTCAAAACAAACACATTTCCTCTATGTATTAATTAAACAATGAAACCTGTTGACGTACTCCCTATAATATAAATTTAATAACAGAAAACACATAATTAACGCTCTTAAGCATCGTCATATCGATGCATAAATATTACATAGGTAGAACATATACAATGTAGTTTCGTGCATTAGTGCATTTGCATTAGAAAAAACCTAAGTCTGAAAGGCAATATACAAGTTTCAAGCAAAATTATTAACTTGTTTTAGGTCTGTCGTTTATAAAATATGTACCCTTAAACACCCAGAGGAGAAAAGTAAATTTATGTATTTTGCCTCATAAAATCAAATTACCGCAAAGCAGACTTTTTATTACCTAAGATGTGTCTTTTAAGAGATTAACTTAAGAGATAACTGTCATAATAATGATAATAATTTACGCATGTATGAGTATTGCGTGCGTGTGAATTACGTCTGCAGTAAATGTCATTTCATTTTTGAGAATACATAGATTGTGGTTTTGTCAGTTTACTGAACTGGAAGACCAATTTTTAGTATTTTCAATAATTTAAAATTTAGATAACTGTTGAGATGTTTAAAACAAAAATACGTTTTTCCAATTACTCGTTATTGAAAAATATATAATTTTACGTTACATATAAACATAATATTGTTTATAATAATTCGAAAGTTCACTTTGATACCATAGCACAGATTCTTTTAATTGTTTGACCACTATTTCGCCTTTCGGGCTGTTTTTATTTTTAGTCTTTGAAAAAAAAATGTGTAGGCATGTGCCTAATGTACCTATAGAAAGCTACACCAGTGCTTTTATGCAAATTCTCAATAAAAATGCAGTTTATGTTAAAAAAGCAAATATAATATGTTTTGCTTTTTAGAATTTTCCTATATCAGTGGATTTCATCTGAAAAAGAAAAGATCTCCTGATAAAATACATTGCATTTTACAACATGACAAAACTGTAATTAGTACAAAGTATTGAAAGTGAATGGAAATCAAAGAAACCTATCTGTTATGTTCAATTGTCTAAGCGAAATGTTTATTTTTTATTATGCAATTTTTACTTAATTCTCAATAAAAAGTTTTAGTTACAAGAAAAGGCGTTTAAAAAGGGTGTTTTTATTGATCAATATAATAACATCAACAAATTTTATCAAAAGTTGTTGAAAGTTGTTGAATACAGTTTATCATATCACCAGACTTACATTGTGGTATAAACTGCCTATCGAACTTTAACACTCACTCAGCATCACCGCGTTGGTTCGTATCCCGGCAGGGTCATTAGGATTTTCATGTGAGGAAGCCTTCCAGCTGGCTTGCGGTAGGTCGGTGGTACTACCCGAATACCTCCGTGCATTCCGGGTCTTCCCCCTCCTGTAATTAGCTGGACGTCGCTATATGACTGAATTAATCTCGAAGCGACAGTAAACTCAAATAGTCAAGTCAAGCCTTAGTCAGAAATAATAGAATAAATAGAATACTTGGTAAGTGTTGAATGAAGATAAGTTAATCCTGCTCGGTTTAGAAAATATAAAACGCTCGCCAAGGATCGCGGTTTATTTTTTATCTTTTCGGATGAAATCCACTGATGTAAAAAAGATATCTTAAAATGTAAAAATAAAATGCAAAACATAACATGTTTGCATTTTTTAACTAAAACTGCATTTTTATTGAGAATTTGCAAAAAAATAAATAAATAAAAGAACTAGAATGTGAGTCTTTGCAACTTCAAAAGTTGTTAAATATACTTGTTTATATATTGTCTAACACAAAGGAATTTGGGTGTGTCCCTTAACATCCAACATAAAAGAAATGAAAATAAGGAAATGTCCTGCTCGATGTCGTCAATGCGCAACATTTCGGACTTCATCGGAACAGTACATGTGCCGAAGAACCACAGAGGAGAGAACAACATCACAGCCTACTACCTGTACATGACAGCATATTAATGAAGAGGATGTAATTCTAATCAACCGATCACAATGTCAAGTGGACATAACAGAAGGACAACGGCACCACACAGCAAGTCAAGTGGATATCAGGGAACCACACAGCAAGCAATGACATACAGAAGACAACTGCACACACAGCAAGTCATGAACATCACAGAAGGAAAACTGCACCAGACAGCAATTCAAGTGGCTGTAACAGAATGACAACTGCATCACATAGCAAGTGAATTGAACATCACAGAAGGAAAACTGCACCAGACAGCAATTCAAGTAGCTGTCTTTATAACCTCACACAATGACATTACAACTCCATATGATAATATTACAACCTTACTGATGATACTACAACCCACATGATGATTTAACATCCAACAAGATGACATTACAGCTCACATGATGATATAACAACCCAACAAGATGACATTGCAACCCCACATGATGATAACACGATCCCTCAAAATGCTATATGGACCCATCTAAACATCAATACCGAACATAAGACAGCTGTGGCGTTCCATAGGTATGGGTTACAAGGATTCTTCTTCTTCTTATAAAAGACCTGACCGGGATGTAGTAAATTTCAGTTTAAAGGTATTGACGACTATTTACTTTATAAAACCTTATCAGTCTGTGAAAAAAGAGAGCAAAAAAGTCATAGCCTTTTTTTAATATTTATGTTGGATACAAATCCATTAATCTTGGTTGCTTTGCAGTGGCATAGGATGTGATTAGGAAAAAAAATCAAATTTGAAGCAAGCGGTTCCAATAGATTTGAAAAATTTTATGATTATGGGTCAAATTAATCATAGTTGACATGCCTTCAAATAGTTACATAACATCTAGTCTGTTACTACCCAAACCAAAATATACCCTACCCCACCCTTGGACTACAATCAACTCACCCAAGCGGGACACAGCCCAAAACTACTGATAACCAGACTCAAATTACACAGAGGCAAAGTTGAATATTCCCTTACTTTTTCCTGGCACCCAGGAGGTGTTCCAAGATCTCCGGATGGAGACCTTTCCTGACGGAACTTTTCACAAACAGGTTCCCAGACGGGGTCTTGATGTATTGGTCCGGACTCAACCTGTAACAATAAGGTACAGTCCTTAACAAGCGATCACAACCTCACATAATTCAACAAATAACATGATTTTAATATTGTCCCCAGTCAGATCTTAACACTGGGAACACCAATTCTGTTTAGTCGAATGCTGAGCATATCTATTGAAAGCTGGAGGTCTCATCAGCCTTCATTTTATATATGCTGATGAGCCCTTCTGGCTTTCAATGGACGAAATATGAAGATCAACAGGAAATATTTGTGAACTGCCCTGCTATGTTCTTGGAAAGTACATGTATTTCAAGTTCAAACTCAATACAGCCATCAGATTTAACACTGATTTAAGTACAAAATTAAGTACAAGTTTGAACTTGAGATCTTATGAAAGTATTTTTTTTTTAACATGTAGCCAGTTAAGAAAATCTATGAAAGCTATGAAGTCTTACATTTTGTTGTTGTTGCTTTATCTATAAATGCCAGTAAGTCTTCAGTTAAAACTTTTTTTTTTGGGAAAGCTATGAAGTCTTACATTTTGTTGTTGTTGCTTTATCTATAAATGCCAGTAAGTCTTCAGTAATGGTGTTTGGTTAAGCAGGGAGGTGTAACACAGGTTGTGGGCCATCATGATGGACGGATACAGCGACGAGAAATCCAGCGGGCTATTGGCATGTCGTAGTACCTGTAACCATAGCAACACGTATTGTTGTATATGTACATTTTCAGTTCCTAGAATTCATTTCATGGTTTCTGGTAAGAGTTTTATTTATTTGATTGGGTTTAACGTCCAAATAACAGTATTGCAGTCATTTGTAACAGAAAGAAACAGCATGCGAAGGTAATATGTGTGAATTGGTGGTTATCGCGGGCGCACGCGATATAAACTATATCCCATGCCCTTTTATGCCACCAGTGTTCTAAAAATGACTAAGAACATTTTATAACCAATGACAACGACAAAATATACAAGAGGGCCAAGATGGCCCTAGATCGCTCACCTGAGAAAAGTATCATTCATTGCCTGTACAAAACAGATTGCTTAAGAATAAAGATGATGAGGTGATACAATGTTCAGGAATTTTCTGACCCCATCCACAAAAGATATCATCATGACAAACATTCTGCCAAAGTTTGAGGATGATTGGACCAAAATGTTGCCCTCAGTGTGTAAACAAGATTTTTCTAAGATTTGCCCTTTACTGACCTACTTTTGGATCCAACCTGACCCATTTTCGAAAGGGTTTCAAGATATTATCAAGACAAACTTCTGACCAAGTTGGAGGAAGATTGGATCAAAATTTTGGCCCTAGTGGGTAAACATCAAAATTGTTGACGGACGACGGACAATCAAGTATCCCAAAAGCTCACCCGGAGCTATGCTCAGGTGAGCTAACAAAACCAGCTACAAAGTACATACAAGAAAGGGAGCTTTTACTAGTACCAATTTTTAAGACTTTGGAATGTCATAGCTGAGGATAAAACTCATTTACAGAGCACTTTGAGAAAACCTTTCCAGTTTTCTGAGGTCCCGTTTTCTCAGAGTGCACTGTACTTCCCGATTCCTTGGGCGACTTTCTAACCAATCAGGATCAGTTTGGTAAGAGTTTTTGTATCTGACACAACAATCATGAACTATATTAAATTACGTTTTGGAAACCTTTGTAAATATATAGACAGGTGATTTAAACAGACGATGAGTAGGAAAAACGATGAGACCAATGAAATGTGTCAGTTTACTACAGGTTGTCCAGCGATTTTTTCCCTTCTATAATTTGGTACCTAAAAGGCCCCTTTTCCAATTTTGAAGGGACCCAAACTGATTCACAATTCAAATGTGTATTTTTGATAGAGGCTGGTTTAAATCATTCCTTCTCAGATGAATTAATATAAAAAGGTACTTCTCTTCCACAATATCTGAGTTTCTTGAAAATATAAACTATTCCCTACCATTTTGCAGAAAAATTGCAAGGTATTCTGTCACAGCCAACATTTTCTACTCACAATATCAGCAGAAACGCTGCAACTTTTTTTCACAGTTTTAAGAGAAAACAACGCCAATTTTATGAATATAATGTGAAAGGCGCGTGCAAAATTCCCCCAAAACATGAAAGTTGATAGACATTTAAAAAATAAAACTAAAAAAATCTATATAAAACTCGTAATATAATAAAATTCATTGTTCTGAAGGTACATAAAATCATACTCTACCTTTCTTTCCAAATCCTTTGAGGATTTCATCGAAAATTAAAGCAGATCGCTAGCTCCCCCAAGTACTGAAAACACTGATTCCGTCTTAGAAAGAGAAAAAAAGTACGGTAATTACCGGAAAGGAGCTAAATGTCGGGAAACTCATCAAGAAAACAAAAAAAGACATATTCTTTTTGTTTTCTTCATATCCAATCCATCCGTTTATATACAAAGAAAAATGCATATCATATTATGTACTTAGAACTGAACACTGGCATTCATAAAGGTTCACCCGGCGCCCCCCCTCTAAAAATTCCCCGACCATATATCAAGTATCAAAGTAGACACAAAAGGACACAACCCCTCCCCCCCACCTTATCACGGCTCTGGCAAAGCGGCAAAACCGCTTGCATTGTCACTGCCTTCATTTTTTTTAAATATAGCGCCCCTTGCATAACATATGTTTAAACTAAGCTAAAATGATGTGTGTAGTGTCGCTTATTGAAACATTGAGCATGAAGGCATCAACTTGTATCTGAACGGGCCCCGAAACAATTCTGATATTTTCATAAAGAATCTTCTTGTGATTATGAAAATAAGGACTTTGTCAATTGCTATGTACGAAAAATAACTGTTTAGTCTTTAATGTGCATCATCGTCATAATGGATATTACTATCAGGGAAAAAAAATACACTGGTTCTACTAATTATGTAAAGAAGATACATTCCCTTTTATTCAAATGTGTCCACTATGTGAAAACTTAAGCTACAATGAAAGTTCACAATATATAGTATATATCATTCTATATGTGAATTATTGTTTATCTAATGAAATTCGAATCCCCCCCTCTCTCTTCTCTCTCTCTCTCCCTCTTAATTATGGTGTAGATTAATTAAGCTAAGGGTTGAAAAAGACGTGCATGCGCGCAGAATCCCCCCCACCCCCTCTCTCTCTCATATTTACATATTGACATTTTTATACAATAGCATAGCAATTATTTCACATAACCAAGCGGAATAAAAATAAACACACACACACATGTACTTCTCAACTTAAAAAACACACACACACACACACATCCAGCCGTTGCTAAACTATCCTTGTTTGGTGATCTACACATAAGTAAATCTAACTATAACAACCCATTTTAGACTAAAGACGGTCTCCGGTCTTTGCCGGTCTCCGGTTTTCGCCAGTCTCCGGTCTCCCAGACTCCCCTTCCGAAAATACTCGATAGAACAAAAACTATTATTATAATAATTATATCCTCCTATATAAACATTGACGTTTATTTTCATATTAAGAGTGGCTACAAAATAGCTGTAAATAAGTTAACTTATCGAATATGGACAAAATGTTATATAAATTCTCATTTCTATATTTGTATACATGTATACCTGGGTGAAAAATAAGGATATGCTATGATAAAATTACGATTAAAGACAATTTTCAATGTGTATGTATTTTCATAAAATTGTTAAATCAAATCATTAAGTATTAATTATGTTTTTAAGTAGCATATATGCCAATGATACAAATTTAAAATTTCAAGCCTTCTTCTTCTTGTCGTTCGAATATGTATTAAGTAAATTTTTTTCATCTTTTGAAAATGTCTCAAAAAATTGCAAATTATTCACTTCAAATTGTGAGTCTTTCATCATTTGAGAAACCCTGATTACATCAACAATGTTCCCGGTCTTCGGTCTCGGAGACTGGCGAAACAGTCGATTTTTTGGAGACCGGCATTTAGTAGGTCCCGTTAAGTTCCCTCAAATTTTTTTGGACGTGAAATAAGTCTAATATTTAAAGTGAATAAACTGGTAATATATGTATATTTTCATCACCTTCTTTTTCTTTTTATATAACTCAATATTTTGGTTATGATTCATGATGTTTATCGTTATAAACATGTTTTTCTGTTCCGTGACTAGTTTTCTTTTACTTTCGTTTATCTGTACAAAATCAAAAATTCACAATGAAAATTTTATGGTGTTTCCTCGTGCCACGATTTTACTTTGGATGTTGATAAGTTTCATGTATTGTCTAAATCAGTTTTGCGGAGGCAACTGTAACAAAAAAGAACAAGGGTATTACAAACTTGGCCTGGGGCAAATTCGTCCTGGTCCAGCTCGGCCAATTCGGCCTGTTATGTGTTTTGTATTTTATTGTGTCTAATGTGCTGATTTAGGATAAATGTTTATGGTTATGTTACATAATGTTACAGATCTACACCTATTTAAAATGAAAGCAGAAGGGCTGCGTTTTGCTTCCGATTGATTGCTTATTTACGGTTACCCGTCAAACGGACCCAAGTTGAAACGGTGCCAAATTGGT
>CM037780.1:6698030-6735073 GCA_021229015.1 Solen grandis | reverse complement strand
ACCTTTGTCTCTCCCAGGATATGATACTGTAACTTAAGTTCTTCAAGATGTATGTCTGTACATATGCATGATACACTTGAATACCTTCCTTGATATGAACCATGTAGTCCTTGAATTCTAATGCAGGACTTGTGAGAGCTTCGTTGAAAGTCTGCACTCTGTTTGTAAAAGCTGACACTTGTTTTGTTGTTACATATTACACTTGTGTGAAGAAAGAATGTATTTATAGAAGAGACAGACTGCTGTTAACTGGATGGATATATCCTGTTTATGATGCAGTTAGGGAACCTTTCATTTTTTGCTGGGGTGCTATGTTAATTTTTAGTAATTCTTATAATCATGTCAGGAATATTTGAATGTGCAGGTTTGTTAACAGTACAGCATAAATGAGCTTAAGATTTAAGAAATGAGATCCTTAAAGATTTAATCCTGTTTTTTTTTGTGTGACATTTATTTTCAAATAACATAAAAATTGTTTTTCAGCAAGAATGTTTCGAAAGATAGAAGGCAAAAAAGCAACAAAAAGCAAAAGCATATCTTGTGTTTTTTTACTCTTGTAATTAATTCTAAATAAATAGTCCTAGATACACATTATATAATGTTGGATAAGAACAGAAAGGGGTAGATTCACTTAGCTACTAAATTCGTCCAGACAGTTTTTTCCTTTCTTTCACATTTCGTCAAATATTTTCTGACATCTTTTTAAAACAACAATATTCTTTTATTTAGGCATGTACCTACATAATTTTATTTTGAAGCTGGTTTCTTGCCTGATAGTTCTATGTTGAGTAGGGTTTTAGTCCTTTTAGCACTAATTTCTTGAACGCTGTTACTTGAAGCTCCAGTACATTTGATTGATGGAATGGTGTAACTTGATTCACCAGGTCAGCAAATAGTCAGAAATAATATTATTATACTTTTAAACAATCTGAAAAATTCAGACAAGTAAAATTAACTTTGTAAATAATTTTATGTGTTGATATTTTTATGCTCCCCAAAGACATTAAAGGAAGCAGGTACTTTGTAGTCCTGACTATTCAGTTAGTCTATTTATATATCACACTTCTTCAGTTCACTAAGGATGCATTAGGTTGCTGTCTATGTGATTTTTTCCTAACTATTTTTTATTTTATTGATATTCATATTTTGTATAAAAAGAAGATTGGGACAGTTTTTATTAAGTTTTGAAAATTAGACAGTAATGGAAAAAGTTTTCCATTAACTAGGTGCTATATGGAAGCAGATGTGGTTGTCTGAAACAAATTGGTTTGAATATTAGGTTTGAGTATAGTCAGCCCAGGTAGCCAGTCTGTCATGGTACTGTCTGGCATCTTTAATTGTTGCATTTATCTACCTTGGCATCCTGGCCTTGTCATGTGTTAGGTTGTTGCTCTTAACAGTTTGCGAAGAGTTTTATTATACACACAGTATTATAATTTGCATCACACAGAGAGCACACAGTTGTTCTATGTGCAGAGAAGAATGCGACTAGTTCTCTGCACAAAATGCTGACACTTACATCAGAGCTTTTGACTCTGTGTGCTGAGAGTATAATCAGATGTGTACACAGTTGATTTAAGCATTTTAGCTCACCTGATCATGGAGTGACTTTCCAGTGTTCTGGTCAAATGTTATGACCCTTGTACTCTTATAATAAAAAGTTGTGTTTTTACACCATTTAAACTTTGCCATCTGGGGTTTCAAAAGCAACATAACATTTTGAAAGTATGCTTTATGTTGTCTTTAGTAGCACTGAACACTTGGGAGAGCTAATCATGGCCCCTTGGCACTCTTTCAAATAGTCACTGAACTCAGCATATTTCTTCTATATGTAAAATTTGCAACAAACTGTCGCTGAGCTTCCAACAAATGATGTACAACATGTATGTCAGTTCGTATTGTATCCACACCATACACAGTTGTTTGCATTTTTAGCATACACTGCGATTTCTAGGATTGATTCATTTTAGTTTTTATACCCCCAGATACAAACTATATAGGGACTATACTGGAGTCATGTCCGTAGGTGGATCTGTTAGTTTGTCTGTCCGTCCGTCCATCTGTAAATTTTTTTCCTTTTTTTTAAACTTTTAAGCCTTCTGGTTGGATTTTGTTAACTTCACAGCATTGATAAGTACCAAGTGAAGTTGTGCACATCGTTGGTATAGCGTCATCAACTTGAATTAAAAGGAGTTATGTCCCTTGGTTATATTTTTTTGAACATATTTTGTCCATGCTTTATCTTGGCTACCAATGGTCAGATTTTGGTTTAATTACAGCATTAAGTACCAACCCTTTCTTGGCTATTTTTCATTTAACTTCACAACAATGATAAATATCAAGCCAACTTGTTCATAATGTAGGCATGTCATGCCTGTTTCAGTTATGCCCCCTTGCCATATTTTTTTAATAAAGTTTATCTGCTCTATTTTTCAGTAACTATTTGTCACATTTTGATAAAACTTCACAGTATTTATAAGAACCAACACTAGTTGCATATCGTCCATTGAAAGCCAGAAGGGGCTATCAGCATATGTAAAAAGAAGGCTGATAGACCCTTCTGGCTTTCAATGGACGATATATCCTTGGCTTAATGATTTTAAAATTAATTGAATATTTTTTGTCGATGATACAGTTATAAGTTTATTGGAGCTTTTGCTGGTTTAAGTGTGTTTTTATTTTTATCCTTTAACTTGATCAAGACTGTCTGACAGTAACTGTAACAAAGCAGTTCCTGGGGTTACTCATCATCTTCAGTGATAGTTCTTGTTTTTATTTTTTTAAATTAATAAAATTCTTGAACTTCAACAAAATTTGAATGAGATTTGATTTGTCATCGTAAGGCCAGGAAGTGTGTGTGGCCTGTCTGAAGATGTCAAGTATTTATAAGTGACAAAACTTTGATTTAGGACTTTAACTTACCACTTGAGTGACAGATTTAGCTGTATGCATATCTGTATATATGGCTTGACAAAGTGAGACATTCTGTATGTTTTTCTTATTTGTATATTTAACAAAAGACTACAAAGTTCACCAATTTCTTAAGTCTTTATTTTAAACTCAGACTCAAGAAATGTAAAATGCTCTTGATGAGCTATTAGGATGCCACTTTTTGTTTGTCGTCTGTCCATCATCATCAACATCATCTCATCCGAAACTGCTGATTGGGATTTTACCAATCACAGGATTTATCCTTGTGAGGCTTTCAGATTGTTTTGATTTTTTGAAAAAGGTCACAGGAGCAAAAATAAGATTTTAAAAATGCAAGTTTTGAAAATCTTTTGTAAAACTGCAAGGCCTAGAGCTTAGATATTTGGTGTGTGGACCTCTACAAAGTTTGTTCAAATCATGACCCAGGGGTAAAAATTGAATCAGCCCCAGAGGTCACAGCTATTAGGTAAAAACTAGAAAGATGTTCTTGTCAGAAACCACAAGGCCTAGAAATTTAGATATTTAGTGTGTTACATGGTCTAGTGGACCTCTACGATGTGTGCTCCAATCATGGCCCCGAGGTCAAAATTGGTCCCGCCCTAGGGATCACATTTTTTTTTATATAGACTTATACACCTACAAAATTTGGACCACCGGTTGTTTGGAATTTAGATTATCTTGCTGTATTTGCCTTAATTATATATTCAGTACAACTATATTATAGTAGGCAATAAAGGCAATATTTCTCAAGTGAGTAATTGCAGGGCCAGCTTGGCCCTCTTGTATTTTTCTGACCACTCTGCGTCCATTTGTTTGTGGACACTTTAGAAGTGGTCCATTCTTGGAAAAACTTGGTGAAAGCATGAAAGCAAACTGGGTCACTTGGGGTCAAGAAGTAGGTTCCAAGGTCTGATTCAAGAAAATCCTTGTATCTTGAGGTCCTTTTTTTTGCATAATCTTCACAAAACATGGTCAGAATGTTTGTTTGCGTCAAATCTTGTATGAGTTGGAAAAGGGTCATGTGTCAAAAAGTATGTCACTGGGTCAAAGTCTAGCTAAAAATAGGCCATAATTTTGCTCCAATCTTGCAATCTTGGCCCTGAAAGCCAAGATCCTAAGGTGAGCAATTAGGGCCATCATGACCCTTTTGGTTTGAGTTAAGGGCATGTGGTTGATTTCACATCAGAGCAGTATGCATGTTGTTAAATAGTTGTGTGATACCTTATTATCTGAGTGCCAAACTGTAGTCAGTGTACAGGGAGCTAGTATATTGTGAATCTCAAGTGATAGTCAACATGGGTGGCAGTTCGGGCGGGTAGTCACGAAACACAACGACTTTCACCTGAAATCCTGCCCTGGTATTACTAGTATTCTCGCCATGTCGGTACACTGTATATTGTAATGTTTGTACAAAATCTTGGTCTTCATGTACCTCTCCTCTCAGCCGTAGTAGAGATTTACGGCCGAGTTGTGTTTGTCGTCTGCAGCAGTTCAGATTTTCACAGACTACGCATGTCACTATCATATATTGAAACATTTGCATAACAAAGGATCAAATTTGTACGATTAGTTATACGTAAAAAATCAGTTAAAGCTTTGATAAAAGTACGATTGTCTCAAGATTTTAGATAATATCTCGATACATTGAAAAGTGGTGATTTGTCGAGCTTGAAGCTCGGTCCCAAGGTTAAGTCCCTTTAAATCAATATTAGTTTTAAGCTATGTTTTTCACGAATGTGACGATTCCTCGATTTTTATTCGAGGAATCATGAAACAACTGTAAAATAGAATGATCATGTCATTTATTGAACCGTATCTTTGTAAATTTGAACTATTGGAACTACTGTCAAACACCTTGTATATTTTATAAGAAAAATATCATAGTAAAACTAATAAAATCTCTTATTTTGAAATGCAGTTCACTTTTCTTTAACTTCCTAAAATCATTTGGATCACAATGACTTTTTAGCTCACCTGAGCACAAGGTGCTCATGGTGAGCTATTAGGATCATCCTGCGTCCGTCGTGCGTCTTCAACAATTAGTTTTAAACGACAACTCCTCTGAAAACTACTGGCCAGATTCAAAATAATTAGGTACAGATGGTCTTTGGGTAACCCTCTACCAAGATTGCTAAAATTATTCCAATCTGTAACAAAAAAAAACAAAACATGGCCGCCAGGGGCGGGGCTTATTTGCCTTATATGTATATACATGTAGTGAAAACATTAAACATCTCTGAAAACACTGGACAGAATTTGATTAAACTTGACAGGGATGATCCTTGGGTGAACCTTCACAAAAGTTGCTTAAATAAACTTGATCCATGTAGAACTCTGGTTGCAATGGCAGTGAAAAAAAATGAATTATGAAAACTTTAAAATATCCTCTTCTTTAAAACTACTGAATAGATTTCAAAATTTTTAGTACAGATATTCCTTGGGTAACCCTATACTCAGGTGAACGACCAGGGCCTCAATGGCCTTCTTGTTTTAAATACATGCCAAGCTCTTATCGGGGATGACTGAGTTATTACCGTGATATGTTAATAATTTATGCACTTACAAAAAAGGTAAGATGTTTGTTATCCCCCGCCGAAGGCGGCAGGGGATATGGTAAAAGTCTCCGTCCGTCTCAAAAAGTATTTGTGGTATCAACTTGATACTTCATAGGTGAATATATATCATTGAGGAGGAGTGCAGTGCACAAGAATGATAACTACCTTTCATAATTTTTGAGTTATTGCCCTTTGTTATTTTTCAGACTTTAATTTTTGTCCGGAGCATAACTCGAAAAGTATTTGAGGTATCAACTTGATACTTCATAGGTTGATAGATCTCATTGAGGAGGAGTGCGGTGCACAAGAATGATAACTCTTCCTTTCAAAATTTTTGAGTTATTGCCTTTTGTTTTATTTTTAAGACTTAATTTTTGTCTGAAGCATAAGCTTAAAAGAATTTGAGGTATCAACTTGGAACTTCATAGGTGGATAGATCTTATTGGGGAGGAGTGCAGTGCGCAAGAATGATAACTCTACCTTTCATAATGTTTTGGTTATTGCCCTTTGTTATTTTTCAGCTAATTTATATTTTTGTTCAAAGGGGGCATAATTCTACAAATACTTTGAATCAACTTCATACATTTTCTTAATGAAATATTCTTATTTTAAGAGTAGCGTGCGATGGCCATGTCAACATTTACGTTTCATAATTTTTGAGTTTTATTTGCCTTTGTTCAAGTTCTCCCGGCTTACTTTTGTCTGGAGCAAAACCAAAAATTTTTAAAAGATGGTAACAACTCAAACTTCATAGGGGATCAGACTCTTCTTGAAGCGGAGTGCCACACAATGATAACTCTACCTTTCATAATGTTTCGGTTATTGCCCTTTGTTATTTTTCAGGCTTAATTTTTATCACATTTTACCTGTAGACCTCAAAATAGAGGAGTTAGTAGGTCTTCATATGGGTTTCATATCTATAATCACTTTAAACATCAGTCTTCATTACCAAAATTTTTCTTCTAAAAATGAAATATTCTACTCTCCAACACATGTTCTAAAGAGCAAGCGTTTGGCGGGGGATGGCCATGTCAATATGGCTCTTGTTTATTATAGTATCACACCTATTGAAATGGCCAGCCAGTTTTGACTTATGAGATACCTCTTTGTTTGCACAAGTACCTCCCCGGTTTCCTCCAATATGCCAGGCAGGAAGGCAACCAATAACCATTATTTAACTAGATGGCGTCTCACCAACCGGCAATATCAGAACGTTCCCCAGCCGGGGATCAAAACTTCGACCTCTTGCTTCCGAAGCGGATGCCTTAACCATTAGGGATCTGTAGAGCTGTAAGGAATGCACAAGGTAGCGAAAATGAATACACGTCACGATACAGGGTCACGAATATGAATATTTGTTCTTGAATATGAATACACATTAATCACATTACATAATAATAAAAAAATCTAAATTCAGGCTGCATATAATATGAACTTAATCAATGGCTGCATTCTTGTTAATCTTAACTGGATTCCAAATGATTAACGAATGAAAGAATATTTTTACAATTTGTCTAAGAAAACATGTGACCGAAAGAAAATAAATAAAGGTTAAAGGGGGTTTATAGCATTGTGTTTATTAGCATTGCTTGAAAATTTGGCCCCCGTTTATTAACTTTACTTAAACAATAGAAATGCGACAATATTGTTCTCAGCGCTATTAGCGCCTTGATCTGTGGCTCTGATATTTGGTCATTTAACAGTGTCACAAATAACCCCAGGAGGTATCTGAGGTCGATAGCTTGATGTAACATGGATTTTTATCGGAGTTCCAAGCTTTCTATATGGATTATTGTAACACTATAAAATGACCGAAACCTGCATAATTACTTTCCAAAGTTGAAGTACGCATGTTTAAATTGGATACCGCACACTTTATAGAGGGCGGAGTTTCCACGTCCATGCAATAACTGATACAGAACCATGCAGTTATCCAGATAGGCGGACACACGGTTTATCAAATATCTGCACAGTAGTGGCCACTTGTGACCACTCAAAATAACAAATGCAGATAAACCAAACAAACTTACTTATAACAATATAGATTACAACGCAATTTTACCCTGTCAAAGGAAAAACCTTATTATGTGTAAAACTTCAGTATGTAAAAATTTAGGATGCAATATATATATACATGTATATATATATATATATATATATATATATATATTTTTTTTTTTTTTTTTTGATAGCGCTTATCGTATGTCCGATGTCTGGTTCCTATCAGTTTAGCGAGATAACTATAGTATACGCGAATGATATATTCTGTAAAATAAAATCTTCATAACTACATATCATTGACGAATGCTATTTGTTTATCTAAAAAAATCAGTTTAATACTTCTGTAAACTCTCTCTCTCTCAACACGGACTGCCAATATAGGACTGTACTGCCATATATTCAATTATAATTATTTTGAGCTAAATTTACATGTATGATTATATAAAATATCTATTTTAATATTAATATTTAAAACCCATTATATAATGTTCCGTGTTTAGATATGTAACGTTATGTTATTTATTTCTATTATCTATGTGCTTATTAAATAGCGGTACCCTTTTCGCTGAAATTTATTTAAAGCCCAAAACATGAAATAATCTGAAAAGGAAAACACGAAACCACGAAGTACGATAACGAAAATGCAGCAGTACGATGACGAATACACGAAATTACGATGACGAAAATGCGAAACCGCGATATTATGTCGCACTTTCATCATCTCGACATCGTACTTTCGCGTTTTCATCATCGATTGATTATATAAACTATATCTCTCTTTATAAAACACCAACCCTGTCAAACCAATAAATGAAACACAGTGTTCAACTAACAAACTCAAAAATATATAAATGCAGCAATTTTAACCACGATTCAAAATAACTTTTTGCTTCCCGTATTGTCTGTCACAGAAGTGGAATGCTCAATAGCGGAACCAATATTCATATCAAGTCTTTTCGCTCAGTATTGTTTTCGAACCAACATATTTATTGGTCAGCTTGCAGTTTTGATTTCTGTAATGGGCCGTGTAAAAATACAGTTAAATCAGAACTAAATAATTATTTCATGACTAAGTCATGTATTTTGTACTCACAGAAAAGTCCTGTAATTTAAAATTGACTTAGGTGGTAAATGATTAAGTGCGAAGAGACCCAAATCTATAAATAGCACCGCTGTGAGCAGCGCCCGACATTAGCCATCTTAGAAAAAAGGTTTCTCAATCGTTTTTTTTTTTTTTTTTTTTTTCCATATTAAACTACCGGTCGCCCTGGGGCCAAACCAAATGTAAGCATGATTCCATTTCTAATTGTTGTCCGGTAAAAAACAACAACAGCAACAGATTGCCGCTAGGGGTCGCTTCCCTTAAAATCACTCTTTTGCTTATAACTCAAAAAGTTGGAGTCTGATTCAAATGCGGTTTTCAGCATTCTCTTCCTTGTTGACAGCACAAAAGAATATGATTGATTTCAAAGTATCGGGTGCCGGAGAATATTTGCGCTTAAAGAGGTTGAATGTTCGAACCTTGCAAAAAATCTTTGCAAATGAGGTAGGTTTGCGAAAAACCTGCCCATTTTTTGTTTGAGATTACATGTTTGCTGCATATGAATTGTAAGACATATACGCACAAAATATATGGGTCGGCGAATTTAGTATATGTATGGTTATAAACTTCACTAATCTTTGCAAAAATCAAAATTACAACAACAAAAAACAACATGACTTTTTAGGATTTTTGAAGCTCCTGAATTTATTTTTTGTTCAATCTTCATAATTTTTCACAGGTAATGTAGTTTTATGGTTCAAAGAGCCTCACAATTTAAAAAGTTAAAAAAATACAAAAGTCAATGTCATATTACGATTATTGTTTTATTTCTTCGGCCCAAAATAGTTCAAAACTAAAATTATTTATCGAGATTATATGGACAAAAGTGTAAGTTCTTTAAGAACTCTTTCCAGTGATATTTAGCTTTTGAAGATCGGGCTTGATTTGGTCATTTTACGACTGTCCAAAGTTTGATCCTTTTTTGAACAATTGTTAATCAGTTTCATGCTTCAAATATAAGAAAAAGAATGTTCAACGCATGAGGTATGTGAAGTTCGCTGGGAAATTGGGTATTGGGTATTCAATATCCAGCAAAAATTCCCGTTCTAGCCAGCTGGGAATTGGGTATTTAAAATCCAGTAACAGCCGAATAAACAGCCAGCTGGGAATTGCTTATTCGCGAAATCCCAGCTACATCCGAAAAACCAGCCAGCTGGGAATTGGTTATTCGCGAATACCCAGCTACAGCCGAATAACCAGCTAGCTGGGAATTCATGATTTTTATAATTTAAGTATAATACATAGTGTAGGTTGAATTCCCAGTTTCAGCCGAATAACCAGCCAGCTGGGAATTGGACATTCGCGAATATCCAGCTACAGCCGAATTACCAGCCAGCTGGGAATTTGGAATTTATATATATATATTTTTTAATTTAATTATAATACATAGTGTAGGTTGAATTCCCAGCTACAGTCGAATAACCAGCCAGCTGGGAATTGGACATTCGCGAATATCCAGCTACAGCCGAATAACCAGCCAGCTGGGAATTGGTTATTCGCGCATACCCAGCTACAGTCGAATAACTAGCTTGCTGGGAATTCATGATTTGACTTGACTATTTGAGTTAACCGTCGCTTCGACAGTATATTAGTCATATAGCGACTTCCAGCTAATTAAAGGTGGAGGAAGACCCCGAATCCGGGGCATCCGGGTAGAACCACCGACCTACCCAAGCCAGCTGGAGGGCTTCCTCACATGAAATTTGGGAATTCATAATATTTTTAATTAAATTATAAAACAAAGTGTAGATTGAATTCCCAGCTACATCCGAATAACCAGCCAGCTGGGAGAGGTTATTCGCGAATACCCAGTTACGCCGAATAACAGTTGCTGGGAATTGGGCATAATATTTTAATTTAATTATAAATACGGTAGGTTGATTTCCCAGCTACAGCCGAATAACCAGCCAGCTGGGAATTGGTTATTCGCGAATATCCAGCTTCAGCCGAATAACCAGCTAGCTGGGAATTCATGATTTTTATAATTTAAATAAAAAACAAAGTGTAGGTTGAATTCCCAACTACAGCCGAATAACCAGACAGCTGGGAATTGGACATTCGCGAAAAGCTTTTTTTGAATTCCCTAAATTCGGAATTCAAAGTATTTTTTTTATTTAAGCATGATGCATAGTACAGTTTTAGTTTGATTTCCCTGCTTCAACCCAATAACTCGCTTGATTGAAAATGTTTTTTCAACATATTTATTTAATTTATGCATAATACATAGCATAACTTTAAATTTGCTGCTACAGCCAAATAACCAGCCAGCTGGGTATTGGTTAATCGCTAATTCCCAGCTACAGCCGAAAAACCTGCTAGTTGGGAATTGGGTACTCATATTTTCAGTTCAAGTGCAATTCACATCATAATTAGAATACCCAGTGCACAGTCCATTTACTTCACAGACTGAAAACGTAGCTATGAATGACTACCTATCAAACTTGGATTTTGGTGTTCAAAATTTGTTTATCGCACAGAGTTTTAACACCTTGCTTGTACTGAATATTCATCTTTTTTTTTGTTGTTTTGGTTTTCAAATTCCAGAGGAAAATTCTTTCTTTCTTTTTTCTTTCTAATTTCCAAAGTAAGAAATAATCTCGGGGATTATGACAAGCTTATAAAACACATAGGAGATGTTTCGCCCAGGCCGGGCATGTTCTGCCCGGGGTTTTAAGTCAGGATACCTTTGATTTTTTTTCAGGTTCTGAAGCATGTACTATCTTGTTACACTGTTAACTTTATTTTTCATATTCATACATAACTGTTACATGTTCACAGAGGAAAACGAGACTTAACAACCACCACTAGTACACTTCCTCCTTCTACTACTACTACCACCACTTCTACTTTTACTACTACTATTTTCCAGTGCTCCTTCCAATACTAATTCTACTACCACTACCACTTTTACTGTTACTGCTACTTTTAACATATTTTATTCCGTTCATTTTTGATACAATAACAGTACAATATATTGAAATGGATTAGAAAACAAGCAAACCTATATTGCGTACATTTATTCGTTTCCAGGAGTGTACTCAGTGTTTGATGATTATTATTAAAATTAAACATAGTAACAAATTTAACATTTATCTTGAATATTTTCGGAATAAGAAAAAAGAAGTAAATACAGCGTCCAGAGGAAGAATGATCGGTACACCACAGGTGGTCATATGCTAATCTTCAAAACGCTATGCAATGTTTCATTGGACTTTTAAGAACACGATTGATATACATTGAATATCGTGGGGTATGGCACTCATTTCCGAAAAGAAGATTTTCTAATAACTCTAAAATACTACTGTTACCATTACCACTTCTATTTCTCTCCTGCTACATCTACTACCCCCCTACCATCACTACTAATTCTACTACTACCATTATTACTAATAATACTATCTCTACTAACAATATTACATTTATTATTAATAGTTCTACTGCTACTTCTACTACCCAACTGCTATTACCATCACTACTTCTACTACCACTACCTCTACAACGACAACTATTACTGTTTCTACAACTTCAACTATACCTAATCTTTTCCTTTAAACTACTCTACTTCACTTTTTCTTAGAATCCTACTTATACTACTACTTCTTGTTCTTAAACTATTACTACTACTTCTATAAGTCTATTTCTACTTAAAAAAAAAGTATTATGTTTCTACTACGTCATCTAACGCTGGGTTTGACTATGGGATCCTCAGTATTGGAGATGTATTAAAAGTTACTTTTTACATTTGCAAAATCTTTTGTTTCCAAAAAGCATAAATGAGGCATCAGGAAGAAACACATTTCATGCTGTCAGGCATGATATACCCGCCCTCATAACATCGCGCTACCACGCGGTATCATCCTGCACCTGCAGCAAGCATTACGTAAGCTTATTACGTACTGATGACCGTCAAAGAGACTGTGCCGAATACACGGACATTTCAGCACCCTGTTTAAAGATAGCGGTCATATCTTAGTTGGGACGTGACAAAGATTGCAGTACACGCGATGGAAACAACGTAGTTAGATCAGTCATATTTCTCCCACTGTTTACATGATCATGCAGTTGGTATATCTAATTAGAATTTCGTGACTAATTGCAATAATAATTTTTATTGGAAATTACTCACCTTGAAAATTAATTAATTGTATCAACATTTAAATCGATGTACCGTAGTTTTGACAGATTCTTTACGCCTGATTTATGTACAAAACATTGCATAAGCATGATAAAACTAAAGCTAAAATCGTACAAATCAGCTCTCTGGGGAGATGCAAAAGACGATACATTCAATGTATGAACAGTAGACTTAGTGACAACACACAAAAGACTATTTCATTTAAGCGAAATTATTTAAACTAAAATAAAACGATAATGCTGATACTGATTTTTGAGGGTCTAAAATGCGAACGCCTTACGCTGACAATATAAACAAAGAAGGAAAACGCGGACACTATGTAATAAATAACGGTACAATTTTACTTTAGATCCTGAATGTATTTAATGTTTGGCAACCTTAAGTTACTATTGTTACTAAAAGTATAAAAGATAATTTTGTAGTAAAATTGAATGATAAAGGTTAGTTGTAAATAAGTTAAATGCAAAGAGAACAACTAACAACGTGTGTGTATATATCGTCGCGGAGATACTTCATTTATGATTAATTTCGTCAACAAAATACTAAAGATAATATTTAATGTAATTTAAGATTATATCATTTTTTTACGTGAAATTCAGATAAAATCAAATCATTCAGATACAATTTTGTCTGATAAATATTGAGTTCTTACTTATCCCACACCCTCTCTGTCTGTCTGTGTGTCTCTTCTTTTATTTAGGGAAAACGTGTAAGGTAAAATTACATTCAAATTCATATTTGCTTTAAATACAGTCATGTTTACTAGTTATTAGTATTATTTATATGAAGAATAAAAATAAAGAAAGAAATACAACACCAGACACAACAGACATAGACTGTAAACGTGGACACTATAAACATAGAAGGGAAACGCGGACGATATGTATCATCATAAAGAAAAGCGGACGATATGTATCATCATAAAGAAAAAGCGGACGATATGTATCATCATAAAGAAAAAGCGGACGACATGTAATATATAAGGATGTAACTTGAAGGGAAAAAGAGGACATTTTTTTTATCATATTTTCGGGATATATCAATATTACGAAGAATATAAACACAAGCAAAAGGTACAACAAGCAGACACAATAGAAAGGCATAGAAAGAAAAAGCGGACACTATAGACATAGAGATAAAACGCGGACGATATGTAACATATAAGGAAAACCCGGACGATATCCGGTCGCTGTAATTTTGATCATATTTTCATGATATATTAATATTATGAAGGATATAAATATACACAACTAGCGGACGCAATAGACATAGACTGGAATGACAGTCCTGACTGATTACCATAATCTACATCATCCTTGATCACTCCTTGAAATATCAAGTGGGCATGTACCAGGTGGCACATTTATCACACTCAACTATTACAGTATCAACGGCTTGTTCCCGCTTTGCCCACTGTCCCAATTTCACTAGTCCCACTTTGCCCACTTGAATTTTTTGACAGGTAGATACCTGTATGCAATGAAGTGTGACGGTGTTATGGTAAATAATACATCAGCATTTATAGATTCAAGATTCAAGATTCAAATATTTTATTTAGTAACGTAAACATATACATGTTTTTTGTTACATGATCCAATGATTTTAATAACAAAACAACAAAAGTCACATGCCATGGTCTACGATGGCAACTATAAAGAGAGAGAAAGAGAGAGAGAGAGAGAGAGAGAGAGTACATGTATCAAACAACTAAGCAAAAAATATTCAAGTTCTAAATAAATATACATTTGTATGTAGATTACTTAATACAATAATAATGTGAGGATGAACAAAATGCTGTACAAAGCACAATGCAGTCAACATAGCTATCACAGAACAAAATAATTACAGAAAAAATTATAGTATCGTAAATAAGATCTTTTTAATCAATTCAAGTATTCGGTATGAACGCACGGCTTACATAATGCTACTGTCTAAATAAAATACAAAGATAGAGAGATGTGCAGAACAAAAATACACAATTTATGTTTCATTAACAGATAAAATGGTATTACGTAAAGTAAAAGCATGTTTAATAAATTTACCTAAATTTAGCAAAATTGTTTTATTCTTAGATTTCATAATATTAATAAATTTATAAACACTAGGTTTAACATAGTATTGTCTTTTCAAATATAACTTACGTAAATCATTATAAGCATTACAAACACATACAAAATGAAATTCGTCTTCAATATCTCCATTTCTACAAATATTACAATACCTTTGGCAATATTCAACTCTATTTGCACCGTACCTACCAGCTTCAACTTGTAAATTATGTGACGAAAGTCTTAACTTTGAAAGAAATATTCGATAAATAATTGGTAACTTATCCAAATAAAATTCATAATCAAAACATGTTTTAATGATTTAGGGAAAGATTCGCCATTAAATATAGTTGTAAACCAAGCCTGTTTAAATTGGTCAATCAATCTTTCTTTAAATAATAAATGAAATGATTTACGATCGATACTATTTGGATTAAGCCAAACATGTGAGAAACCATTTTTGTCCAATAAATCTTTAACCTGAAAGGCCCAATTCCTCTTGCCTTTATTACAGTCATTTAATAAAGAATTATACATTTTATGAATTATTATATTATTACTATCTAAGGTATTCAGCCAATATTTTATTATTCTAACATGTCTATTAATAAATAAAGGAAATCTACCTAATTCACCATAAATCGACATAGTACATGTAGATTGTTTGACACATAATAACCATTTACAAAATTTTAAGTGAATTCTTTCTAATGTTTTACCTTTACCAAATCCAGATATTTCACACCCATAACTTAGGACAGAGCCAACAAATGCGTCAAATAATTGACAAACAGTACTAGGTTTAATCAATTTTGAACTAATATTCACCATCAATGTATTTAGAGCCTTTAAACCTTTACCCGCCAACATTTCCTGGTTGTGTACAAACTTCCGGTATAATTAAAAATAGTACCAAGATAATTAAAATTATTAACTGTTTCAATCGGTGTATTATCATAAGTCCATTTTTCATTTGCTTTAACGGGCCCTCTTTTTCTAAAAACAACTATTTTACTTTTATCTGGGTTTACTTCTAAACACCATGAGCTACAATATTCTTTTAACATATTTAAACTATTTTGTAAATCGGCTGGTGACTTACTAACAATAACCATATCATCAGCAAAATAATAAAATAAATGTAATATCATCAATAGACAATCCTGAATTAATGTTTTCCATTAAAAATAACTCCAAGTCTTCTAAAAATAGAGAAAAAAATAAAGGGGAGATAACCTCGCCTTGCTTTAAGCCAATAGAGCATTCAAAATATTCAGAATAAGACTTGCACCCACGAACACATGATTTGACTTGAGAATACATATCACGAACTATCCTAAGGGTTTTTCCTCTTATACCTAAGTTATACAATTTATACCATAAACCATTTCTATAAACGCTATCAAATGCTTTTTTAAAATCAATGAAAGCACACATAAGACGACCATTTTCATTAAGAATTTTACTGATAATTGCATTTAAAACAAACATAGCATCAACAGTAGAACGCCCTTTTCTAAACCCAAATTGTGCATCACTAATAACATGATTACTTTCTGCCCAATCCGTAATGCGTTTATTTAATACACCTGTAAAAATCTTAGAAAAACAACTCACAAGTGTAATTCCTCTGTAATTATTTACATTGTTGGGATCATTTTTCTTATGTAACGGGACTATTATACCACTCATCCATTCCTCAGGAAAGAAGCCTGAATTTAGAATACCGTTAAAAATATCTACTAGATGAAGCCCTAATATATCAAAAGATTCAATAAAATATTCATTTAATAGGTTGTCCCCAGCAACAGATTTATTTCTTTTAAGTTTATGTATGATATATTCGACTTCACTTAAAGTAATAGGTGCATCTAATTCTTCAAATATACAATCATTATCATTAAAATTATGACCGTTACAAAAATATTCAGCCTCCACATTTCCAACATCAGGTATATTTGCATTTAAAGATGAAAAAAATTCAAAAAATTCCTCAGTCGTAATATTATTTGACTGACCTTTATTTTTTCTCGAAAAGTGCTTCCAAAAATCTTTAGGACTACTGTGACGTAATTTTTCTATTTTTCTCATTTTCTCCAATTCATATCTCCTTTTCGTCCGTTTAACCAATTTTTTATACTCTATTTTTTTAATAATATTTTATATAATATTGTATAAATTTTTATAGCTTAAACCTTAATTTAAATTAAATTTTAATTTTTTTAAAATTTTTAAAATAGGGTCAGCTATTTTTTTAATAGCATTTGTAAATTTGTTAACACATTGATTCATGTCATACTTGTTGCCAAAATTAATATCATGAGTAATATCATTGAATAATGATAATTGAGATATAATGCCATTTCTAAAATCATTGCGCAAGTCATCATTCCATTTAACTTGAGTGCGTATATATTTATCATTAATACAACTACGTACACAATTGCAATTTATTACAAAAACAATAGGCGAGTGGTCTGACCATTCACAAAATGGTTCAACATTAAAATCAGCAATAGAACTAAAATCATGTTCACGTAATAATAAATAGTCAATGACACTAGAGCCTGAGCTGCATGCATAAGTATAACTACCTGTACAAAAATCTTTACCAAGTCTACCGTTAGCAATTCTTAAAGATGTTGCTTTGCAAAAATCCAATAATTTCAGCCCAAAGCTATTACTACCCTTGTCCATCGAAACTCGATCAACCGTAGCATCAGGGTAATACTCATCCGTATCTATATAATCAACAGCCCTATCACACACAATATAATCCTTCCTATCCCCATTACCCACCCTAGCATTCAGGTCACCAACTAAAAATATTTTACCAAGAGATTCGTATTTATAAACATCGTTTTGTAATATAGCAAATAAGTCATCATTTATCGAATTATATGTAGGTGACCCCTCCGGCCAGATATACACTCCGGCTAGATAAATATCATCATTTAATCCAAAATGAAATTTACTTAGCTTAAGCCATATAATAGAATCAAAGTGATTATCAATAATATCAATAGCATTACAATACTTATCCCTTATATACACTACCACACCTCCACTACATCTCCTAGCACGCCTGTTTTGAAATTTACGATAAAAATTAAAACATTTATACCCGTTAATATTAAAATCTGAATTTTTGCTACCCCATGATTCAAGAAGAAAAATAATGTCATATTGAGATAACTTAACAATAAACTCACTGTCTTCCAATTTAGCCCTGGTAAGTCCGTGAATGTTCCATGACAGAACAGACAGTCCAGCCTCGTCGCAACCCTATCGCCTAGCGCTCGCGTCCGCTGTACCCGGAAGTCGGCCGTCACGCACTGGTTCTTCGTTGACATACAGGGTGTCGTATGCTAACCAAGCTCTCATGCCCTGTCTCTTAGCTTTCTTGAGGGTGGGAATCAATGCACGCCTCCTCGCGGATATCTCTGGTGGGAATTGTTCATGAAAAAAATAATCAGAACTGTCTAATTTATCACGTTGGGAGCGAACCATCTCTCTGTCTTTGAAGTAAGTGAACTTAGCCACTATCTTCCTAGGTGTCGCTGAATTACCACTGACTTGCCTGGCTGAAGTGTGGCCCATGCGGTGCACTCGCTCGAACTTCATGCTTTCGGCAATGTCCTGAGCCAGTTGCAGTTTCTCCACGAGAAATTTCCTCAATGTGGACTCTGTTTGCTCGTGAGTTTCACGAGGCTGCTCCGGGATGTTACCAAAGATCAGGTTGTTACGCATACTTTGCGACTGTAAATACAACAGATCGTCCTTGTTCTTGACCTCATCCTTTCTCATGCTAGAAATTTCACTCTGTGCCTGCCCCAATGAAAACTCTAAGCTATCAATTCGTTCATTCGCTGAGTAAAGTTTCTCATCTACACGTTTGTTGGCGTCATTGACAAAAGTCCACAGTTTCTTTAAGTCTAATTCAAAACTACTGACTTTAGACTCAAGGGCATCCAACGTATTTAATCTCTGATCAACATGATTGAGTTTGTTTTCAATTCGGCGTAGATAGTCGATGATAGCGTCAGTAGCAGTAGCCGAATCCCCTGCAGGTACCGCATCCTTTGGTAAAGAGAGTACTGGCCCGGGGGCCGGGGTACTACACGCCGTCGGTCGGTTGTCACTCATTGCATCACAGTCTGGTCTAAACACGGAATCATCGAAAATATGACAATTTGTGTCATACAATACTGAGTTAGCCCTATGTATAGAGTCACTAACACTTACATTTGTGCCTTTATCCTGGGGCGAACTGCCTTTTCGTGGATTTTTCAATTGCCCGCCATTACTGTTTGTGTTGCTCTTTGTGTTGTCACTACTGCACTTCCGTTTTTTGTCTTTTTCGTCTTTTTTATGCTGGTGTGATGTAGTAGGGTATCTATATGCATGTATTGTATGAATGTATGTATAACTTAGTAAATTAGGTGATAAAAATATCATATGGTATGTCATATCTATTGATACCATGTGTTTAAATTTAAATTTTAAAATGTTTATATTTAAATTTTAAAATCAAAAGTTTAGTAAGATGACTTATCATGGATAATTATTATAATTTCATGATATATAAGAAATTATGCATAATATGAGCAGTGCATAAGTGTAAAACTGTTTTTATTTGTTGCTTTTTTCAGTCAACTGTTGAAAACATATTTGTAAAAATCATTTTGACTGAAAAAAGCAACCAAATAAAAAGTTTACACTTATGCACTGCTCATATTATGCATAATTTCATCAGGCAACTCAAGAAATTTGTTCCAACAATACAACAATAACAAGACAAGCAAAACTCTTTGCTCTTCGGGCGTTTGCCATTCTACAAAATTCTGAAACATTGCAGGAATCCAAAGACATATTTCAAGACTTTTGTTGCATTTTTCTTTCTAAGTCACCTTTGGTCGGTGTTAATGAGTCCCTTCTCAGACTTGAGAAAAAATGAGCTGCATAGAAGATCCGGAAGATGACAACCCGGACGAAGAATCGGAAGAGATTATCGATTTACAACCAAATGAAGAAGCACCAACTGTAAGAAGTGCATCGCCTTTTGATAAGATATATAGAGCAGTTGGCGCAGATTTTATCGAGGACACCAGCGACTGCACACATGACAACAGCTTTATGACAAATTGCTTTCCTCCTCGACAGGTTCATGTACCTAATCCCACTTTGGTCAGGCATGGCGCTCGAAGAAGGAAAAACTAGGGAGACAAATGCAGCGGTCGAATCATGGTTTAAGGTCTTGAAGAAAGATGTCCTGAAAAGAAGAGGTTTTAGACCAGCTACATTTGTTGTCAACTTACTTAAATCACTGCTTGGACATATTAGAAAATTGGAATTCAAAGGTGTGCGTAAGCCAAAGCCACGAAAACGACGAAAACCGAAAACAGACATTTCCTTGCACGAGGAATTCACGAGCCGAAAACCAAAGAAGAGAAAAACGTAGCAACCAACTAAACTTCGGGTAAAGAGACACGAAAAGGCTGAAAACTTGCCACACGTATCAAAATTGGGAGGAAATGTCCACGGGCAGTTATTGTCTAACACGTGTACCGTTGATAATGGACTCACTATCTTACATCTAAGCGTGCAAGATCGCCCAGCTTTGCAGGAAAAGCTTCTAAGTGTATTTTCATTAATGGACGAAAAACAGTTTACAGAGGCAAAACTCATGTGGGTCAGCTTCACACAACTATCAAGCCCGGGAGGTGATTTTCATGATCTGCACGGCGACGAGTCAGATTATTTCTTTGGGTTCTTTGGTCCTGAGTGGAGAACACGCATCATTTCCACCTGCAGTGGTGTGTACTGTTCCCAACCGCATAGAGAGAGTGGTGAAATACAAGGCATTACTGTTAGGTAATGAGCAATCATTACTCATTATGTACTGTAGAAAAAATATAACACAATGAAAACATACATGTATTGCATTTAAAGTAATTAGATATTTGTAAATGATAAGAGAACAAGCGTAAATGACAAATACATGTATTTGAAATCACACTAAATGTTTTTGAAGTTATCAACGGTTTTATTTGATAATGAAGCTAACGGAAATACATGTAGTTGACAAAAAGAAAAAAAAGAAGAGAAAAAAAAACTGTTCATGTCAAATGGACTAAGGAATGAACTGATTGTGTTTCTCTTTGTAAGAAATACAAGAATGGTGTATTTATTATAATTGTTTCCTTTTACAAGTTGTAAATTCAACAGACTAAAATAAACATATCATCTTATACTAAGCCAAAAAAGAAACTTTACATGGGGTACTGATGGTTATAACGTCACCTTGGAACAATATAGTGTACGTATGTAAATGTTATATGAAACTTGGAAGCAATATCTGTGAGTTTGTAACAGCGTCGGTAACGGGTTTCTTAAAAATGAAGGTCAAATTTGAGATCAAAAGACATAGGGGTCGATTTCAAAAATCACAAAAAATTGAATGTTTTAGTGACTTTTTGAGTATCAGTCTGAATATGAATGTGCTTAAGTTGTGTTAATAACGTGTAGGACCACTGTTGGCCCTAATGCAGGTTGCTATTCTCCTCCTCATGGAATTTGTAAGACGGCGAATGACGTCATTGGGTATGTTCTGCTATTCAGCAAGAGGGCATATCTTAGGTCATTGACCACTACATCGTGATGACCTATCCCGGGTTCATTTCAATTGCTTTTTGTTACACAGTCACACGTACTCTTTATCACTGACACAAAAAACACAAAATGGTTTGCAATTTTTAGCTCACCTGAGCACGAAGTGCTCAAGGTGAGCTTTTGTGATCACTCTGCGTCCGTCGTCCGTCGTCAACAATTTAATTTAAACGACATCTCCTCTGAAACCGCTGGACAGAATTTGATTAAACTTGGCGGGATGTTCCTTGGTTTAACCTTCACAAGAGTTGCTAAAATAAACTTGTTCCATGTGGAACTCTGGTTGCCATGATAACGGAAAAAATATGAAAACTTTAAAAAAAACATCTCCTTCAAAACTATTGGCCAGATTTCAAAATATTTTGGTACAGATGTTCCTTGGGTATTTTTCTACCAAGATTGCTAAAATTATTCCGATCGGGAAAAAAACATGGCCGCCAGGGGCGGGGCTAATTTGCCTTATATGTATATAGTGAAATTTTTAAAAGACACCTCCTCTGAAACCGCTGGACAGAATTTGATTAATTTGGCGGGGATGATCCTTGGGTGAAGCTCCACAAAAGTTGCAAAAATTATTCCGCTCTATAAAAAAACATGGCCGCCAGGGGCGGGGCTTATTTGCCTTTTATGTATATAGTAAAATCTTAAAACGACATCTCCTCTGAAACCGCTGGATAGAATTTGATTAAATTTGGCAGGGATGATTCTTGGGTGAAGCTTCACAAAAATTGGCTAAAATTATTCCGATCCGTAAAAAACGTGGCCTCCATATATACATGTACCTTATTCTTGAGAGAGCCCCAGCAGGGATATGCAATGATTTCACGTGAAAAACGGTATGTTCTCAATACTTTGAATCTTAATGGCATGTTCTAACCCCCGAAAAACAATATTGATGGATATAAGTTTAAAAAATCTAAATAGTTACTTTTTAATAATATAAATCCTAAATCATGAACGAATTAAACATTAACTTTTAACATATACACGTTAATGCTGTGGTTCTTGGCTGAAAATCTGACAGCGTAAGTTAAATATTTTGATTTTTAATCAGATAATTTAAAGTGAGTTTAATCATTTAAATGCACACTGTTATAGGGCATGTGTCTCAGGACCGACTCCGGGCATTAGCTGCTCTGGCGTCATCAGCACTCCGTAGCTGGATATTCTATACGGAGCACCTCGACCGGATATCGCATTTTACGCTATATTTCGAGTTTGCCCAATACGGCCCAATAGTTATACATGTGGATATTATATATACTTTTACGGACGTTATCATATTGTCCGCACTATCTCTATTACATATTGATATTATCATTCCTTAAATAAATGTTCAAACGCTTGATATTCACAAACCGGACAAACCCCACGTCAACGGATATATTTCCAGTCAGTCGAGGTGTTTCGGCCTCCACATGCAATGTCGCTCTTGAAGCGACCGTTACCACCAACTCAACAGAAACAACAATTTTGAAGGTCTTTGTCAAGTTAAATAACCAAAACCATCATATATTTACGTCATCATGGACGATTATTACCTGTTGTTTTTCTTTTTTGAAAACCCTCGAACAGTGCAAGTCAAGTGCTGGAAAAAATAACAGTGACCTTTGAATTGTTAACTCCAATAGCTAAATTTGCCTTTATGTACAAGATACACTTTGCCTACTGCACATTATACAAACTAATAACGTCATTCAACTGTTGTTTTTCCATTTTTGACATTTATAGATTCCTCAGGATTTCTCATTAACATTATCAGATATATAAACAGAGGTCTGCAGTGTTTTGTTTATAATGGTGACATATCGATCTTATCTCGACAAAGTAAACACATTTAGATGGTTAGCTCAGTGTTTAGCCTTTATTGATTACAATAAAGACTATCACAAATATTGCTATTACTGATGCTTCTCGACGGGTGGCAGTGTACATTCACATTCTGTGAGTATTTACCAGACGCCATTTTTGAGTGGAGATTGATTTTACACCACATAGCGTTGTTCGAGACTAACTTGCCTGTTGATATATCGTCGGAGGTCCGAACTGCGCCCCTGTCCTAACTCCGCCACCTTCCTTTTTTTTTATCGTAGTCTCGCTAGATTTTATCACACGCGCAAGCGACTGTGAGATTTTCTTTTACTATGTTTCTGTAAATAAACTCAGATGATTTTTGTATGAAATTTTGATTCAGACAGATAAATATTGCAAATTTTATCCCGCACCACTCTTTTTATGTGTTTTTTCTTAATACAAAATAATTTCCACGCAGAATGGCCCTTATACTCTCAAATCTTTAAAATAAAAGTATCTCGGAAATTCCATCTGCTGTGTTTACATATTTATAAATGGCAGTCATGTGTGTACAATTTGCAACTGCCATGACGTCACCTAGGGGGCGGAGTTAGGACCACACAATATGATGGCATAATATTTGATTCGTAATGTATTAAATGTTATTTTCGAGTGAATAATTATGTATAAAAAAATTTTGTGTGTGTAGGGGGGATCAATGTGAATTTGATATAATTAATTGGTACGAGAACAGTTTTTATTCTATGTATTTTATTTATGTTGCATTTCCTAATTAAATCTTAGAGGGGCGCAGTTTAGGCACTCGAGAATATATTAAGGGCGTGCCTGGGCATACGCACTTGCGCACGTGCGTACACTTCGAAAATTTAAAAACGCCAAAAAGGCTATAAAAATCGTCGCCTAACCAGGGTAAGACATATATGTCTTCATAATTAGATACAGCTAAATCTACTGTGAACGGATTGACCTAGAACGATATCATATCTATATTAAAGACAAAATGAAGTGGTCAAACAAGCAAAATTACCGACAGCACTAAGGTACGATACTTTCTTGATAAACTATAATCTTTCCCCGTCTCATTCATGTGTTCTAGTTATTAAAATAGATTCAATATGTCAACCTCTCCTGTTAACTCTATTTTAAGGAAGCATTGCAAATTGGTTACACATGGCAGAGGTCGAGTGCAAAGACTAGGGCAATGTTCTGTAACATCTGCACTTAAGGCTTAGATATTAATCTTTCGTATATGCCATGATTGTTGAAGAAAAAAAATGTGATAAGGCATGCAACAGCATGTATGTAAGCATGAACAGTGTTAAGATAAAAGTTTTATATTATTAATAAGAATAACAATTAAAATACTTGATTAGTATAAAAAGATGATAACTTTAAACATATGACATATGGGATGAATTAGAAAAAAATATTTTTGAAATACACACGCTCAGATATGGAGTGTTGCAAAATTGTATATAAAATATTTGTTCAATAAAATATATTTATGTTCTAAAAAATATCTATGAGGTTAAAAAATATATATGGACAAAAATATATGTACTATATATATACATATATATAGTATATATATGTATATGGACAATAATTTGAATTGTGGGATAGCATAATTGATTTTGTTACGAGTTTCATTGGCTCAATGGCAGTGTCTCTCGGCACGACCGTTGTGCGGATATAAACATAGCACAACCAGAGGCCTTTTTTTTCTCTCTTTCTTTCTTGTGTTTCTTATGCCTTGGTGACAAAAAGAGCAGTATTAATGATTTATTTGAGGTCTGACTTATTTTGTTACTGAGTAAATAAGTTTGCTCAGTCCTGCCAGTGATGATGTTTTATGACAAGGGCATCCCCAAAATATTTCTTTTTTTTCAGTTATCTTCAGGGGGTAGGTCGGCAGATATGTGTCGAAGAAGACATGTAATGAAAGCAACATAACTAAGTACAAGAAAGAGTGGGGATTACATAGGTTTTGTCTGTTAGTATGTCTTAAACATCCGATAAAAAAGGAAGAGGAGGTGAGGTGAAAAGAATAATAAAAACTTAAACGTTGAGAATATTTGTTGATACAAATCCAACTGAGCTACAGGACAATGTCATTAAGTGGTACAGTTGGAACTACCCAAATATTTGTTGTAGGATTATTAAATAAGCAGCAAAATTCTACATATATATATACAGTAAATTTATTTTTGCTTAAGGTTTTAGAACCTAATAGCGATTAATTCCATCAAAACCATGTATATAACTTCACATTATAAGCTTTTAAAATTTCAAACAAAGCTTCTTGGAATGTTCCCCCGAACAATGGCCTTGAAATATCAGGGATTGCTCGTAGAATAGGCGATTTATCACCGAAAGTTCGGGTATTCCCCGGAGGAATTGATGCGTTGAATAATCAACAGTGAAAAAGACAATATATGTATAATATAAACCGGAAAGAAAGGAAGAAGAAAAAAAAGTATAGATACTTTCGCTTTTTGTTATGCTATTTTTATTTTTCCGCCATGCCGATAAGCAACCTTATTGAAATAAACGAACCAATGAGATTCGTTGTTACAAACTTAATTTGGCTGTCCTACAATTCTAATTATTGTCTATATATATATTTTAGTCCATATACATATTTTTAGTCCATATATATATATTAAGTCCATATTTATTTTTTAAGTCCATACATATTTTTCTAGCTCACCTGAGCACGAAGTGCTCAAGGTGAGCTTTTGTGATTGCCCTGCGTCCGTCGTCGTCCGTCGTCAACAATTTACTTTAAACGACATCTCTTCTGAAACCGTAGGGCAGAATTTGATTAAACTTTGCAGGGGTGATCCTTGGGTAAACCTTCACAAAATATGCTAAAATTATTCCGATCCGTAAAAAAAACAAACATGGCCCCCATGGGCAGGGCTAATTTGCCTTATGTGCATAGTGAAATCTCTAAATGACATCTCCTCTGAAACCGCTGGACAGATTTTGATTTTATATGGCAATTATGATCCTTAGGTGAAGCTTCACAAAAGTTGCTAAAATTATTCCGATACATAAAAAATATGGCTGCAAGGGGCAGGACTAATTATGTATTATATGCCTTATATGTATATATTGAAAACTTAAAATCACCTCTCCTCTGAACCTGCTGGACAAAATTTGATAAAAATTTGCAGGGATCATCTCCTTCAAAACTACTGGCCAGATATCAAAATGTTTTAATACAAACTGACGTTCCTTTGGTAACCGTTTACGATCCAGGCCCTCTTATTTAGCCATCATGGCCCTCTTATTTAGTCCATATATGTTTTTAACCTCTTAAAGTTTTTTAGAACATAAATATATTTTAATGAACAAATATTTTTTTATACAATTTTGCAACACTCCACACGCCATACTCAGAAGATATCAACTAAAACTACTTTAAAAATGTTGTAATTTATTATATCAGCACACACATCTTTAGTAATGCTACACATGCATACCTGAGTCAATAACTAAATTGATAAAAATGATATAAATAAATATGATCGCGTTTTGGTTATATTATTGGCTCATAAAATGGCTCATGAAAAGAACAAATGGCTCCAATGTTTCAAATTTGGCTTACCCATTTGCTCTTACAAATTAGAACTGAAGACACTGAAGCTGTGTGTGTCTCAAGTGAAAGAGGGTTTGACGGGCTGCAGCTTAAAAACGCCGTTCAAGACTTTACCAATCTGCTGTGTAACTTAAATCATAAAGTGGCTCAAGGTGCGCTATAAGGATCACCCTGCGCCCGGCGTCCGTTGTCGTGCGTCGTCCGTCGTCAACAATTTGCTTTTAACGACATCTCCCTGAAACCGCTAGATAGAATTTGATTAAACTTGGCATGGATGACCCTTGGGTGAACCTTCACAAAAGTTGCTAAAATAAACTTGATCCATTTAGAAGAAAAAAAATGAAAATCATCTTCTTCAAAACTAATGACCGTCAGGGGCTGGGATAATTTCCCTTATTTGCATATAATGGAAATTTTAAACGAATCTCCTCTAAAACCACTGGGCAAAATTTGATTAAACCTGGCAGGTATGGTCCTTGAGTGAAACATCACAAAAGATGCTAAAATTACATTGATCCATGTAGAACTCTGGTTGCCATGGCAACGGAAAAAATCTTTAAATATCATCTTCTTCAAAACTAATGGCCAGAATTCAAACTGTTAGATAGTACAGATGTTCCTTGGGTATCTCTCTACCAAGATTGCTAATATAATTCTGATCCGTAAAAACATGGCTGCCATGGGCGGGGATAATTTGCCTTATATGTATATAATGAAAACTATAGAGACCTTTACTTCAAACTTGCAGGTCAATTTTTTTTTTTTTTGGCACAGGTGTTCCTTGGATAACCCGCTATCAAGATTGCTAAAATTATTCTGAAACGTAAAAGAACATGGCCGCCAGTGGCGGGGACAATTTGCCTTTTATGTATATAATGAAAAATTTAAACGACATCTCTGAAATCTCTGGACAGAATTTGATTAAACATGGCAAGGATGATCCTTGGGTGAACCTTCACAAAAGTTGCTAAAATAAACTTGATCCATGTAGAACTCTGGTTGCAATGGCAACGGAAAGAAAAAAAAGATAAACACTTTAAAAATCATCTTCTTCAAAACTACTGGCCAGATTTCAAATTGTTTTAGTACAGATGTTCCTTGTGTAACTCTCTACCAAGATTGCTTAAATAATTCTGATCCGTAAAAACATGGCTGCCATGGGCGGGGATAATTTGTCTTATATGTATATCATGAAAACTAAAGAGACCTGTAATCCAAAACTGCAGGTGAAATTTTAGAATTTTGGCACAGGTTTTCCTTAGGTAACTCTCTACAAATGATGCTACACTAAACTTGATCCATGTAGAACTTTGGTTGCCATGGAAACCAAATGAATATCATCATTTTTAAGAATTTAATTTCATTTAACAAAAATGATCATATCATTACCCTCTACCAAAAACTGCTCAAACAAAGCTGATTTCTTGAAAATGCAGCTTCGTAGGGATTATTTAGAATGTAAACTTACACAAACCTGATGGTTATTTTAATGACAATTATCTTGCGATCAAGGCTGGCTTGGTATTGGACCACTATCTCCAGTTATGGCCCTTAAAGTATAAAAATGTCATATTTAACTTTGTTCACATACTAGCATCCACCTTTATAAAGCAATCTTTATCAGATGTATTCATAATGCTAATAAACCAAGGATTATCATGCCTTGTATGGGAGTTATGGTCCATAATACTTAAGGTTGCCTTTAGAGCAGTGGTACTCAGGTGAATATTTATAGTGTCATCGTGGCCCTCTTTTTTTAAACATAATACCGTTAAAATCAGATCCTTGAAGAGTTGTGATAAAGGTGACATTCAAAAAGTATTAAGAACGTAGCAATTTTGAACTATAATCTTAATAAAAAACATAAAGAAATGAACGATAAAAATAGAACCCTATAATTCAAATGCAGATATGGTTATAAATTATTATAAAATAATAATAAATCAAGTTAATAAGTTAATGTAATGAATAATAATTAAACACTAAATAATTATACATTTTTTCTCTTTCATCATATTTTGTTAATCACTTCTGAGATTCGAACCCACGAGGAAGGATACTGAAGTAGTGAGAGACTTATTTCAGCTCTCCGTTTGTTTATTCTTCTCACCCACAGTCATCGCATCTCATGCGTTATTCCCTATATCATCAGTCATATATCATCAGTCATCATATCTCATGCGTTATTCCCTATATCATCAGTCATATATCATCAGTCATCATATCTCATGCGTTATTCCCTATATCATCAGTCATATATCATCAGTCATCATATCTCATGCGTTATTCCCTATATCATCAGTCATATATAATCAGTCATCATATCTCATGCGTTATTTCCTATATCATCAGTCATATATCATCAGTCATCACATCTCATGCCTTATTTCCTATATCATCAGTCATCACATCTCATGCGTTATTCCCTATATCATCAGTCATAACATCTCATCAATTCACCTTATTCCTATATCATCAGTCATATATCATCAGTCCTCACATCTCATGCCTTATTTCCTATATCATCAGTCATCACATCTCATGCGTTATTCACTATATCATCAGTCATATATCATCAGTCATATATCATCAGTCATCACATCTCATGCCTTATTTCCTATATCATCAGTCATCACATCTCACTCGTTATTTTCTATATCATCAGTCATCACATCTCATGCACTATTCCCTATATCATCAGTCATCACATCTCATGCACTATTCCCTATATCATCAGTCATATATCATCAGTCATCACATCTCATGCGCTATTTCCTATATCATAATTATATATATCAGTCATCACATCTCATGCCTTATTTTCTATATCATCAGTCATATAGCATCAGTCATCACATCTTATGCCCTTTTTCCTATATCATAATTAATCGCATCTCTTGAGCTATTTCCTATATCATCAGTCATCGCATCTTATGCCCTATTTCCTATATCATCATTAATCGCATCTCATGCGCTATTTCCTATATCATCAGTCATCGCATCTCATGCGCTATTTCCTATATCATAATTAATCGCATCTCTTGAGCTATTTCCTATATCATCATTAATCGCATCTCATGCGTTATTTCCTTTATCATCATTAATCGCATCTCATGCTCTATTTCCTATATCATCATTAATCGCATCTCATGCGCTATTTCCTATATCATCATTAATCGCATCTCGTGCTCTATTTCCTATATCATCATTAATCGCATCTCATGCGTTATTTCCTTTATCATCATTAATCGCATCTCATGCGCTATTTCCTATATCATCATTAATCGCATCTCATGCGCTATTTCCTATATCATCATTAATCGCATCTCATGCGTTATTTCCTTTATCATCAGTCATCGCATCTCATGCGTTATTTCCTATATCATCAGTCATCGCATCTCATGCGTTATTTCCTTTATTTCATATTCCTTTTCTTGATTCAGATTAGTTTTCTTTTTGAAACTTGCATACGAAATTCTTTTACCTCTTATTTCCATTAACCAAGTTTCCAAAAAGAGATCATCATCTATAATAAATTGCATTTCTTTGTCATCTATTTCATGTATATTATCTAAATTATAAAAGGTATTTTTTTTAAAATCAATAAAAATTAAATTTCTAAAGCCATTTCCCATGCTTTAAAAAAATAAATAATGGAGTGATCAGACCTATAACTATATTCTGTGTCAGTATTCCGTACACATTGTAATAAATCAGGTGTAACCAAAAAAAGTCTAGCCTGGCTTGTTGTAAGGGACTAGTGCGTCTCCATGTATATTTATTAATTTTAAAGGGAATTCTTACATTAATGTTGTTATTCATATTTTAAATTAAAACTAAGTTAAAATCCCCGCAAATTATAAATGAATCATTTCTCTCAAAATTACAGTATGTTCTGAAACTGTTTTTTACGGAAGCGTATTAGTGCCATATTGACACTTATTATTTTTTTATTTTCCACACTTTAATCTGTAAAATTCACACTTTTTTTCTGTAAATTTTACACATTAAACTGTAAAATTCACACTTTTTTCCTGTAAAATTCACACTTTTTTCTGTAAACTTCACACTTTTTTCTGTAAATTTTACACATTAATCTGTAAAATTCACCTTATTTGATATGCCATCAACAACACCCTCTGCTATTGTTTGAACAATAACCACGAGTTGTTTGAAAGAAATACCATCAATAGCTTCAATTTAGTTGTGGCTAACTGATTGGATTGTGCCATGTCGACCGAAATCTCAGAAATACACGGGTAACCTGACGAAGATTCGTGTTTCATATTCTTTGGGCCAGACAGCACAAAGGATGCAGACGCACCTCTCTTCTTCAGATCGACAGGGGCTGGTGATGAAGCAGCCAGTGGTTGTGGCAAATCCATCAATTTCAATTGCCGATCTCAGAAACTTAGTAGCACTGTTTATTTGCTGAACAGTATAGCGTTCAAAAATTCTGGCCGGAGAATAGGCCTGCACGCTATTCACGAGTATGATTATTCAACCCGTGTTACAGAATGCAGTAGGAATGCAATAGAGTGCAACTGAGTGCAATAATGTGCTAACTCGTGCTCAATCGAACCAATATGTCCAAAATATGCTTTTTACACTCACATTTACACAAAAACTCAATTTGACATAATACCTTGGATCACTCGTAACATTTACTGATTAATGTGTAAATTTTACAGAAAAAAGTGTGAATTTTACAGATTAAAGTGTAAAATTTACAATTTAAACTGTAAAATTTACAGAAAAAAGTGAATTTTACAGTTTAAACTTTAAATTTTACAGATTGATCTGTAAATTTAGAGATTAAAGTGTCAAAAATAAAAAAAATAAGTGTCAATGTGGCACTAATACGCTTCCGTAGTTTTTAAATACAAAGGAGCATCTGTAGAAATTAATGTTATGAAGTTTATTTACATTAATTTTGAATTACGTGTATGCCAAATCCTGTAATATACTCATGTGTTATACATGTGTTTTGATGTGTGTGTAATCATTGTATGGAGCAAAGACGATATAAATCATGAACTTCAAACTCTAAATCTATGATACATCATTGCCAAAAATAGTAATACATCTAAATTTAGCCACATTTCATGGACAACAAGCAAACAATAGCAACGCAGCTAAATTTAGCAACAAAACACTAGGAGAAAAGGGAGGGAAAATATCAATGATCGAGTAAATAAAAAGGATTAATGATTTAAAGTTCATACATCGAGGGTGAATTCTATTTACTTAAAAAAAAAAAAAAAAAAAAAAATATATATATATATATAGATAGTGATAGGTATAGGGGAAAGTATAACAAGGTATATATTTTTAAGTTCATATATTTCAAATATTTCAATTAATGTATATTTAAAGTTCATACATCAAGGGTGTATTCTATTTACATTTATTATTTTAATATCTTAGGTCCATTTCGTCCAATATGGTATAGCACTTTTTAAATTTTGGGGTTATTTTTTAAACAATCAACTTTCACTTTGAAACAACCATTTTTATTATGTCACTGGTTTGTAAATGCATTCTCGCACACAAAATTTTATTGGTCAACTGGATTGCAGCCAATGAAATGCAGTGTACTAGAGAAGGGTTGCGTCATCATAATGGGTGATCAAAAAAGAAAGTTGAAAACTTTTGGAAGTTATCGCAATACCAAGAGTGTTGTGCCTTACAGGACGAAATATGCCTAAGATATTGAAATAATTTTGGATATTTAATCGCTCTTATTCGTTAAACTCTGCGAAATATGTGTTGAAATTGCTGTTTACACCTGACTATTCGTGTTACGAGGCTGTGTCCGACTAACGGAAACTAGCAGTGTTTTGAGACAATATGACACAATGGTGAGAAAAGGAGATATCAGAGTGGGACTTTCTTGTGTTTTTCTTGGAGGTAGATGCCTTGGCTTGTGTCAGGACCTGAAAATATTCCCAGTCACTGTTTTTTATGCTCACCGAAGGTGACGCATATAGTCGCCGCTTCGTCCGTCCATCCGTCCGTCACACTTTCCTTGTCCGGACTATTTCTCAGGAACTAACAGCTTGAATTCAACGAAACTTTATGGGAAGCTTTATTACCAAGAGGAGATGCGCATATCGTCAGCATGACCCGATTCCTAAATTTTTCAAAGAGTTATGGCCCATTGACTTTTCGGCCTATAGTACATATTGCATGATTCTTGTCCGGGCTATTTCTCAGGAACTAATGGCTTGAATTCAACGAAACTTTATGGGAAGCTTTATTACCAAGAGGAGATGCGCATATCGTCAGCATGACCCGATTCCTAATTTTTTCACAGAGTTAAGGCCCCTTGACTTTTTGGCCTATAGTTCATATTGCATGATTATTGTCCGGGCTATTTCTCAGGAACTAATGGCTTGAATTCAACAAAACTTTATGGGAAGCTTTATCACCAAGAGTAGATACGCATATCGTCGGCGTGACCTGATTCCTCAATTTTTCACAGAGTTAAGTCCCCTTGACTTTTTGGCCTATAGTTCATATTGCATGATTCTTGTCCGGGCTATTTCTCAAGAACTAATGGCTTGAATTCAACGAAACTTTATGGGAAGCTTTATTACCAAGAGGAGATGCGCATATCGTCAGCATGACCCGATTCCTCAATTTTTCACAGAGTTAAGGCCCCTTGACTTTTTGGCCTATAGTTCATATTGCATGATTATTGTCCGGGCTATTTCTCAGGAACTAATGGCTTGAATTCAACAAAACTTTATGGGAAGCTTTATCACCAAGAGTAGATACGCATATCGTCGGCGTGACCTGATTCCTCAATTTTTCACAGAGTTATGGCCCATTGACTTTTCGGCCTATAGTACATATTGCATGATTCTTGTCCGGGCTATTTCTCAGAAAATAATGGCTTGAATTCAACGAAACTTTATGGGAAGCTTTATTACCAAGAGGAGATGCGCATATCGTCAGCATGACCCGATTCCTCAATTTTTCAAAGAGTTAAGGCCCCTTGACTTTTTGGCCTATAGTACATATTGCATGATTCTTGTCCGGGCTATTTCTCAGGAACTAATGGCTTGAATTCAATGAAACTTTATGGGAAGCTTTATCACCAAGAGTAGATACGCATATCGTCGACGTGACCTGGTTCCTCAATTTTTAAGAGAGTTATGGCCCCTACTACCATGTTGTTGACTAATATTCATGTCATTTGCCTAATTTAATAGGAGATATCATTTAAACAAAACCCCACAAAATTCAATATGCTAGTAATGTCAATCATAATCATGTCAGCTAATTGTTGTTTAGGCCATTATACACTATTTCAAATATCCAGTCATATATCAAGAGTGTTGGTTAACCTCTTTGATATGAGCACACATTGAAATGTATGACTTAATTTTTAGTAGTATAAAAACTTTAAAAAAAATCAATGAAAGATCTGATGAGTAACACGTATTATCATATTAAATAGTAAGCTGTTTTTAAGTCTCCAAATTAGAGTTGGTAAAACATCTCATCTGATGAGGAGAATAGATATGATTTAGGAATGGGGATTTCAACATATCCTCCCACCCATTGACCAAGGCCTTATTTGTAACAATGACGTTCTTCGGGGAGCATCTGTCAGTTCTACTGACTTTCTTGTTGTTTGTGATCAGACCATCGGAAGATCACAGGTATCGAAATTCGCCCTCGGTGAGTTGCATCCCTTGTAAATATATACAGACACTACCTAGATTTTTTTCCAAATACTACGTACAGTTTTTAAGGGTATATTGTTCCGTATGATTTGCTATTATTTAACTTTTTATTCATTTTTTTTTTTTTTTTAATTTAAAGGAAATTTTTTTTTTTTTTTTTTTTCAATCATATGCTTTGTTTTTTCTTTAACTTTATCCAAAATTGCAGCAATATTTTTTTTTTCAATTCCTTGCATAGCATTGTCTATTGTAGACTGTTCATACACTTGACATCACCCCTTAGTTTCCCAACATTGTCACACAATACATTTAACTGTTCATGAATCATTGACAGTTCATCGGCACTGTTGTTGCTGCTTTCTGGCCATTCACGCTTGGGTAGCTTGCTGGCAGGTTGTCCTTTGCTTGTTTGTTTACTCCCTTGCCTGGAGCTCATTTTGCACAATATTGCACCAGTTCTAATCCTAAAACAATGGAAGCAGTGAAAAACACAATGAAACACAATGAAAACACTCCAAGTATATTTTATGCAAGGACCATGTCAAAATGTTGTAGTTTTAAAAATTACAACTAATCTTCAGAGATTCCAAACATTTTCTTCTCATAAAGCATACTTTCTAAAGTTTATCCTTTAAGATAATTCTAGCTTCCAAAAAAGAAATCACTTAATTCACATTTTGTCATAAATCCATCATGCAATCCAATATTTAAGCACCATATTTTGGAGAATAACTGTGGAGCAAATTTAACCAAACTATTCTCTCACTACTTGACCATGACCCTTTTCCCTACCTACCATCTTATTCTTATAATATATAAGGTTTTTTTTTTTTTTTTTTTTTTTTTTTTTTTTTTTTTATAATGCGGCAATTTTTCAGTCAAAGCAACGTACCGGATACCTTTGCCATCAACCTGAAATTCAGTCCCAATCTTCCTCTTCCTTTAAGGCATCTACCTAACAAGTTTGAAAACTGTATCACAATTATAACAGGACATATTCAACGGAAGCCTCTAGTTCGACGCAAAACTGTATTTAGTAATAGCGACCTTGAACTTCACCATATTGACCCGAAAAACAACTAAATCTGATCATCATAACTCACTCCTAAAAGAAGTTATTTGACTGAAACGAAAAATCTATTTTTAAGTAACAGTGACCTTGACATTGACCTGAAAATAACTCCCAACCTTTTTCTTCCTATAAGGTATCTAACTACCAAATATGATTACTTAACGTAAATTCTAACAGGAGATATTCGACGGAAACCACATGCTTGATGCAAAAAAGTATTTAGTAACATTGACATTGACCTTGACCTTATTGACCTGAAAATCGATTCCCAAATCTTCCTCTTCCGATATATGCTCTAAATCTGATCATCATAACTTACTCCTAAAAGAAGTTACAGTCGAACTTCGGTGACTCGAACAGGCTGGGGGAACGGCAATTTGTTCTAGTCATCGGTGGTTCGACACAACCGTGGTTAAATTGATTTACAAAAATTGTAAAATATATATCACTTTTAACTTAGGCCGGAAATTTAGTTCGAGATATCCAGCCATCAGTGTTCGATTCATCCCAGGAAGAACTTTAAAGAATAAAGAACAGCTTTGCCGCGACCTTGAAATGTGTTCGAATAAAGTATGGTGTTCCACTAATAAATGTTCAAGTCATCGAAGTTCGACTGTATTTGGAGGAAACGAAAGATCTATTTCTAATAACAGTGACCTTGACCCTATTGATCTGAAATAACTCCCAACCTTCTTCTTCCTATAAGGTATCTACCGACCAAATATGATTACTCCCATTAGTATTAGCTTATTAAATCACTAGGTAGTTGTAATCACACACCGCTTGCGCCAGGAGACGGTCTATAAATTGGAATTTGTGTGTCAATTTTGGCCATGCAAAATCGATATGGTCTTGCATTCAGTGATGTGATATGAAACTACCGAGACAAGTCAATTTGAGTTTGTTTGATTCCGTGTCCCGTAAAGTTGGTCTTCATCTTATGTGAACCAGTCAGAATTATATTAATCTTTTTTGAGAGATTACTTTTTCCAAATGTTTAAATGAAAGAAAGATGCTATGTGATATTTTAAAAGAATCCTTTCAAAAACAACAACAACAACAACAACAACAACAACAACAAACAAACAAACAAACGCCCCTTGACTGCTTGAAGCGCAGCTACTGGCTCTCATTTATGTGTACATTGGTTTTATTTATTATTATTACTTTGTTAAAGATCATATGCTACTTTAATTCTTTTTGAAAAAACATTGTATTTAGTTTCATTTAAAGTGATTGTATGGGCTTGTTGCGGGACTAGGTATACACTTCGGAATAAGCATGGTATTAGGATGATAGAACCTCGAATTATTGCATGTATACTGATTATTTTTAAGAAAATGTACATAATTTACAGATGTGTTGTTTTTTATTTGATATATCCTAAAACCAAATACAAAAACACTACTTACTGGAA
>CM037780.1:6647930-6697930 GCA_021229015.1 Solen grandis | reverse complement strand
CCTTCTCACAAACATGTGTCATTTATAATAATGTCCAGTATCAAATCTCTTTTTGCTGACATCTGTAAAAGAATTATTATGTGCCTTACCCTAACATAAGCAATAAAGTATTTATCACACCTCTAATCTACCCTTTTCAGACAATTCTTATCTTACTTTTTATTTTTAGACTTAATGTCTAAACTAAATGCTTTAATTTGGGAGGAAAGAAAATCATCCAATTTGACACATTATAAATGACATTAACAAACGGACAAGTCCAGCTCACAGCTTCCCAACCCAATATTGGCTGCTGAAGGACTAGCTATATAACCACACTTTAACAAACAATTAACTGTAATTTGTATCAGTTCAGAGCAACTCTGTTTTCTTAAAATACAGTAGAACCTTTTAACCAACCATTGAGCTTAACCTAAAAGCTTGAAAATAAACATATTTTGGATTTATAATACTTCAATGGATGTAAATTAATTTTCTTCTTTTTTTTTTAAAGAAATTAAATTCAAAATAAAAAGTGACTGAATTACAATAAAGAAGTTGTACAAAAGACATTGTACTTTAAAAGAGAAAATAATAAAAATAGCAAAACTGGGGTCCAAAAATTAATTCCAAAAGCTCTGGAATTTTGTCATTGGGGTTTTAAAAACTCTGAAGATAAAATATAAAAACAAGGAGGGAATCTCTATTTACATATTCTCTATAACAAACTATAATGTATACACAACTTGCAGTTCATGTCTGGTGATACCCTAATCCTGCCTTGTAGTGAAGCAGTGTTCTACATTACCCTTATCTTTCAAATCAAGGGCTGACCACAAACCTATTCTATTTCCTTCTAATTTCACATGAACTTAAACAGTTTTGCAATCAACCCTTGAATGGTGAACATTACCAAATAAATATACAATTGATAATGTCTCCAACTAGTGTTCCTACAGAAACAAAATGTACAGGTTAAAAATGATGTGATTTCCCACCCCGACAGCCTCGGTTGGGACTGGCAATTATTCAAGATAATACTCTGTTTAGTGCTAGGTTAATGCTAAAAACATACTTCTGATGACTGATATTAAAGACAGGAGTTTAAAACACAAGTCACAAACTCATACAGTTCACCAGTTCACAGTCTATTTACATAATTAACCTCAATATTGCAAACCATGTGCCATATTAACTGCCACTGTATATGTTTAAACCAATTACAAATAAAATCTGAACTTTTCTATAAAAAAAAAAAAGTGAGTGCATCAGCATAAGAACACTTAAAAAAAAAAGGAGGAGTTCTTGCTTGAAATTTTAAGACTTGAGCAGATATACTTTTAATATTTGTTTACATATGGTTTAGAAGTTATTTTAATAGACAGTTACATGGTATGCCACTTTAACAAGCAATAACTAGAGATTTGTTTTCGTAGAAAACTGATGGCTCCCCCTTCCCCCTAACACACACACTTACATATTACAAGGGCCCTCTCATCAGCGTCTGCTTTATTTGCTTTGAAAAAGTGGTAGATGTACCATGATTTCAGTTACAAAAACATTAGCTCACTTTTGCAAACAGTGACTTAAAATAGGAATACTTTGTTATTATCACAGGAAAAAGAATAAATAGGTTGACAGGCAAAGGTACACAATGTTTGAAGATATTTGCAGATCTAATTCAATTCATGGAAAAAATCACATTGTTTAAATTCATATTGTTTAATATTCATTGAGTCTTGAATAATGTCATCAGTATTCATGAAGTAAATAGTTAAATGGCTGACAAAACTGATCAAGATCTGCCCAGAGTTATGGACCTTGTGTGTGACACTTCCTCTGATCAATTTCTTTCAATAACTGAAATTTTGTTTCAATAGTATTTGTAGAACAGGGGTTATTTTGCGGTCAAGAAATTGTAAATTGGGGGAATGATCACAAATGAAAATCTATTTCAACAGCATGAGTAGAACAGGAGTTATCTAAAGGACATGAAATTTTGAAAAAGGGGAATAACTCCATAACTTTGATGTGCAGATATAATGTTCTTGTGTAGAGCAATTCTGCTTTACAAGGTTTATCCACCTATGAAGTTTCAAGATTAAAATGTCTCATAAAGCACAAGTAATGTCATGGACAAAACTTAAGAATGAAATTTTACAAAGGGCAATAATTTCAAAATATGTGTAGGGTTACGGTTGTGTAGGGTTACGGTTCTTATGCACTGCACTTCTCCTTTTTGAGATTTATCCACCTATTTAGTTTAAGGTTATATGTCTCATAGTGCATGAGTAATGCTTCAGACAAAAATTAAGTATGAAATGTAACAAAGGGCAATAACTCCAAAAATATGATATGCAGAGTTATGTTTCTTAAGCATTGCACTTCTCCTCCATAAGATCTACCCACCTGTTTAGTTTCAAGTTCATAACTGTTATACTTTTTGAGTTATGCTCTGGACATAAATAAGGGTGACAGACAGATGGACAGACAAATCTTACAAAAACAATACATCTCCCCCAAATAAATATGGGGGAGGGGGGAGAGAGACATAATCATAAAAATTCTCAGTGCACAGTTTAGGAATCTAGATTTAACAAGAAAGTGGGTCTTCACTAGTATATGTTGAAGGAGACGAGTGTCTTTGTCTAGTGTTATGTTAAACCAATGGCATGGCCAGTCATCCATTGTGAAGGACATTAATTACCATTGACTTAAGGTCAGTGTCATCAACAAGGCAAACTATAAAAACAACAGTGGTAGTAGTAGCAGTGGCACTAATGGCAAATCTTCTCTGTCATTTCTCTCTGAAAGTGAACAACAATAACAAAGATTACAATTAGGTGTGTGTAACAAAGGTAAGACAAAAGAAGTGTTCCTTGGAAGACATGTGTCACCTGCTGAAAGAAGGATGACCAGGAAAAAATTGCAGTGTTTGATTGTTTAACTTTTTATTTGATATCATACACTTTTCTTTAGTCTATTATAAAATAGTTAAACAAGGAAAAAAAAAACAATTTCATCAGGATAAATGAATATTAATCAAGAAATGAACCTCTGAAAGTAACAATGTCATTCTAAACTTGAAAGAAAAGCAGCAACAACTTGAAAACGTGACAACTGGAACCAAAAGCACATCACAGACTAGCTTTGATCACTTGTATTACTGCTAAGTGTGATTGTTGGACCTCCTTTATTTCTATATTACATAATATTTTAATGTGATGATGTATATAAATTAATTTGAAACAAATTTCGTCAACTATGATTATGTTAAACCAATTATCTCAACAGTGCCTAATAAAAACAGTGAACACAGATGATCTTTCAACAATAAATAACCAAAAAAGTACTGAATTTAATCTGCTGTTGTTTGTAAACTTTACATAAACATTTGATCCTGATCAAATATGATATCAGCACAATCTTTAGTTCTGGTTCAGAAAGTTCAGACTCGGTCACATTTTGTGTGCCGTAGTAGATTAATAAGATGCTGATTCTCAGTGAAGAAAGTATCAATTTTGCAAACATTTTTTGCATTTTTTTTTTCTTAAATACTTCCAGTGTGCGACATTTTCTCGTGGAAAATAACGGAATTCGGGATGTCGTAAAATAAACAATGTCAAGAGAGACTACTGCCACTGCGTATTATGAGACACTGTTTCCGCAAAATAAACCACAACGCTATTAAAGTGGGAATTTAACTGACTCCCTTGGCGGACAAAAAGACGAAGGCTGATGTTCGCATTTTGGCAATAAAATATTGAATTTTATAGGAGGGGAATATTCTTTTTTAAGGGAAAATATAAGCTTATTTTCCTATGGGAAGGGGCCATTAAACGGCCCCTTTAATATAAGGAAAAAAAACCCTGATGACAGAAAAAGTGTGACAGACAGGCAGACAGATGAACAGTCAGATGCCAAAAATTTTGATATAAACATTGTCATAAAGTTTGAAGAAGATTGCTGAAGAAATGAAGATGCTTGAGCTTGAATGGATGGACATCAACTGACCAAATAGCTCCTTGAGCACGAAGGTGAGCTAAAAATAGCAATGGGGAATAACTAAAAAAATATGAAGTGAAAAGTTGCAGTTACTATGGACTGCACTTCTCAATAAGATGTTACAACTTTAGTTTTAGGTTTATAACTAAAATAGTTTTAGAGTTATGTTCCAATCAAAGTGCAACAAACAGATAGGCAGATTGACACCAAATCTATATACCTTTACCTTCTGTGGGGGATAATTAGAGGACAAATCTGGTTATCTATAATTCACCTTACACTGCTCTCTAAGACCAGATGAAGCACCTGATAAAAAAAAAAAACTAAATCACTCACCAGAGGTTCTAGTTCCTTCTTGTCTACCAGACTGTACTCTTGGACAAAATAGTAGAAGTGCTTGTAACAGGTGTTCACATGAGCTTCCTGAAACATGAAGGATAATGGTATACCTTCAATGTCATACTGAGGAAAGTTACTGATGTTCTTGTAAGATTTCCTATGTCATCATATGTGACAGAAATACAATTTCACAAAAGAAAATCAACTTGTTATGTTCACAGTGCGTTTTCATGTCCTTCTTTTTCTCTAATGTCTTTGTAATTCTCCAATGGTAAACTGCTAACAAGAGCACGGCAGAGCAGTGCCAATGCATGTCTGTTTTACATGCCAACAATGGGGTGCCATATTTGAGAATTGCATTCATCTGGAAATTCATGCAGTCATCATTCTTATCAAGTTTAATGAAAACTGGGACAAAAATGTAGGCCTTTACAGTGCTCACAAGATTTTCTAAAATTTGCCCGGGTGACCTAGTTTCTGACCCCACATGACCCAATTTCGAACTCATCCAAGAATAACGTAGAAAAACATCCTGACCAAGTTTTATGAAGATTGGGCCAAAACTGTGGCCACTAAAGAGTTCACAATGTTTTTCTAAGATTTGACCTAATGACCTAGTTTTTGACCCCACATGTCCCAAATTTCAAACTCATCCGAGATATCATGTAGAAAAACATCCTGACCAAGTGTCATGAAGATAGGGCCAAAACTGTGGCCTCTAGAGTGTTCACAAGTAATTGTTGACGACGGACAACGCAGAACGGACAAATGGCGATCACAAAAGCTCACCCTTAGGGCATAACTCTGAAAATATAGCTTTCAGAATAATGCCCCTTGTCTTACAACTGTGTCTTGTCATGATTATCAAGTATACCAAGTTTCATGTTGATACCTTTAAAAGTGTTTGAGTAATTGGCTAAAGTTTTTGCATGATGACAACAACAATGACGTAGACCGCGACGACGACCCAGCGATCATAATAGCTCGACTTTTTCTTCCAATCAGACAAGCTAAAAATAGGGGCATTGTTAATCAATTTATAAACTCCTCCAGTAAGCCTGACATGTATTATCATGAAATTATCTAAGTATATAATAGTCAGTGCTTTAAACAAGAACAACACATGCAGATGCTAATGCTCATCTGTAAACAAACATCTGTAATCTCTCACCAGAGTACATAAGCTTTTTTAAAGCCATTCAAATCACTTTATATTACCGGTACTACTTCCAGCAGCAACCTCATTCAAGTTTCAGATACAAAGAATTCTTAAGTTAGTCAATCATCTGGAGGCCATGTTTTTCATGGGATCAACTTTTAGAAATAATGTAGACAGCTATGAGCTGACCATTAATTTGTGCAAACACCACTTAGCTTCATAGAAGAATAATTTTGAATTTTCTTTATATTGAGTATATAAGGAAATAAGCTGACCCCCTAGGGGCCTCATTTTCAACAGATCAACTTTATCTCAACAATAATTGTAGACAGCAATGAGGTGACCATACATGCCAAAAGAAATTTAATTCTAACATTTGTTTTCATGAAAAGGAAAAACCCCTAAGGGCCTTTTAAATTTTTTTCAATTAGGAGACATTCATAAGGTGACCATTTGTGCTTAATGAAATTATATTCTGGCAACTGGCTTCATAGAAGAAGGATTTTGATATTTTCTATATAGAGTATTTTAGGAAATAAGCAGACCCCTCCCACCCCTATGGGCCTCATTTTTCAAGGGATCAACTTTATTTTAGCAATTATGGTAGAGAGTTATGAGGTGAACATATGGGCCAAAGGATATTAAATTTTGATCAATGGTTTCAGGAGAAGATTTTTGAAGTTTTTAAAGTAAAATTTTGCTGGTTGCCATGGCAACCAGAGTTCTGCATGGATCAAGTTTATTTTAGCAACTTTTGTGAAGGGCCACCCAAGGATCATTCATGCCAAGTTTCATCAATTTCTACCCAGTGATTTCAGAGATGTCATTTAAAGCAAATTGTTGAATGACGATGGACGCAGGGTGATCACAACAAAAAGGCCAAGATGGCCATAATTTGCACACCTGAAATATTGCCTTCATTGGTAGATGTCCATTAGGCCATGTTACACACCAAATATCTAACCTCCGGGCCCTTTATGTTAGAAAAACTTTTAGGCATTCTTATTAAATAAGTCCATGTAAAATCAAGTGACCCCAGGCCTTTTAGTTTCTGACAAGAAGAACTTTTTATTTAATAGGTTTTTTCTTATGTGAAATCAAGTCCCCGGGGAATTTTTTCAAAGGGCCTAATGTAAAAATTGGTAGATGTCAATAAGGCCATGATACACACCAAATATCTACCGTAAACTCCAGGCCTTGTGGTTTCTGACAGGATTTTTCTAGATTTTCCTGTTACAACCTATGTAAATTCAAGTGACCCCTCGGGCGGGGCCAATTCTAACCCCAGGGTCATGATTTTAACAAACTTGGTAGGGGTGCACTAGGCCATGTTACATACAAAATAACTAAACTCCAGGCCTTGTGGTTTCAGACAAGATTTTTCTAGTTTTTCCTATATAAGTCTATGTAAATTCAAGTGACCCCTGTGGCAGGGATAATTATGACCCCAACGTCCTTATTTAAACAAACTTGGTAGAGGTCCATAAGACAATGCCACACAGCAAATATCTAAGCTCTAGGTATTTGCAATTTTGGAGAAAAAGATTTTTAAAGATTTCACTTGAAAAATCTATTTTTAGCTCCAGTGACCCAGATATGCAATGGACCAGAACTATTTGAACAACTTTGGTAGAGCTTTATCAAATTTAGCCCAGTGGTTTCAGAGGAGATGTTGTTTAAAGAAAATTGTTGATGCGAGACACACACACGGACGGACGCAAGCATGGACAAAAGGCGATTACAATAGCTCACCATGAGAATGCTGTGCTCAGGTGAGCTAAAAAAAACTAAAAATAAACCTATGCGGACACCAGATGCCTGACACCTGGACATCATCCATTAGAGGACGAAATTTTTCTTTCACTAGAAATGTGTTCAGGACACAGATGCCCCCCATCTGTCACATTTTCCAAAACAAAGGCCAACACCCAGGAACGCAAGCCATGTCCCGAGTAATATATCAATGAAGTTTAAAGTCTGTAGCACAAATAACTTCAGAGTTACCTGTATCACAGTTTTGGGATGGACGGACGAAGGCAAATGTATATGCCTCACTTTTTTTCTTTGGGTTGGGGGGGCATAAAAATATCCAGGTGCACAAGAAAATGTCCTGAGTAATATATCCATGAAATATGAAGTTGTACTACAGTACAACGCCGCTATATCGCGGTTCTTGGGGTCCAAGCCCAAATACCGCGATATAGTGGACCGGTAGTAGGTTTGAGAATGCTATATGTGTCTTTGTTGTTGAAAAACCCTAATATAAAGCAATAAACATTATTTTATTTATAAAGTTATTTTAAATAATTCCATAATCAATGATTTGGGGTTTTCTTCTGTTTTTTTTTTTGTTTTTTTTGTACTGTAATTGCCGATGATTCAGATTCAGAGATTATTGTGTACGGTATGGTGATGTGAAGTGGTTATGTAACTCTTCAGCATATCTCATTATAATAAATTATATGCCGTCCATTGTTTATCCAAACAATGTTAAAATTGCCAGTCCACTACAATTTATCGCTGTTTGAAATTAAGCTGAGGTGTACTTATTATGATGAATTGATATGAGGAGCCTTATTAATATTTAAATGAAACAAATTACCAGGTAACGCTGATCTAATTATCATTTACTGTTAAAGATTGGCTATTTTCCGGGACTTTTTAATCCATGGTAAAATTATGCACGCTAGCATAATAAACAAAAATACCATTATTAAGGCTTATGCAGTGGATTTTAGACAATGTTTGTGTATTTTATCAAGTATCTGCTTTGTATTGAATGTCCATACCAATTAAATGCTGATTACTGTGGTTGGATAATTATACCGACAAACCTGCATTGTTGCCAATCATTAACACTCGATTGCGTAATCATCAACTGCCCCCAAACACAAAAGCTTACCACCTGGGGTGTTTAATTGTTATCACTTTCACGTGTCACTGCACTAGCATTTTAAATACTGACCGCAAACTCTTTTAAATACATATAGATAAAGAAGGAGATAGATTAGTTTCGCAGTAAGCCTATGCAAATAACGCAATATATTTTTGGGGTCCATAGATCAACCGCGATATATTGGTCAACGCGAAATAGCAGTCCGCAATATAGCGGCGTTATACTGTAATACTTTCGGAGTTATGCGTGTCAAAGTTTCGGGACGGATGTACTGGTGGGGGCATTAAAACCCTGTCCAAAAAGGGAGATAAATAAGGTCAAAATCAACCTAAGAGTTATGACTCTTAATGAGAATGTGATAGAAAACAAGTTTATGAAGTTTAATGACACAGTTTATTAGCAGAAGCTAGAAGTTAAGGGCCAAGTTTTTCACACTGACAACAACGCCAACAACAACAACAGATTGATCACAGCAACTCAACTGGACTTAAATTCATTAATTACATGTTAAGCCATATTTCTTATTTATCAATAATCCAAGGCACAGCTAGTTCAAGAAAAACAAAAATTGTTTCAAAACGCTTCAGACAACCCCTGTAAATGTATTTGTTTAAAAGAGATGGACTGTGCACATAAGTGATAGTCGATTATTTAGCTTGTGTCCTCAAGCCTATACATGTAAAGTAATGTCTGACAATATCAAACTAAAGGTTTGTTTTCATAGAAAACTGATGTCTAAATGAAATTTCACTTCAATAACAATGTGCATGACATTTCATCTCAACAAGTTCTTTCCGTAGATGAAAATTCACTTCAATTGCATAAGTAGAAAAATGTTATCTTCTGAACAAAATGTGAGACAGACTGACTCCGACAATATGTCATCCCGTATATTTAGACATGATAATATTTATCAAAATACTCAAGATGACATTTGAAAGGATCCAAGTGATAAACATCTACCGGTACTTCTTTGGACAAGGATAAAGGGAAGTCTTCATTTCCTGTACATATTGCTATGAACAAGCCAAAGTGTTCCTAAGTTTACTGACAAATATGATCAGTTATAGCCAAGCTTTCAGGCCTCCTCTTAAAATTTAAGAACGTCTGTGATGTTGTTTTCTTATTTTTATGATAATAAAGCTTCATAAGTTCTCATTGAATTCCAAGCCATTATTTCCTAGAAATAGCCGATTCAAGATCATGCAATATGTATCTATAGCAATAAGTCATGGCCCTAACTCTTTGAAAAATTTAGGAACTGGTCATCTGAGATATTCCAAACTTACCTCTGGTAATTAACGCGTTCCCAAAATTAAAGTTCTTGAATATCAAATTCCGATTAGTTCCTAAGTAACCAATTCATCCAAGGGAAAGTGTTGATTACATGACACGAATCCGAAACTAATAGGACTCTTGTAATAAAATAATAAAATTATATCAAATATTTCTCTCATCTTTCCTAAAGTACCCACATTTATATCATAAATGGAGATAAATTTATTGATTATTTACAGTACCCAATCCATTGATTAAACTAGATAAAAACCTTATCTTTGTTAATTTTAAAATGTAAGGATGAAAGGATTAACGGGGTGTAACTAATATAATACACATAACCGTCTACATATTCAAGAACAAATTTTATCTCAGGCCTAATTTAAATATCAAACTTAAATTCCTATTGAAACTAATGAGCATTGTTTAAGCCTAAGTATGAAAATCATACTTAAGTACCATTTATATTTTCAAGAACATTAGGGTTGATCTCTAGTTCATGTATTCATTTAAAATATTGTGATCATAGTTATTTCAAACATTCAAACTTTTGAGATGAGTCTTGGTGAACAATGGAAGGAGACTTTGTTTGTGTAAGACACAAGGATAAAGATATGTCACAGAAGACAGATATATACTTACTGCTCCGATGGCCACCAGCTTATCAAAATGATGGATATACACATGAACAAATACTCGAAATAGCCGGGTCAACATCTTCTTTACTGTCTGTAGAAAGTTTTTTGGAAAAGGTACACCTGAACACAAAGATGAAAAGAACACAATGAATATTAAAGCAAATGTTTAAAGGCAATGAAAAATGTAAAAATATTGTCATTTAGAATTTATATATATTAAATGCAGACATATGTAAAGTTTAAAACAATATAGTGACAATAGGTTGCAAGCAAACTGTTTAAAAATGACATCACTGTAAAGGGCAAGAATCTTAAGATGATGCAAAACAAATAACATGATATCAGAAAAAGGGTGATCCAAATACATGTATCTCACCTTGACAATTTTGTCTAGGTGAACTAAAAGTAATAAAGGAGATTAAGCATAACTAGAAATATCACTAGAAGGTGATTTATACCCAACACAGTGCTTTGATACAGAATTTTTAGCCTAAATAATTATAGATCAGACATTTTTTTTAGCAAATTTTTAGTCGAAAAGGGTGAAATAAACATGTGTACCAAAAGTTATCTAACTCTTTAAGCCTATGATGAGTTATTGATCAGACAACTTCACTAAGTATATTGGGAAAATTATGAGTTGAACAACTGGTGTTGCATGCAACATATGAGTCCCCTACTGGTGAGGTGCATAATTTTTCCATTACCATAACAACCAGAATTTTTCCGAGAAAAATCGAAGTGACATGCAGAATCTCCATACTGCCATCTATTCATATACTAAGACATAATATGATCTTAAACGGTTTTTAAGTTATCGCAGGATCCAGATTTCTGGAGGGACAGACAGATGGAGGGCAAACCTATAGTCCCCTTCAGTGTAAACACCGGTAGGGGACTAATAAGAGCAATAACCATATCAAAAATTTATACATTTTGCCTAAGGTCAAACCTGGAATCATTTTATTTAGGTCGAAGAGGGGTCATACCTGTGTCAAAAGTTTACAGATTTTGCCCAAAGTCAACCTTGGCTGTAACTGTATTGAGAAAAACATTTGTACCAAAAAATATTTCAACCTGTTGGCCCGTTTATGAGTTACTAATCAGACAAAGCCAACAGACTGATCAATTGACCAACCAACCTAACAACAGACAGACTCACTCCTATAATGATCACATTAGTATTCACCTTGAATCTCACTAAATCCTTATATGGAGGCCTGGGCTCCAATATTTGGGTAAATGACTCCAGGTTTTCTGTTAATATCCTTTACATCCTAGTGAGAACACTGCAGTCCATTTAGATAAGCTAAAGGATTTGCTCATTGTTACAAAGAAAGTCCTCTGACAATCAAATATTTCTTACCAACTTTGACAGGGAATATGTTCTCATCGTTGATCTGTGATTCCACCCACTCCATCAGTAGGGTGATATACTGTGGTGCAGGCAATGCTGTGGGTTTCTTGTAGTTCACTCCATCACACCAGTGGTACTCATATCTGAAACATGGCACTCATAGGAATCCCAAAACAACTCGCTATGCAATACATATTTGTTATTCATTTACAATGGTTGTTTAAGAAATCTGGTTTAACCTGGTATGCGGAGTGAAAAACCAGAACAAGAGATTTACAGGATGCAGAATCCTGTGTCCATATACACATAAACTACTGGTATATACTCATGTTCACATGGAAACTCAAAGTTCATATGATTTCAAAACAAAGCAAGCCATTGGATCCAGAGAAGTTCATTCAACAAACATGGGTCAGATTATCTTTTGTAGGATTGTTACTGGAAACTTGCACTGACCTCAGAATTTCCAATACTACAATGTGTATCTTATAGCAAAAGCATCATTCTAAAATTAAACTAGCCGTAGACATGTGGCATGATACCACATCCAGTCACTTTATCCTGACACCAGGCCAGCCAGTCCTGGAACTACCCTTATATGCTGAGCGCCAAGCAAGGGAGCTATACCAGTCTCAATTTTAGGACTTTGGCATGTCAGTCGGAGATCAAACCCACAATCTACAGATTCCGGACGCTCTAATCACTCAGCCACCGGGACTGGAAGTATACACATTGAGTTTGTTGTAGAAATCTAAAATTACACCAATATTATCACAAACTTCATAACAAATTCTTGAGTATTCCTTTATTTCTTACGCAATACAAGAAAGTCAGTAGAACTGACAGATGCTCCCCGAAGAACGTCATTGTTACAAATAAGGCCTTGGTCAATGGGTGGGAGGATATGTTAAGGACCGGAATGGGATCAGCACATGCTTATCATGTATAGAATCCAGGTAATGCGCATCTCCTCTTGGTAATAAAGCTTCACATAAAAAGTTTTGTTGAAATCAAGCCGTTAGTTCCTGAGAAATAGTCCGGACAAGGAAAGTGTGACGAACGGACGGACGGACAAAGCGGCGACTATATGCGTCACCTTCAGTGAGCATAAAAAAGGTAAAAAAAAGCTCTTAACTCTCTAAACAGTAAACCATATTATATATTCTTGTTCCTTTTGATGAGACAGAAGATAAAATGGTAAATACTTTGGTGTCCCCCAAGATCACACAGGGGTCAGGCCCCATCCCCAAAATTTTACTTAGGACCTTTCAGCTCAAAGCTGTTGAAATCCCCATTCCTAAATCATATCTATTCTCCTCATCAGATGAGATGTTTTACCAACTCTAATTTGAGACTTAGTAACAGTTTACTATTTAATATGATAATATGTGTTACTCATCAGATCTTTCATTGATTTTTTTAAAGTTTTTATACTACTGAAAATTAAGTCATACATTTCAATGTGTGCTCATATCAAAGAGGTTAACCAACACTCTTATCATATGACTGGATATTTGAAACAGTGTTTAATGGCCTAAACAACAATTAGCTGATATGATTATGATTGACATTACTAGCATATTGAATTTTGTGGGGTTTTGTTTAAATGATATCTCCTGTTAAATTAGGCAAATGACATGAATATCAGTCAACAACATGGTAGTAGGGGCCATAACTCTCTTAAAAATTGAGGAACCAGGTCACGCCGACGATTTGCGTATCTACTCTTGGTGATAAAGCTTCCCATAAAGTTTTGTTGAATTCAAGCCATTAGTTCCTGAGAAATAGCCCGGACAAGAATCATGCAATATGTACTATAGGCCGAAAAGTCAAGGGGCCTTAACTCCTTGAAAAATTTAGGAATCGGGTCATGCTGACGATATGCGCATCTCCTCTTGGTAATAAAGCTTCCCATAAAGTTTTGTTGAATTCAAGCTATTAGTTCCTGAGAAATAGCCCGGACAAGAATCATGCAACATGAACTATAGGCCAAAAAGTCAAGGGGCCATAACTCTGTGAAAAATTGAGGAACCAGGTCACGCCGACGATATGCGTATCTACTCTTGGTGATAAAGCTTCCCATAAAGTTTTGTTGAATTCAAGCCATTAGTTCCTGAGAAATAGCCCGGACAAGAATCATGCAATATGTACTATAGGCCGAAAAGTCAAGGGGCCTTAACTCCTTGAAAAATTTAGGAATCGGGTCATGCTGACGATATGCGCATCTCCTCTTGGTAATAAAGCTTCCTATAAAGTTTCGTTGAATTCAAGCCATTAGTTCCTGAGAAATAGCCCGGACAAGAATCATGCAACATGAACTATAGGCCAAAAAGTCAAGGGGCCTTAACTCCTTGAAAAATTTAGGAATCGGGTCATGCTGACGATATGCGCATCTCCTCTTGGTAATAAAGCTTCCCATAAAGTTTCGTTGAATTCAAGCCGTTAGTTCCTGAGAAATAGTCCGGACAAGGAAAGTGAGACGGACGGACGGACGAAGCGGCGACTATATGCGTCACCTTCGGTGAGCATAAAAAGGAGAAATTCAAATTAACAATATGCTCTTCCTGTGTAAAAACTCGTTTTTGCAATTAGGAAGAGCCAATATTCATCTATAAATATCACAAAAACGTCACTGGTCATTGTTACAACATGCAACCAGCATTTATCTTATTTCTCCAATAAATGGATGTCTGCACCAAGCAAATTGTGCCATAACTACACTATTCTGTGTTTACAGTGAAAGGCAGGAAAAAGGAAACAGACATTTCCATATTCTAGGTATTTGTTGTCTCTATTTGTTTGAATTTTAAGTCATAAATTAGATAAAAGCTTTCAATTAAAACTTTTGTTTTTAATGTTAACCTCAAACCTGAATCTATTTGTTTTTCAGGGTCAAATTTATTTTCCTTATTTCAAACTAAAATGTAACAATCAAAGAGTCCTTTTTTCTCATTTCAAGTCTATGATATCATCAAAAGTCATTACTTAATTCACCAAGATTTTATCAAAATTATATTACCAAAAGTCAGTATTCTAAGCACAACTTCTGGAATCAAAATTATAAATCAACATTCACAATGGTCATTAAATTCTATTTCACTACAGAATCAAGTTATTGAAATGTATCTTCATGCCATGTTTTAAGTTATATAATCCTGGATCAATGTTGTTGACAGTCAACAGTTTTCCACCAAGCCCTCAGAATGTAATATCACATTTACAGACACTCACTTGGGCCCCCCTGACATTGTTGGACATGTCTGGTCAGTGCAGTATTCACAGATTGTGCCATACAGTAAGTTGATTCTGTTGAAAAAGTCCACAACTGAAACATACAGGAGCAATACTGACATATATTTACATTCCAACTGCATTACTCAAAGGCTCTATTTAATTATCAATGTAAACATTACTCTGTGAATTAACATTATGAACATTACCCATTATATGGCTAGACATAGTAAAGTTGTTTTAGAGTAACATATAAGCAGGGTGTTTGAGTATATACCCAATTTATTTTGACAATAAAGCAATAGTTTTTAGAATCATGGGGTAACTAAAAGCCAAAGAATATTTAAAATTTCATCAAAATGTTGGTAGTTATATACAAAATATACAGGATACCCAATTCAGGGTTCACCCTGGCTGAAAAAAAGTTTGCGCCACAACTTTCGCCAAACGAGAAAACTTGGAGCCAAATTAAGGAAGTTTGTGCCAAATTTAGTGCCAATGGCTCAAATATATATTTTTATTATGTTTATTTTTTCTCCCTTTAAAAACAGGTACCATATGTATTAAATTGTATTACCAGGTATATTCAAACTACTCACACACACATTCACTCAGGATATAATATTTAATTAAAGAGATGTTATTTATTTAATAATTGTAAATTTTATGAAGGGAGCAAGAAAAACTTTAAATTATTACGCAATTGATTTGTTTCCCTTTTGATCTATCTACCTGCAATAACTGAAAAACCTCAAAAATAAAACAAATAAAAGAAAAACATGTTTTAGAACTTTGTCTAAGTAGTGGAAATATTTTTCAATGGAAAAAAACATTGATAGAAAGAAAACTCGGTGCAGCAAAACTAGTCAGCCTTGTGACCAAACTTAGCCAAGTCAAGAACTACTTGAATATATCAAAATCTCAAACTAAACCTCTACGACTATTGCATTTCATACTTCAATATGTTTTACTTACAAAGACTAATTTACATGAAACTGATCATGGCTGGATCTGTAAATTAGCAGCCGACATGTCAAAATCAGCTGATCAAACACTGTCCCAGAATTTGCAATTTGCTGTTTGCCAAAGTAAGTGAGGTCACATGCCCTCTGGTCATTTACTGCAGCATGATTACGTAATCGATGAATGGATAAGAATAATCTTTTGTCACCTGCTGTGACAAACAATAGACCCATCATTAAGATTACACGATCACGGTAAACACGCTTGAGTAAACTGATTGGTGATCCGCTTTTCATTGCGGTTAATATGCGGAGAATGAACTAGATGTGGGTGTTCCTCGGAACACTTGTGTCGCCTGCAATTAAGCATGTTTGATGAAATAATTGACTAGGAAATCGATCTTTTGACAAATTATTGATAAAGCATAATCTATTTTGTGAGGTACAAAATAACACCAAATCACACACACACACACATATATATATATATTTTTTTTTGGGGGGGGGGGGGGGGGGGAATAAAATATTCAAACAGTGCAATATGTAATAATTTTCCCGAGCACTTTCGACTATACAGTCTTCATCAGAGGAGTGTCAGAATGACTATGAATTCAAAACATTAACTGTAAGAAAAATTATGACGTCATTAAGCACTTATGACGTTAATTATATATATGTTGCAAGTTTGTAGTCATCATTATCATTATTGAGTTATCATTCTTGTGTACTGCACTCAGACCAATGAGATCTATCTACTATATATGTTTAAGGCAACACTTCAAATACTTTATGAGTTATGGTCCGGACAAAAATAAAATCTCAAATAACAAAGGGAATAACTCAGAAAATATTAAAGTCAGAGTTATCATTCTTGTGCACTGCACTCCACCTCAATGTGATCTATCCATGTTTTAAGTTTCAAGGTGATACCTCAAATACTTTTCGAGTTATGCTCCGGACAAGAAAGTGTGACGCCGACGACGCCGACGACGACGACGCCGACGACGCCGACGACGACGACGACGACGGACAAAGTGATCCCTATGTGTCTGCCATGCTATGCAGGCGACACAAAAATCGGGAACCAAGCAAAAACACAAGTTTATTATGCGGCGCCAATTATGAAAAATAAAGCGTCATAACCTTTCGCCATTTCAAATTTTTTGGAGCCAGATTTTTTTTTCTGGCGCCATTGGCGACAATGGCGATGGCCAGCGGGAACCCTGCCCAATTCATATTTGTTAAAACCCAATTAAATTTCACAAAATCCTAATTCATAAAAATAGTTGTAGGGTAAATCACCCATTTCATGAAGAAGTTATCTGTAGCTCTGTTGTTTAATGTAAATGAATTTGTAAAAGATGCAGCTTTTCATTCAAACTACAAACTATGAACCAATATTGTTACTGTTCAAGGTGGGTGGTGCAGTGAGCCCTAGATTGGCATGTACAAGAGAGCCAAAATGACTCTATTTCACTCATCTGAGATAAACTGATTTTAGAAAGTCATCACAACTCATCCACCCTTGTGAATATGGCCTGAATACAACTATAATCATATGGCCTGAACACAACCATAATCATATGGCCTGAACACAACCATAATCATATGGCCTGAACACAACCATAATCATATGGCCTGAACACAACCATAATCATATGGCCTGAACACAACCATAATCATATGGCCTGAACACAACCATAATCATATGGCCTGAACACAACCATACTCATATGGTCTGAACACAACCATAATCATATGGTCTGAAGACAACCATAATCAAACTTAAATGAGAGATTTTGGAAGATAATTCATGAAAGACAGGCCTGATTCCAAGCACTCCTTAGTAAAGCGTACCATGGACGGCCACCCAGTCATTAAGGTCTTCTCCTGCTGGTAGACGTACAACTTCCTTCAGGTCTATACCAGAGTTGAGGGAAGCATTGGCCTGCTTGTGGAGGTTGAACTTCAAGGTTCCAGGATCAAACTTTTTCTTTGGCCTGAATGTCTTCATACAGAAAAATAAGTGCATTAGCGACTGGTATTCATAATACATGGTTCTATTTTAATCACCATCTTTGGTATCTCTTTTCCTATTAAAAAAAAGTTGAATTATATTATCTATAGATATTATGTATATGTCACTAAGATTCTTCTTCAAACTTCAAAATCAAACTAGAGTTATAATCACTTAAGGTGATTAATACCACTGCTACTTTGCCTTGAATGAACTCTTTTTTATTGTAAAACAGTATTAGCATGAGGTAATGTGACAATTAACATGACAGTGACTGATATCCTATATACTAGTTACTTGTAATACTACATAGTTTATCGGCATATATGTAAACAAAAGGGCCCTTAATCACTCACTCTCTAGAGAGAAATGCTTAAGTAAGGATAAAATTGCACATAAGCAATTAGTAGTTAAATAGTAGTTAAGAAGCAAAGGGTTAAAACTATGTAGTAAATGTTTTGATATGGACATATGGACTTGATACTGATTCATCAATTCATGTTCTGCGTTTCATTAAAATCTGGCCAGTGGTTTAGGATGAGATGTCATTTAAAGGAAGTTCTATTATAAGCACTGCACCTATCTTGTTCAAGTACCCAATATGATTTTAGCCATTTTTGTACAGTATCACCCAATGATCATTCCTATTGAGTTCCATCAAAATCTGCTCAGCAGTTTAGGAGGATATTTGTTTTAAAGATTTTTCTATTTTTAATTCTGGCAGTCATCTCGGTTGGCAGACCAGAATGACTTTAGCTATTTTTGTTCAGTACCACCTCAGGATCATTCATGGAAAGTTTTATCACTTTGTGATCCCGAGAGCTAAAAAGTACTAGTGCTGTGTAATGTGTAAAGTGGGGGTACAACAATAAAACCATTGCCATATTATTATACAATGTAGATAAACAAGAAATGTTTGTAAAACATATATGCCCCCCTCATATGCCATAATATTCATATAGCTATATTTTAGGCCTAAAAAAAAAATACTCTTGTTTCTGGTGACCCGACCGACCGTACTTTTTTACCCCCGACCGCATTTTTTTTATGGCCAATTTTCGTAGTGGAACCCGGCAAGACAACGACGCGTATTTATTAGCGACAATTAGCGGTAGATGACAACGATATTTTTATTCGTCGTAAAATTCGCATGTCGTTGCCAGGTTACAAAATGGCTGCGCACTCGCCGGTGTTAACATGTCTGCTTGCAGTTCGGGTAGATAAATGCAAGCACTTTGACGGAGCAAACGAAATAAAAGCAATAGAAACTAGAAATACACCAAAGCAACTGTTTTTTTACATACACGGTTACAAACCTGATGTTGAAATTGAGGCAAAGTGCTCGGTATGTAATTCGTTCTAATCTTAAGATTAATCGTTAAAATAAAAAATTACATATCACGATAGATCGGTAAATTTAGGTGTATAAATATAATATAAATAATTAAATCATTCACTGGAATGATTATGATGCAAATTTACTGATACGAATTTTAAAAATAATCTACAGATCAAGTATTGCTGCAATATCAGTGGAAATTTCTCGTCTGTTTTTGGCCCTGGTACCGGTATCGGTGAACCATTTAGTTTGGGTTTGGAACACTGTTGAATATCATAATAATATTTTGTGACTTTGTCAGTACCTTTTTGATATACTGAAAATTGGACCACCCACATTGTATTTTTTTTTAAGAATAATGGTTGATCAATTTCTATGAAGATTATGTGTTCATGATCTGTTACAGACAAAAATCCAGGCATCAGATTCATCAATGTATGTCATTGACCCGAGCCTGAGCATAGCTGATCTGATGGGTTTTTATCCGTTGAAAACATTATACCTAATATGTAAAACCCCTACACATACAGAGGAAAATCATCCTGAGAAGGGCATAGGAGTAACTGGTATTCTTCAGGCTTTATGTGGTACCTATTGAGGGTGTCAAAATGAGTCTATATGAGGGAAAGGGCCATTATAATGTCATTCTAATGTATATCCATGAGATATATATTAAGTTTTCAAAAGTTATAGTAAAAATGCTTTTGTGGTACTATCACAGTCAAAATTATCATATCTTAATATCACAGTTTTGGAAAAAAAATGCATTCTACAATAATAAATATTTTGAGTATAGTTAAAAGTTAGTACTATCACAGACAGTATTACATGTATCACATATGTATCACTTTTTTTAAATATTGCATTGGAAACATGCTGATTATTATGTTTAAAGAAATAATATATTGTGTATTCTGACAATGTCATTTCTCATGCTTTTAGGCATTCCTTAAACTAGTCATTTCATTATTCTAGTCTGACATTCCTTTTTTAAAATTAAATAAAAAAAAAAAAAAAAAAAAAAAAATCCCTACCTACCGACCCAAATTTTTTTGAGGGGTGTCACCAGAAACAAGAGTATTTTTTTTTTAGGCCTTATGTATGATGTTTCGCTTCATAACATGGGCATGTCACAAAGTTCAGACCTTATCTTGGTGAAGGTTTACTACTGATAATTATGAATGCTGCTAAAAAGATGAAACTTAATCTTCACATGAAATCAGGGTGGAATGTTTCAGCTGTTATAAAGACAGTAATTCAAAATTACTGCACCTACAACTACCATGAGTAGAAAAAAAAACATTTCTTATACCATTGAAACAACTATTTTACGGTGACAATGTGTTTTAAACACAAATTCAATGAAAAATTAGCACAAGTAATCTGACCCATTTTCATGTATACATGTTGACATCAAACTGATAGCTGACTGGTTCATTTTCAAAATATGGTTGATAGAAAATCCACTTTTATTTTTAAACGAAATTTTAAAAGAAAGTTTCAGGATTGGGGAAGAGTGATTCCTGTGACTGATGACTTTGTCATTGTCATCTAGATATTATGTGTATGTTATTGTATTGAAACATTCACATGTCACAAAATTATAAACATGATTGGTGTGTACTTGATGATTCCCAGTTAAAATTTTCACCTCTTACGATTTGAAATTTTTTTTACCCATAGTAATGGAGTTTTCTAGAGTGAAGAGGATGTTCATATTTAATTAATAAGCTTATATGATGCATTTTGGCATAATTTTGTACAAAAATTTAGCAGATTTTGGGTTTTTAGTTTGAATTAAATCATATAAAGATAATTATTACTTTAATTATGAAAGTTGCATATTTTTTATGTTGCTATTTGTTTTTGAGGCTTTTCGATATGATGTCGATTTGCCACAGAAAGAAAATATCACAAAGTGATAGCATATTATATAGGACTAATTTAATAAGTGAGAAGAAATACAGGGTTATATGAAAGTCACACAATTACGAAAGAAAAACAAATTCAATAATGGAGGTTATGCTCAGAAAAAAGTAAAAGAACAACTTTTCAGGCGTGATTACAAAACTGTGACTAAAACTTTTTACAACTTCAGTTTGGTTAAGTACTTCCTTATCCAGCACCAGACAGAAAGGAAGATCGTTCGAGTAGGGAAAAAACAGGATGGTGGAACAGGAAAAACAAAGAAAATAAGGACAAAGTAACGGAAGATGATGATATGGATGACGGCAACAACAAAGCTTTCATCAACCAGTACTTTGCCTTACATTCACCTTGTCCCGAGAGAAAAACTGCATGAAATTTGTCCTGCCACCCGCCATTTTCTTTCCGGTTCTATTTGATTTGTTTTAACATATCTATGTAGCGGCGAGAACTCTTGTGGAATATGTTCTAACAATTCTCGATTTGCATAGGACAGACAGCGACATATATATATATATGCTTAGGGACCAATTCACGCTGTTGGTAAGACTTGGAAATACTCGAAAGAAGAATCACATCCCAGGCCCAGATTCACCGGGGTGGCACAGGGGGGCACGTGCCGAAGAATGTAGTGGAAATAACTGCGTTGAGATTGACGTAGCTAACAATATACGAGTTACCTCCCATTACTACATAAAACGGAACAATTGTATTAAAATTTTATGTTCATATATGTTTGTAACAAAGACAATAGCTCAATGTGCAATGTCAGAATATTAAGGTATTGAATGGAAGTTTTTATATACATCATTTATTTAAGGACTTGGATTTTTATGTATCAGAATCAGGAAAAAAGATATCCCTCTGTCATTTTTAGACGGCAGCTTGCCGTCTTTAGTAGCTAAAAACGCTTACCAGGCATCGCTGACCTTGCTAATTTGCATATTTTCCATGACAAGTTTAACTGTACATCTCCGCGCTCAGTGCGGATCCACGCAATGCGATGCTGCACTTACAATTGCGAATGGAATATGTTACGCAGACCTTTTATTCATAACCGTAACCGCTACTCATGTGTTGTTGTTTGTAAACGTGTTATTTTGTTCTGTAAACATTCATTTTAAGCGTGAACAACATATCCGTGACACTTATAAATCAGAACAGAATCCCATTTTACATACATGAAGATCTACTCCTGTAAAAAGAAAAAAAGTAGCGCATCGAATGTCTGTTAAGTAGTTCACGCGTAATTTAGTTAGGTTTCTCCCAGAGCATTTCTTAACTTTGAAATAGAAACAAACATTCAAGTATCTTAAACATCAAGTACCTTGTCAAGTTCTACACTTAAGTAACAGAAGAGAGTGTATATAGGGAATGACCTACTTCTGAAGTTCATACAGTCAGGTTCATGACCCTAATTCCGGATTGTTTTGTAACAGAGTGCGTATTCGTTTGTCTTACTACCGACTATAGTTGCAGGAGAGTGCGTGGAGTTTTTGCGTCATTTGGCTTTTGCCTCTATTATATCAATAATTAAGAATCATAGCTTTTTTTCCTGATAATCCGACTGCCGTTCTAAGCGCATGGAGCGCTATGATTATAGCTACAAATCAAACCTTAACAGTCCGTACTGGTTTTCATTGATGCATGGCACTTATTCTTATGTAATATCAATTTAGAAATATACATATATATATATATATATATATAGAGAGAGAGAGAGAGAGAGAGAGAGAGAGAGAGAGAATCATAAAATGCATCTTTCTACCATGAGTTTTTATCATGAATCAAATTCAGATTTTCATATTCACAGAAAATGTATATAATCCATAGGCTTCAATGTTAACTTAAATACAGATTCACCCAAATTATATAAAAGTTGAAAAAACTCTTGGTGAAACAATTTCACTTTTGAATGTCTTCAAAGTGGCAACGTTTCATAGAAATATTACCATCCAGTGGCAAGATATGGAATATGGCTATTTGGGTGCTAATGAAACGTTATGTAACGGTTGGTTGTAATTTGAATCATTTGAAAGCCACCCCATACCATCTCTCTCTCTCTCTCTCTCTCTGCTGTAATTTATAATAATAATAATAATAATAATAATAATAATAATATTATTATTATTATTATTATTATTATTATTATTATTATTTGTACATGTAACTTAAAGGCCGTGGTCCAATGGTAGAGTACATGACAACGTTTACGATGGTTGTGCGAGCTATTTTCTTAATGTCCTTTAATGGCGCCAGGTACTGGTCCAACCAAGGAAACGTCGAGGGACTGAGTATAATATAAAAAAAGTTTAAGAAATACGTTAATATAAGCATTTTTAATCTTTTCCCCTGTATCTCTATCTCTCTTCATTATTGAAACATCTACCGTTTTATAATATGTAAAAAAAAATGCTGCTGAAGGATTATAAATTTGTACTCAAGCCTGAAAGTGGCAACAATGAAGTTACTTCGTTTAATATTTATAACGCATAATTTATCTAGCTTTTGTGATAATTGACCGAGAGAGTGGTTGACTGTTTATCTGCGACCAAAAAAAGTTACTTAAAGTATTTGAAATCTACCCCACTGAGTTGATGATTTATTGGAGACAATTTCGGGGGCAGAGGTAAGTATTTGCTCGAAGAATCATACATTCAAACACTCTCCGACGAATAAATTGCGCCTTACGTACCAGCTTTTAAGCAATTCTGGTTATTTATATACTTATTAAGTGTCTCTACGCCACTGTAGTGTAATGCATATTTATGGCGATGTTCACAATATATTACCCTGGCAGCAAGTTGAATCGAGTCCAGTTATTGCATACATCACAAAGTTAAGTCAGGACTGGTGCGCTTACTGCACGTTATTCCTGTAAACTATTTTACTTTGGTTATATGTAAGTTTAGGTTGCAACAAATAGCACGATGTTTTGTCGATTTGTATAACACTAACGAAATAATATGATATATACTTAAAGGTAAAAGAAACGCACATCCTGGTAAACTTTTGTGTCAGTTTTAAATAGGAAGTATTCGACGGTATTACAGTTTAAATTATTTTGATTATGATTTTTTTCAAACAAAATAAATGCTTTAGAATGAGATGGGTCTATTATATGAGAGTTTTTTTGCACGGTTTAGGAGGAAAAACTTGAGTCTGGCTACTAAACAATCTCATTAAAATCATATCCTACTTTGCGCTCCTCTACTATCCGCGATAAGGATCTGATAACATCGCTAGGGTTCACGTCAGATTGACCGTTAAAGTAATTCATATGCATAAACTAGTGCTTGAATTTAAACCAATTAAATAGCGCGTTTTTAACTGACTTCGGTAAAACATTTGTCACAGGGTGAGTTTGACCGGGACTCGAACCCGGGACTTTTTGCTTACAGAGCGAATGCTCTACCAAATGAGCTACCCAGCCACTTACACATCTTTTTCCCTTTTGTGAGATGAATGCGGTAACTTCCTCTGGTTATACCGAACGATTCCGTAGCTGCCGATTTGATTGGCTCATACAAAGTTCAATCTGAGACGACCCTTTACACGATATGGTCAGATCCAGTTAGCATACTGAATCTGATTTCAGTAGTATTGGCCACTACAGATTCTAATTACCCTGCATTTCTTTTTCCTTTGCGTATATTGCAATTACGTGCTATATTATGACGATGAAATATATATGAGTGATGAAATATTATTGGGTATTTTCATTGCATTATTATATATACGATAAATTGTCGGAATAGTAATAATAATATCATATAATGATATATGAAGAGATGGTCCCGGGATGTTGCAACATAGACATTGCCTTATCTTAAAGGCCCATTCTTTCTCATAGATGTTATTAATTTCAGTTTCAGAAATGCTTCCCAGTTGACTTGACTTGACTTTTTGAGTTTACCGTCGCTTCGACAGTATTTCAGTCATATAGCGACGTCCAGCTAATCACAGGTGGAGGAAGAGCTACCCAGTTGAACGGAAAGGTTAAATTAATTAAATGGAACATAATGGCCGTATATCCGATCTCTGCTGATTTTGCAACGCTTAAAATGCATTTTGTATGGATGATAAAACATTTTCTTTGTTTGCATTGTGTAATAGGCGAGCATTTTCGACGATAGCCCATACGTCAGACTTCGGAAATGCGAACATATTCGTGTGAGACTGAAGTGTGGAAATCGAGTGAAAGACAAATTAGAAGAACGTCTTTCCTCGCCCAACATCAAATACTTGTTTTTAATAATACATAATAAAATTTATTATCATTCTAGGTATTCGAATTCCTGTAAATCTTCCGTGCTCGCAAGCTTTCCACCATTCAGTCGTGTCTTTCCCAAATTTGTTTGAACGGCCAAAGTCGAAAAAGCTCGCAGATACAAAATGTAGATCTACTAAAATGTATTGTATTTTAAAGCCATGCAAAGTCAGCGAAGATCGGATATGTGGTCATTATGTAACATTTGAGCAACTTTCCAATATTGTAAACTTGCGTAGTATTTTTAGTTTTAGAATTATTACACACTTTAAGATATAATGGGTCTTTAAACATTACGATATACTGTGCCATATTGCCGTTATTTCATAACATTGCAATATACGGTGACATATTGCCTTTAGGTTACAGCATTGCGATATACTGTAAAATATTGCCTTTAGGCTACGGCATTGTGATAGACTATGATATATTGCCTTTATGTTAAAGCATGGCGATACACTGCGATATATTGCATAAATTTTACGACATACCGTGATATATTGCCTTTAGGTTACAATATAACGAAATGCTTATATTTTTAGGTTAAAAAGTTATTCTCTCGTAATCACGAGATAATACAATACGACATCTTAGCACCATCGAACCTCTTTAGCATGCTTTTTTTATATATATATTGAATTTGGTGATTGAGCATGTAAGGCTTTATATTTTATACTGGGACCTGAAGTTCCTTCATGAAGGTCCTGGTAATAAGCCGAGTAGCAGTCTTCTGACCAGTTTGTAGTTTGTTCAGAGTTGTCTTAGATGTAACGCATAGAAGAATTTACAGTAACCCAGTCTATTTCTCAAGAAATTCGGTGGCGTCATTAAGTATTGTCAGAAATGACCTACCAAGATTTCTTTCACAGGTTGAAGATTTTATATTGTAAGATATTGCCGTTACGTTACAATATGGCAATACTCTGTGAGATATTGCTGTTACGTTACAATAAATTTTGAAACTATAACGTGTATGATAACGTAAAAACATATAACATTGTGAGATAGGTAATGTAAACTATAACTTGTGAGATGATAATGTAATACTATAAACATTGCTGTATGATGATAACGTAAAAACTATAACATTGTGTGATGATAATGTAAAAACATTGTGAGATGATAATGTTTAACTATAACATTGTGAGATAATAATGTTAAACTATAACATTGTGAGATAATAATGTAAAACTATAACATTGTGAGATGATAATGTAAAACTATAACATTGTGAGATGATAATGTTTAACTATAACATTGTGAGATAATAATGTAAAACTATAACATTGTGAGATGATAATGTAAAACTATAACATCATGTGACTATGGCTTGCGTGGTCGTGTTCTACCGATGCTGGCATTCGGTTCTCCACCTGTATTACTGGGCGTGCTATATGGCTGAAATAATGTCGAAGCGACGGTAAACTCAAATAGTCAAGTCAAGCCATATGAATATGATGCTAACCATAGTTTTTAACCAGGCGATGTAATGTCAGGTCTTTTCCTCGCGATGTTATCAAGTGAATGGATACGATATAGCGGCAAGCTACGAAAATGTATGAAAATACATGTACATGTATTACAGAACTAAGTACAGGTGAAAAAACAAACAAACAAAAAAGCGTTTAAGATGGAAAAAATAAAGATGTACACCGCACCCTCCGGTCTACATATTGATTGTTTCTTCTTGAACATCCGTACGTATTGGTATACCTTCCAAACAGCTTGTCATACTAAAAGTCGATGTTTTTCATAATAATGATAATAATAAAATCGTTATTTATCGTTTTCTTATATGATGACTGTATTGGAAAAATCTCTTTCCGTCTCTCTCTTTCTTTCTTTGTCTCTGTATGTACCCGATATATATTGATGAAATATATCCTGCATTGTTTCAGTTATTCACCTAAATGTAATGCACATTTCCGAACGTGACATATACTGCAAAGAACTTGTTGGATCAAACGGTCTTGAAATACCTAAATGAACAATATACTCTTCAGAAATAAAGCGTATAAAATACAACCTCTTAATATTAGATGATTAATTCTACAATATTTATAATTTGATAAACATTTAAATCACTGAGCTACCCGATGTATTTCAAATTAAAACACTCTCAGTCCGCTTCGATTGTAGCTATAAATTTGTATTTTCTAATTTGAGGATATTGCTACAAGACGGGGTTGTTTGCACTAGTAATGGAGAGATGTTATCGAGCTCGTGTTTTACGAGGTTGCATGTGCAGTTTGTGACAGTAGTCTAATTATTTAGACAAAAACAAATACAATGTTGTAAATAAATTGCTCCCACTTGTCAGTTTGGATTAGGGATTATACAGCAGTTTCTTGACGTGTTTTAAGTGTGCTAAGTCACCAAACCTTCCACAAGACCTTGAAGTACGCTGAAGTGAATATCACTTTACAGAGGCTATGTTTTATCGTCGTCCTGATCCTTTCAGTTTTAATATAATTTACTTCTTAATGCAAAAATGGAAAGAGATGGATTTTTTTTATTTATTTATATTTATTTATTCTTTATCTTTTTTTATTTTTTCTTTTGGTTAAATTGTTGGATATTAAAAAGAGAGAATAAGTTATAAAGGTTTTTATAAAGAATAAGTCTATAAAGATATCGACATATACTTTATTGATAAAACTGATATACAGCATACTGTGTCATCTTTTTGTTAAGCAGATGCTGTAATGAACTTATTACTATTTTATATATGTATGGACGAAATTCATCATTCTTATTTCCTTTATATTCCATTTCTTTATTAAAATGTGTTTATGTCAACTCATTATAAAAACAAATATTTTGGAATGCGTGTTCCTTTCAAATTTTATTTATCGATGAAAAAGTACTTAAAAACACGAACGCTTAATACTTGATCTTCCACATGGTTATGTCACCGAAATATGTATATCATGATGAGAAGAATAAGAAGAAGAAAAAAACGCGTTGTTACCCTGGAAAACTTTACCTTATATCGGAAATACTTCATTATTCATATTTAGCAAATATAAAGCGATCTCAGCAGGATGGATTAATGGGTAATTATACACAAGCATGAATCTTTTCGATCATTTTATGGCTGTTTTTTAACCGCCAGGTAACAAATGTAAGTTTGTTTCGTCAGTTTTCTTTGTCTTAGGCCTGCGCCATTTATTGAGTTAAGCTTCGTAGGAGTTGAGGCCAATAATTTCCAAGTTTATCACTAATGTTTTAATCCAGTCTACTGCACTATAAGTATCTAACATGTTTTCGATATCGACCGAAATTTGTTGAAAATTGCCGAAATAATCTATATTTTAGAATGGTATTTCATAAAAATACCCGTAATCACTAGACACCATTAGGACAATGAATACGGTAGCATTTTTTATTTAGTCACATTGACATTTGAAAGGTAAGTGGTTATTTTCACTAGTGTCTCGGATATTGTATTCAATAAACAGCAGTGGATACTGTGTAATTGTCGCTACTGGTTTACATTACAAACGATTCGTACTTCGCAAAGCTACGCAAAAATAGTGCATTCTTTGACTGTCACACTGTCGATTATCAACTATACTTGACTGGTATGGCTCTATGTCATCTGACATCCAATCTGTCATTACTTTTGATACGATGATTTCAACAGTATTTATCATCTATAACAACAGCAAAGTTCAGTGCATAATACAAATCACACGTGATCTGAACGCAGTGAATACCTCAGTGATGCAACGATAAGTGCTATCGAGTGGTACGTTATATTTCAGATACTTATGGAAAAATTAAGAAAAAAAAGTCAAAATAGATACTGTGCATGGATAAGTCATAAAAAAAATGCGGGTGAAATGGAAGCGGTCGATTTTAGCTTGCATTTATATGCAGCCCATTGCATTTAACACTGAGATGGAAGTCGTAGATTGCAATGCTCTCTTAACGGGAGTACTTCTACTGAAGTGCCGTTCAAATTGTATTCTGACATTAACTGCAGACGACAATTTTATTGTTGATACTAGAATGGTTGTTATCTTCAGCACAGCCATGTGATTTGGCCCATTTATGGTTCAATTGACACTTTTCTTAGATAACTTTATGCTGTCAAAAGCATTTAAGAGGCCAGAAGTAGCCGTCCGGGTGTCAGTAAAGAACCTGTGCACAGCTGCACAGACTTGCTTCAGAAATCCGGGCCACATGCTGGCCAGATAATGTCAAGGGTGCTCTTGAGCAATCGGGCCCAGACAAGTGTAGTTTTATAAAAGGGCCGCATAATATGGGGCCTCAAATGGCACTTTCAATTTCAAAGCATAGATAAGCAAGGTTGGCATTTGATTAGGTTGGTTTCTTCTGATATGATTATGAAACGGAAAACAGGGAATAACATAATAAAGCAATGACTCCAGTGGAGCTCAGAGATGTATTGATTTGTCGATAAAAAACAATTCAAATATAATTTAGTCAGGTTCTCAACACAACAAAGGGAGGCCACCATCTTTCTGGTAATTCTATGAAATGGTCTCAAGTTTCAGAATCCTAGTTTGAACCTTGTTTTTCACAAAAGTCTTAAAACTGGAAATATAAAATAAATTGCATTTACATTAAAAAAAAATTTCAATGATCTCATATTATAAAACATAAAGTCATTGAAAACGTATCAACATCATTACAATGTTGTTGTTTTTTAATCAATCAACTTTTATAATTAACCCTTTTATAGGTCATGGCACCATGTACCTTATTTAACACTTTGCTTTATATAGACTCATTAGCAGAGCAGACCCGGATCAGACAGTTCTAGAAGAATCTGTCTGGTCTGAGTCATGCAATACTCTACAATGTCAGCTAGGCATAGAAAAAGACTGTTTCTTGTTCCGATTCAAGTCTAGTAGAATTGTATATTAGTATTCACAAGGTAAAGGAATTTATACCTTTCTTTTCATTATCAGTAATCATTTGCGTACGTATCTGGGGACAGGAGTTATTCGCAGTGTTTCAATACTTCCGGGTGTCTGGTTTGTTCTAGCCCACAGCATGCATAATGTTTGGTTCCATCTACTTTAATTGTTTTGCATAACAAGAAGAAACTGCTTTTTGTTTGTATTTGTCAGCAGTACTTAGGTATTCGCAGTGTTTTGTTTACATATATATGTTTTAGAAATCGTTTTGCCAGAAAACGCCTTCTTACAGTATGTTGTTCATATTTCATTAATACACCATTTACGACAATCTCGTGCGTGTATTTCGAAGTACTTGAGGTGAACCGAATATTCATTTCTATGTGATAACCAGATTCAGCTGTAATTCTGAATTTGTATCAAATTGAATGAAAATTTATATTTAACATAAATACAAGATACTTAATTTCAAAGTGCCTTTGAGAAATAAGAAAAAAAACTTTTGCGATATTTCAGAAAATGCAGTCAAGAATTAATTAGTGAATAATATTTACTTTAGTGTGTGTGTGTGTGTGTGTGTGTGTGTGTGTGTGTGTGTGTGTCAAACTTAACTCTCAGGGGCGGCGAATCATAAACTTTAACTTTATTTATTTTATATCGATTACGAAACAAGTTATCACAACTTATATTGCTCACTCTCGATGGCTCTATTGGCGGCGTATGTGGTCATTATTGTGGGAGGAAACCGGAGATCCCGGAGAAGACCTAAGTGTCTGGACTGGCGACCACTGTACCCTCTCACGTACGTGATCAGGAATCGAACCCGGGACGAATTGATGAGAAGCGAGGCGCGTTACCAGACACCCACTGAAGAATATAGACAGTTCCAGTGTTATTTTTACTCTTATAAAAGACAAAAATTGCGTTTTAATGTTCCAAAAGAGCTTGACAATATCCGAGACAGGCTACTTCCGGTTTGATTTGCAGTGAATAAAAGGTTCAGTTCTAACTGGTCAATACATTTAAGTTGAATTCTATATTTGCGGCGGAAAATTCAAAACCTGGATAAAAATGACAGATACATCATTATAATTTCTATCCAGTGTCATGGTAAATATTTCCTTTGAAATAGTTGTGGCCACCGTCAGTTGCGTCGTAAATTCATTTTTCCCGGGAAAATATGTTTTGTCTATATTCTGATTGACCAATCAAAACTTACCTTTTTATTCACTGTGATTGAGACCGGATATAGCCTGTCCTGGCAGTTGTCAAACTCGATTGCAACATTGAAACCACGATAAAGTCATTATAAATAAATATGATAAATATCATAATAAATGCCCGTCAAAATAACGTCTAGAATTTTTTTATTTCTTTCAATTTAAACACAACTTGGTCAATTTACATTGTCTTCCTTTTTTAATGATACCTTTATACAATAGGATTCGTCCCATTCAACTTCGGGCCCCTAACGATCATGTGCGTCACATGGATCCCAACGATCGTCCTGTTATGTCTTAAGAAAATAGCAAATTGGAGGTTCCGGTCAAAACCATAATAGGTCGTGGTTGCAATTTGTTCTCTTGTACCTATTTTTAGCGCAATCAAGACAAGTAGCAAGATTCTCTAACCCTCTACTGCCAAACCGCGACATACTAACTTCGTTAAAATGGTACTGGTAGTTTTCCTGCTTGGTGCTCAGCATATACGATACAGGGTAGTTCCAGGACTGGTTGGCCCAGTGTCAGGATAAAGTGACTGGGTGTGGTATTATGCCACATGTCTACGGCGTGGTACTGCAGTGTGGCAACATTATATCTGTCTCAAGTAGACATAGTCTCCAATAGACTAAAATGTTATCACTTCTACATAAAAAATAATTAAACATGTTTTCGTTCAAAAGCAAAAAAAAGGTCAAAGATTAAACAGCCACATTGCTTTCATCTCCCCTACCCGTTTCCAGCTACTTAGAAAGTAAATCATTTTGATCTTATATGGAAAAATGACATCCAAAATAAATTATACCTATGTTCATCTCTCCCACCTGTTCAAAGTTTGCTGACACCGCTTCCATCATTACTAATTTTATTTTATAGCTCTTTTAAATGTGAGTTTAACTACCAATAATTCAAGCTATCTATGACATCCAGATAAGCATTGCTTCTCATCAAGTATTTACATATGAAAATCGCTATCTTTAATATACCAATTCTTCTACAATTGACTCTGTATTGTGGCTTGTTTACTTTCATATTGGGCCAATTCAGGGTCCGTTTTGGCCTCTCACATCGACCCGGGTTGTCAAATTGCTAAGCCGTTGTATAAATCACTATCGCTTAATTCTTGTGTTTCATCAGGCCCGTTAGCGTCTTATCTTTAATAAGACAATATAACAAGATTTAATATACAAAACAAATAAAATCTGTCTGAGATAAAGCTCTCGAGGGCTTCTATTGACCCTTATTTAAATCCAGTCGTTTACTGAGGAAGGGCATATTGAATGTGCTTAAAGCTGCGAAAAACAATGAAGTCAGGCGATTGGTCATAAACAAAACACTTTCATTCACAAAACGTGTTGAAGTTTTCCATTTTTAGCGGTATGGCATGATTTGATTTAAGCACTATTTTTAATACAGCGGTATAATATCTTCTTTTGATATTCATTCTCTTTATTTATTTGTGAAGCCAGCTCGTACCCTTATTCTCGGCAACAATAAACTGATATAAAATGAAATCCTAGTTTTTAAAAACCTTAAAGCACTTAAACAAATTCCATAAAATTTAAAGCAATTGAATTGGAGGTCTGTCACTTTGCATAAATTTATTTTAGGTGATAGTACATCCAAATAGAGAAATCTAGAGAGAAATAGAGAGTATAAGAAATATTGGATGTGTAATGATTATTGCTATATGAGTGACAACTATATATTATATGTAATATTGCCAATACGCTCTATATGCATTAGCTTTAAATTGTATTTGCAAACTCTGACTGTATTTTCATAACAACACACGCACGCACTCGTGCGCACTCACACACACGAGCGCTCACATTTTATACCGAATGCTCATTTATTGTAGCGTTCAACTTTTATCAAGTATTCTATAGGGGAGCGTGGAGTAGAACGGCGAATCCATAATGGTTCTCTCAACTGGACAATATTTGAGTTCTGCCTCGAGATTAAAGTAGCTATGATTTTAAAGAGGAGAGCAATTAAAACAATAGCGATACAGGTGTGCACCATAAATTACAAGACGGTGCGTATCTCGTGGGAATCGTGATAAGGTCCGAGGACCGGGCCCAGTCATACCTTGGGTACCAGTCAGTAGTAACCCATTCGGAACACTTCGCACATTTCTTAGATCAACCGGGTTAGGTCGGTGATTGCCGAGTAGGTACAATTACTGTAATTAAATAGATTAGCGGCGAGTTTATAAGATTATACTCATTAAATACATTTCTCGCGGCCATTTAGAAATCAATACGTGTTACTACTTGAATGAAAGTCACCGTCATACTGGGCAGGATAACTTTATTCAACTTCAACTTTTTATTCAGGCATGTCGGCAAATAATATGCCATTGGCCGTTTACATAAATAAGTGAAAATACGACCATATGACGTAAACATATAAACATACATTCACTAAATTATATACATAAGACTTATTCACAAAAATAAGTTATTCTTCAATCCTAAAATGTTCGCACAACTCTAAAGACTGTCACGAGGTGGTCTCCGAGGTCGAGTGTTCACTATCATTTAGCCTCTCGTCGCTCCATGCAGGGTCTAGCGACGTCTGGATACCCGGGGTTTCATGTGAGAAAGCCTTCCAGCTGGTTTAATTTAGGTCGGTGGTTTTGCCTAGATGCGTCTGTGCTCTAGGGGTCTCCCGCATCATCCGGTTATTACTTGAAGTTTTTAAAAAGAATTACCGGTAAATACATACCTCAATACCAAAAATAGCCGACAACTGTCAGGAAATCAGACCCTGGAAGCTGTTCCTTATCACTGCACAGCTGTAAAAAAACCACACACACACACACACACACATTTGAAACAATTATTACCAATTTAACTAATATCCGAGAATAATTCAATGAATTAAACATAAGAAAGAATACATGATTAATGTATTTGTATAATGTATATACATTTTATATGCGGTGTCATTAAATTTTATATTTGAATATCTAAATTAATTTAACTCAGTTAAGTAATAAATATTTGATACATATTTAAATGAATATTATGATCATATGTCAGGTCACAGTATGAGATACTGGTACACTTGAGTTTTTTTCAAAATCAATGTTCATCGCGTATTTCATGTTTGTCCTGTTCATTTATTTTACAATATAACTTCTTCTTTTTTCTTCTTTTTCGTCTCTTCATAAGCTGTATAATACATTTGCTCCTCATTTTACCTAAATGGCTCAATTACCACTCTTTTCTCTGTATTATTATTATTATTATTATTTATTTATTTCAGTCTCATTCATGTACAAAACAATTAAACAGAAAATTATAAAACATGAAAATAGCACATGACCATTCATAATTTGAATTACAAGAGACTTTTGTAATACATTTAGGTAAACATTAAAACTCAAGACATATCGTACTGATATTAACATCATAAATTGTGTAAAACAAATAACAGAAGCCTATCTAATAAAATAAAATAAAAAAAAACACATATATAAATAAATTACTTACATAGATAAAATTGACGACGTTGAAGAATATTAAAACAGGTTTTGGCACATTGTCTGATTAAACGTTGACTAGAGAACAATAAAGTGAATTTGTTTGCTTTACTAAGATTCATAAAGTTGGGATAAAATGCATTTGATTTATAATATAAATCTGATCTAAAATCATCATATAAAGGACAGACTGTATGCCGGTCTATTGGTAAAGCTTTAATTGCTAGGTCCAGACTGATTAAAAGTGTCACAATAAAATGTGAGTTTATAGGGGGTATTAGCGATATGGAAAGTACTAGTATAATCTACATAGGGTAATTATTTTTGTTTTTATTTTTTTATAATTGATGTCGTTAGTATCATCGCAAGTATCATTATTATTACATATACTCATATTATCATTATTATTACATATACTCATATTATCATTATTATTACATATACTCATATTATCATTATTATTACATATACTCATATTATCATTATTATTATTATTACATATACTCATATTATCATTATTATTACATATACATGTACTCATATTATCATTATTATTACATATACTCATATTATCATTATTATTACATATACTCATATTATCATTATTATTACATATACTCATATTATTATTATTATTACATATATTCATATTATCATTATTATTACATATATTCATATTATCATTATTATTATTATTATTACTACATATATTCATATTATCATTATTATTATTATTATTACTACATATATTCATATTATTATTATTACTACATATATTCATATTATCATTATTATTACATATATTCATATTATCATTATTATTACATATACTCATATTATCATTATTATTACATATACTCATATTATCATTATTATTACATACACTCATATTATCATTATTATTACATATGCTCATCATTATTATCATTATTATAAACATTAATGCATATATAATTTCATCAATGTTCTTTCTCTTCTTTTTTCCTTTCAATTATATCAGTCCTTGTCCAACCTAAGAAGATCTGTAGAAAAGCCAGATCATGCCGAGGGCATCTTATCAAGAGATTGATAAGAGGCAAACCTCGCTAGAACAGTTCAGCGACAAGAATAGAGTTTGGAATCAAGACAAATGAAAAGTGAATATAGAAGTTTGACAAATGATGTAAAAAATTATCTAATGAGATAAAACAGCAGAGGACAATTATTGCGGTCAGTACAGTCTTTCTGTTTTTTTGTTTTTTTGTTGTTGTTGTTTGTTTTTTCTTTTGTTTTTTTCTTTTTTTTTTTTTTTTTTTTTTATCCATGGACGATAATAATTGAGGGGACAATTAAACACTAAAATAATATAATTAGACAGATTTGATTGCATCATTTTAAATCATATCATTTACTTAAAGTATTTTATTAACAGCAGAGAAAAATCCATTGTTTTCTATGCTATTTCAAGTTCAGAAAATTAATGCACAACATTTTATGAATATGTACATGAATATTCATGAGGTGAAGGATTTGACCATAAGATAAGTTCATACAGTTTTGCCGCACAGTTAGGCAGACATACTTATGAATAGACACATTAATATCTACGAGTTTACTTTTTTAACTATTGTCATTGAAACTTTAATTTGTTTTAAATATTTAGACAATCTATTGTCGGTTAAGTGAAGAAATTAAAGATTTTCTGAAAAACGAGATATCGAAAAAAATGTTCTTTTTTAATTTATTTTCTATTTTCGTTTTTAAACGTTTAACTATGAAATTGTTTGTTTTTTTCTTATCTACGAATTATGTTTAGTTATTTTTAGTTATTTCAATATTACGATTAATCATAGGGTCATGGTTAAGTTTACACGAAATGATATTTTGTTTAACGAATGAAGTCCCGATTTTACGAAAATTAATACTTTAATGAGTTGCTAGTTCGTTTTCATGATATGATATAATAAATAGTTTTTTGGGAAAAAAAGTTTGTTCATCTTTCAGTGTTTTGCCATATTTATGATAAAGCATAATGTATAATTAAAAATTTCTATAAGCAAAAAATAAAAATAATGATATCGTTACTTAAAAAACAATATTATATAAATAATCATTTTCATGGTGTACTAATTGCATTAAAAATCCTCTAATTATGCGCTCACTTGCTGTATTTGTTAATAAGATATTCCCCATTGATATTGATTTAATATTTATCAAAAAATTATATATAACAGAAACAATGGGGTTTGGATTACAACTGATGAGCCAGTGAGCAGTCATTTAATGGAATGGGTGCTGGTGCCGCCCTCTACTGGCGTGGCCATCCCTCCGAAGTTGCAGAACCAATATCATTCCGCGCTGTTATCAGTCAACAGCCATTGACACCCATTCCCAGTGTGAAACTGCCGAAATCAAACAACCCAGAGATAAATAACACCTATTAGATATGTCCCGCGCAATTGCTAAGTCGCAATCACTTACAGATTCGTTTGAAATATTCACGGACTTGGGTTCAAAGACATTTCTCAATTTTTTGTGAATCAATATTTCTGATATTTGAGAGGAACGTTGATAATTTTGAAAGAGACATATGGACAAATAAATTAAGATGTAATATGCTACAGTGTGATGTAAACAGTTTGGGGGAAAACCTTATTACTTTTGATAACCCGGTATTGTTTCGAAAGCATCGCTGACTAGTGGTGGAAAAAGGTCATAATACAAATAGCTTAAACTCTTAAAAAAGAAAGAAGTGTTACAGGAATTCGTTTATTACTCAATTGAGTGTTTGTGAAAATGGCATTGCAGGAACCAGAGACAACTATTGTGCAAGGAAAAGTCCCTAAGGGAAACAAATACTCAATTGATATGATATTAGGCAAACTAATGAATGACTCGAATAAGAAAGACGATAACGATAAGACAGCGGAACGTGAAAACAACCCAATCGAACTTTCTATAGATAAAACAACTGTGAGCGAAGATGCTGAAAAGGAAGAAGACGTTGCACAAGAAGCTGTGGATCTCTCAAGTCAGACAGCGCTGACATTAGGTAAACATGCTTAACCCTTTAAAATTATTCTCATTACTTTTTGCATCTACCGGTATTTTATTTTCATGCAAAATCTGTGAAATCACTCTTGCTCAAATATGGATTTATTTAATTTATTTTATGTTCAATTATTGATGACTGTTGAATCATACATGACACGTTCGGTAAAGCTTTAATGAATATTCTGTTTGTTGTTGTTGTTGTTTCTTGTCTTTCAGAAGTGTTTTTATTAATATGTTTTATATCAATTATTTAAGTATTGATTGACCAATTTTGAAGTAATCAATAATGATGGGGATTGTTGTCTGCCCAGACGTGATTGTAATATAACTGATATATAACTGTATATTTATAATAGAAATACATGTAATTTGAGTGTATGCCTTTTTGCAACTTAGTATATTTTCGGAGTGCAAATGCGTCAATTTACTGATTAATTAAGATTAATTACTAATAAACATGCAATAATGTGTAAATGTTTGACCTTGTATAAAATACCATATTTCGATTAATATTAATGTACATCAACTTTGACATAAATCAAAGTGCCTAAAAGTAGTATTTTGTGACAGAAAATTATTTATTCTATTTTTCTGGTCAACCTATACCAAATACCTAATAGTTCCAGCGTTTTAGTAAGAGCAACTCAAAATAAACGGAAAACTGCAGTGAAATTAATTCCAACAAAATAATAACAATAAAGTTATGAAGCTAGTGCCTTGACTAGACAGTCTACTATGGCTTTGAAAGGAACTTATTTAACTAAAATAAAAACTTCTTATGTTCATAAAACCCTTGTAACTATTTTGTAATATAGTCAAATTTGATGTCTTTCTATTCCAATGCATATTACTCAATTATTGTGTACACGTAACAACACAGATTAACTGATTCAAACATCCCCTGGATATATTATAGAAATTTGTTCTAAGGCCCTAATTTTAATAATTTATATCATTTTTACATTGACTGGGAAACAAATTATTACAACTTTTACTAATCCTTCTCGACGGTATCTGGACAGAGCCAGTATTTTGTGTCCTAGAATGTCAATAAATATTCTTGCCCACAGTGGAGTTCGAATCAATAACCTTCTGGCTACCTCTGGATCAAAGCGGTCTCCATGTCGGGTTCTAGCTAAGTAGAATAGCTGCAGCACCTGTGGTTCCATAAATACACCCGATATGTTTTTGTACCACCTAAATACACTTAGTCATTGCCATTTTATCAAATTCAGTTTTAAAACTGGAAAATGCAGTCTGACTTTACTATGTCATTACTTGCATAGATGTCTATGATTTCAAAAACATGTATAGGAATATAAATATTAAATAACCGGGAACAAAAGCAAATAACAAAGAAACAAGGAAAAAAAATGATAAGAAGATAAATTCATTCATCCATTAACAAACTGACGAATGAATGGTTAATTAGAAATACTATATAGTGGTGGCTGATTTACTGGTGCATATTGAGTAACGGTAATCTATTTTAACTCACTGAAAATAGATTTTTTTTTCATGAATAGCTCACTTTTTAAAATTAGTAATGAAGGATTCAATGTGTGTTACTTGAACATATTAGATACAGCAAAAATAGCACTGTAGTTGTGAATGTATCCTTTATATTTTCTATATTTTGTCAACAGCTATTAAACTGTACAATTGTATTTATGTTCCCTAATTATTAAACATTTCAGATCAGAAAAAAATACAATAAACTTTCACATAACTACTTTGATAATCTGTGTCGAATTCCATGATCTATACGTAGTGCTGGGTGTTACCAATCAAAATTTCACCAATCTTGTTACTGTAAAAGTTCTTGTCAATTCATTTACTTGAAAAGTTAACAATACAGGAACAGTGTGGTACGTTTCTACCTAATTAAGAATTAAGGTATTACTTAGCGCTTAGTATAGTTGGTGGAGTTAGAGAGATACACGTTCTTATTAAGAATTTAGGTATTACTTAACGCTTAGTATAGTTGGTGGAGTTAGAGAGATACACGTTCTTATTAAGAATTTAGGTATTACTTAACGCTTAGTATAGTTGGTGGAGTTAGAGAGATACACGTTCTTATTAAGAATTCCACCAACAATATGTAGCACTATGCAATACATGTACTTAAATTCTTAGAATAGCCAGAAATGCGCTCCACCATTTTAATTTTACCACCTACTCAAGTCCATAACTAAGTTTAGATAAACTATTTCCTTAAAAACTAAACATATGTCTTACGAAATGAAATGTTTTGGTATTTTTATTAGAAAGATAAGAAAAATGACATTCGCCTTTAAGTATTAGCTAATACTTGGCACTGAGTAATGTGGAATGACAGTCGAGCCAGATGACCACTGTCCCCGTAGTGTCGTATTGAAGAGGTCTCACCCTGCATGCCATTAAACTGATGCAACGTGTGTTAATCTTTGAGAATATAAAAATACACATACAAAGTGCCGGCACTTGCTGTTTTCCTACATTCATTTTAACCGTAGTCTGCATCATAAATAAATGGCATGTATTACCATGATTCATCCGTGAAAAAATTACATGATTATTAGAACAGAACTTACTATATTTTGACTTATACATCATAAAATACATCTTAATAAAATATCTGAAATACATACTAGTAAATCAAAATGAAGGAAAACAAATACGAAACTTAATTGCCATGACAATAAGTCTCAGAATAATATACAACGTACATGTAATTAAAGTATAAAGATAAACTGACTGATTATATTTGTTGTGAGTTTACGCGTTTTATCAAATAAGGTGGGAAAGGTGAAAAAATGTGACATTGTCCATGTATCAATAATATATTTTCCTGATTGCATATTTCATTAATATATAGAACTTATCAAATTATTCATTCACTCACTCATGTAATTGATATTCAATTCAAAATAAGTATTTTTTAAAACAAGTGTGTGTTCAGTTTCTTAAAGTAATTCAATTTTAATGCATTCCATGTCACTTTGAAGATGTTTCCACCATTTCGGCCTAACCACACCTAATGGCTAATAATTAACTTACTTATTTGTAAATAATTAACTTCTCTATTGGATTTACTTATCTAGTGATGAGGTTCGACCTCAAATGAGTGATCAGAATAATCGGAAGACCGAGGCGATTCGATAATCGATTAATGATAGACTGAACAAAATTCACTCTAGATACTTTGCTGATTCCCATTTGCTACTTGCATATCTCTGAATACTCAGTTCTGTTGATATTGGAATCTGGGCCGAATTCCATGAACAATTCTTAGCGCTAAGTAAATACTTGATGGCGAATTTTTATTCGTCTTGTTTCTCTTATGAAAATACCCAAACATTTCATTTCTTTACAATTATTGTTAGTTATGAAGGTATTAATTCATTTCGGCTCAGTCATGTACTTAAATATTTCAAAAAGTAGTAATAGTAGCATGTGTATCTACTTAGTTTAAGAACTGAAGTATTACTTAGCGCTAAGTATTGTCGGTGGAATTCGAGCCAGAACAAAAGTGCCAAGCAGTTTGTCGAGAAAGATTGTAGTTATTATTTCAGTAATTACTCAAAGGGAACGATAAAAAACTATCGACGCAACAAAATCGGGACATCGATTAACACCAGTAAAACATTGTGCAGTTAATTATTGCAGATGGAGACATAGTCTGTCATATACAGTAATACCTCGAAAACGAGAAGACCATTTGGGCCGTGATCGGGTTTATAAGGTTTTATAAGAAACAAACGAGGGTAATCGGTCCTGAGAATGATTGCAATAGTGACGTGGTCTTAAAAATTATGTGGTCTTAATAGTGTTGGTATTTTAAAAGTGCAGTGGTCTGAACATATATTGTAGAAAGGTGGTCTTTAATATACATAGTGTGTGTGGTTATCTTGATTGTGTCTAAAAACTTCCTTCATCAAATGTCTCTTCAAACGTCTACTGCTTGTGAAACCTATGGTGGACCAATCAACGTGTACCAATCTCATGGCATTCTGTTTTATATCAACGTCAGGATAACTGTAACAGTTCATAAAAGATCAATTATCTAGCACTGTACAAATAACTTATGGAAGGAACTTAAGTTTACTTAAACGGCTGCTTCCTGTGGAAGTTAATCCCGGCAATACATCAAGAGCCCTGAGTTAAAAAGGTTCATGCATTCACTTGATCGTAATAATGGATCTCTGTGAAGGTTCCTTTAAAAGACAGTCTCAATTTATGATTGGAAGACGAGACGTATTGCAACAGAAAGTGATTAACTGATTTATAATAGGATATTGAAACGGTGAAAACACACTTCTGAGGTTTGAATTTTGTGAGCCATGGGGCTAGTTTAAACAGAAAAAAAAATGATAAAAAATAATATGCTGGTGTTATTTACAGTGCAAACATCACACATGTCAAAAATAAGACCATATATAGGAAAAGGGTTATATGCAGTTTTTACTTTTAAAGAATTCATTTAAGGAAGTGTATTTACTGGTAAATTATATGGCCGGGCATTGGTCTAGTATTTGATATATTGATGTCTTATACATACGTTTATATGATCATGTTTTATAATCACTACCATCAAAAATGTGATATAATGTATTATATTCTTTAATTTTAAAATAAAAAACATGAAAAGACGACATACGCCATTATAAACACAATTATTAGTTCCCAGCGACAGTGTTGCCGTCTAAGAGAGATATAAAGATGTCTGACTGTGAAACCATGCTTTCACACCCTGATACACTGTCCTGACTCAGCCATCCAAACCCATGTTCTCGAAAATATAAATGGTACTTAAGTATGATTTTCGTACTCAAACTATGCCCATTAGTTTCAATAAGGATTTGAGTATGATGCTCAAATTTGATTCTGAGATCGTTCTTAAGTATTTTCGAGAACACAGGACCAGAACTGCCTTTATATGCTGCGTGTCAAGCATAGGAAACACAACAAAATCATATTTAATTGTTGGTGTGTCGCAGCCGGAGGTCGACCCGACAATCTGATGGTTACAAGGCTGAGACTTGAAACGCAGGTACACAGGCACCCATTGAAACTTAGTTGCATACTGTTGTTTCGCTATATATGTAAATAAACAGTGCTTGGATTAAATTTAATGCTTGATTTACAATCTGAAAGCATGCATTTTCGGAATTGCATTAAGGTTATGTGTATTGCAATATTTAATATTGTTGCCCTAGGACATGTAATCTACTTGTTATTTATTTATTTATTTATTTATTTATTTATTTATTTATTTATTTATTTATTTTGTGCGCGCTGCCACTTTACCAGGATGTGAATTTTGGGTCATTACTTAATTTCAAATATTTTAATACATGCATATAATCATGACATAAATCACCTTTTTTATTTTCATGTTAAATAATTTTGAAACAGTTTACGATTTAATCGAAAATGCTCTTGGCCAAGTCTTATCTCTTTTCAAATCAAGTGTATATGATGTTAAACGTGAATGGAAGACATATCACATGAAGAAAATTTGAATCTAAAAATATATCGACAAATCGCTTCCTGTTAGTTTTTATGTTTAAAATCATTAATTGGGAAATCATTCATTACAACTTATACAATCCTTCTCTATGGTTCCTGTGTTGGACCAGTATTTTGCGTTTGAGATGATTGACCCCAACGGTTGGCCCCAACAGGTTTCAAAGCAACAACCCCCAGAGCCGTATATATGTACTATACCACCGGACCACAAAGCCGGCTGTATATAATATACCTCCGAACCGCGGCGCCCTTATTTTGTATGGTATCATGATATAAGTTATACCATTATGGTATATCATTTTATACTTCTCAAGTGCAAAAAAAAAAAAAAAAAAAAAAGAAAAATGAATACGGTGGGAAAAAATAAATATGTCTTTTATGGTTGTCGCGTTCCCGCTTTCCCGTCGGACATACGGGGTTTTTATCCCTTCTTCTTCCCGCCGACTCTTTCATGTCAGTAGAGTAGACGCATATTGACGTTACCTGTCCCGAGATTAAAGTTGAACTTATCCACCTTAGCCTGATAAAATGACCCTTTATTTCAACCGTTCTTCATTGTACTCGGTCTATTAAATCAAAACTTCGAATAATCCACGATTTCATCAAAAACTAAATTTGTATCTAAACCAAAGGGTTGAGCTAACATTCATGACCGGTATCAAAGAGGAATAATTTTCTGTTAGGTAATTGAAAACTCAATTTGTGTTTGATAAATGTGCCGGCCACTCGAAGATTCGCTATGCAATATTCCTCGACTGACATCAATGTAGTAATAAATTATCAGCGCAGGTTATTTGAATGAAAATTTCAATTAATCGCCTCCCATTGCCGTAACTACGAAACCATTGAAAAGGTTACTCATTTGTTAAGATGAAACTAGCAATATACCGATTAATTTTTAGATGTTAATCAGTCATTACAAGATACAGTCGTGTGCCAAGGGTTTAAATTAATGGAATTTATCTCTGAACAAATTATGTACGGATATACAAAGTGTTGAGATGCTCTTGGACTTATCTGCCATAAGTGTTGGTCAAGTATATTCAGAATGGGTTAAGTCACTTTTTTCAGCAGATTTGAAATGCTTTAAGTTTAACCCTCTCCGACTTTGATAGAAATTGGAAAAAAACTTGAATTTAATATAAACAGACAGACAGCTATCTCGCTAGCCCTGATAATGGCGCTCTCATGATCCTTTATATAGGAGGAAACTATATAATGTCTAACGTCGAAAACAGACCTAGGTATCCTTTGAATTAATGTCTTATTATACTTACGATCTTCTATAAATGAAATAACAAGTACATGTACACATATATACACAGGTAAATATGTAATATACACACGTATGTGTGCACATATATACACATACATACGTTTACAAAAATATATACGTACAAAAAATATACCCAATATATGCAAATACACACACGGTAATTTTATAAGGTCCACTCATAATTAATTTAAATAATTCCTTTTAATTATTATTATTAATTTAACGGATCTTCTGTATTTCAGAATTAGTCTAATTAGTGAGCCTTTCTGTATTTCAAAATAAGTATGATTAGTGAGACTTTACTGTATTTCAGAATAAGTCATATTAGTGAGACTTTACTGTATTTTAGAATAAGTCTGATTAGTGAGACTTTACTGTATTTCAGAATAAGTCTTATTAGTGAGACTTTACGTATTGATACAAAGAAATAAGTCATATAGTGAGACTTTCTGATTCAGATTAGTCTTGGAAAGTATTCAATAGTCATAAGATTCGAATAACTCAATAAACTGCGATTATTGACTTTCTGACGACAGTCTTCAAGTAACAGATTATTCTGTAAATAAAAAAAAAAAACACTTTTTTTTTCTGTTGGCAGATGTTGGAGATTCGGAAACGATAACGCATCCAATCGGTGCCCATGACAGTGATCACGTTACTTCAACCTCCAATGAAACTGCGGATATCTCGACCTTGTCTGACGACAGTCTCCCAAGTCCAACAGGGACATCATTTTCCGGTATATTCCTCTTTTCCTCTACGCTTTTTTTCTATCCCATTTTTCCTGGTCTTTAAAGAATGTCTAAGTGTAAAAAAAAATTCAGATATACGCGTGTTTATATGTTAAATACTTCATGCGAGTGAAAATGTTCTTAACCCTTTAAGTGACATAGCACAATACAGTATTGTATTTTAATATCTTATTTTTTTGTTTGTTTGTGAATTTCATTTCCAAACAACAATGAATTATTTTTAATTTCAATAATAACAGTATAAGTTATCGGATAACAGTCACCGGTTGATTTACTTATGTTTTTAAAATGAAAATGCATGCGTTAATATGGGTTTTAATTTTCATAGATAGATAGATAGATAGATAGATAGATAGATTCTTTTAAATTATGACTACTAATCCCAATAGCGCTCTATAGTACCTATATTCCTGTATAACTGAGTAATTATGTTTCTTTACAACTTATTAGTCCTACCTATCATTTCCCTTACTTCAGAAAAAAAAAACTGACCTATTTTATTACATGTTCATGTAAATTAATTAATGTAAATGCTTCAACAAACACATACAGGTTTATGGTTCTAAGATTGTTATACAATTCGTCGTTTTTCTAAACTTCCTCACTCACACATATATCTATAAAGAACGGATATTCATAGCAAATATGAAAAAGAAAAATAAAGGTTGACGGCGTTTCAGCGGTTTTTTGTTTTTCTAACGGACATATTTTTTTTTTAAATTTTGTACATATGTACCTTAGACTATAATTAAAAGATATATGAATTAAAAAAGCGGGTCATCATGCATGGAAAATACACTTCGGGTAAAAATAACCATTTTGTCTGAACTATGAAATTATATATATATATTTATTTATTTTTTCTTGAATGGACAGATTTCCTTTATTATTTTTCAGATTCCATCTTTTGGCATAAAGGCTTTCTGAAAATGTAAAGAAAATATATACCTCTCCACATTTGATTTTTTTATTGAAATATTAGCAAAATTTGCATAAAAACACTAAAATGTGACGTTTTGGACCCTCAACATTTAAAAAATATACTGTTAATCATGTTTTTAATACAAGAATCTTAACATTTTGGGTTTCCATTTACATTCTGCTAAAAATAAATGAGAAATTAAAAATAGGTTTTACCACAATTAAAATCAGTGGTAACTCGCTGAAATGTCCTTAAGTATATGTACGAGTATACACAATTAAGTCTTTCCTGTGTGCTTATAGAAATAGGAGAGATGCAACAGTTTCGCGGCCATCACTCATTTCATTATCATCTACATAAAAGATTTCTTTAATAACATTTTTTTTTAACACGGGTGTCTATCAATATGTTAACTTGATCGCTAAATGTTGATCAGTATCATTTCTCAAATATGTATATTTTTAAAACGGTATGCTATTGAATTATATATACATGCAAATGTAGCAATAAAGTCTATGTCACAAATAAGTATTTAGAAGAAAAAGTGTATCACAGTAAATGTTTGAAGGATGTTTCAAAGCAAAATAAGCATGATGTTTGTTTTCTTTATGGCTATCTAAAGGATAATAATAAACTTACTAGTGAAACTAAATAGCGGATCAATTCAAGAGGCACGTCACAATCTACTCCCCCTTTGTAATAGAGAAATATGAATACTCTTAACTTTATTCCATTAGCGTCTCTATATACGAATATTAAATGGATCTGAACTTTGGGGTGTCTATAATTATCGTGAAATTGATAAGTGACATAGAGAACTTTGTTGATGTGTTTAGTGATGTATTTGCGAAGTCTATACAAAGTACGTCTTCCTGAGTTCGATTAAGACTATCCCTTGGTTTGCCCCGTAAAATCTCGTGCTTATGCGCAGTTACAATTAATAATAATAATAATGATAATAATAATATCTTTATTTTTAGAGGATAACATATTTGGCAATGCCATTCTTCCATGTGATCCTCTTAACAATAATATAATACAAATTGTAGGTATGAACAGTTGGGGAAAATATCACTAACATATGATAAATCATCACAATTTGCTAATTTATGTTTGGTAATGAATAAAAAAATCTTTAATTGAAAATAAACAGTTACTTTGAAAAGATAAAAAAGTACCCGGTATTATATAAAAGCAAAGCCTTCGTTTATATAATCCCGAACTCTCTCGCACAGGGTCGGACGAGCACGTGATGAAGAAGAGGCGGTTCCGAACGACGTTCACAGCGGAGCAGCTTAAATGCCTGGAGGAAGTGTTCAATCTCACACACTACCCGGATGTTAATGCACGAGAGGAACTGTCACAGAAAACCAACCTGCCGGAAGCACGTGTTCAAGTATGCTTCTGATCTCTTAGAAACAATTTGACTGGCTTTAATCTTTAGACATTTATCTGTAAATCTACCTTAACTCTCGCCCTTGAGTAAACCAAGGTAGTCAAAAAGAACTAAACAACTGACAGCTTTCTCCCCGACGGTCGCCGGATAATAACGTTTGATCCATTTAATGACATAAAAACTTTCTCTCATGGCAACGTCGTTTAGGTTACCCATGGTTAATTATCGGGGAAAAAATATAAAACTAACATTCTTCGTAATTATCAACGATATTACATGCACGGCATCCCGAAAATATAAAACAAACATTCTTCTTAATTATCAACGATATTACACGCACGGCATCCCCAAAATATAAAACTAACATTCTTCTTAATTATCAATGATATTACATGCACAGCATCCCGAAAATATAAAACTAACATTCTTCTTAATTATCAACGATATTACATGCACGGCATCCCGAAAATATAAAACTAACATTCTTCTTAATTATCAATGATATTACATGCACGGCATCCCGAAAATATAAAACTAACATTCTTCTTAATTATCAACGATATTACATGCACGGCATCCCCAAAATATAAAACTAACATTCTTCTTAATTATCAGAACAGAACAGAACAGAACAGAAATTTTATTTGGACTTAAGCATACATAAGCTCATCGTCATACATCACAGATATAAATATAATAAATTGGATGTTTTGTCGCATGCACTCAAAGATACACATTTTTTATACTTATTTATAATTTTACTTAGAATTACAAAGCTTTAGTACGTTATATATATATATATATATAATATATATATATATATATATACAAACACACACACAAAAACACCGTTCATGTGAGAGTGAACAAAAAATAAACAAAACAAAGAGACGAAGAAAAAAACTAACATAAATTACAATAAACAAATCAAATATCATTTGAACAATTGATGATATTTTACTATTTTATCTTAAATATATATAGCCATTATACATACGAAAAATAATTGCATAAATACACATACTAAAACGCACACACATCTATATATAATTATCAACGATATTACATGCACGGCATCCCGAAAAAGTAAACCTCGCACTATGCAACCTTTCTATAGCGCTTCATTAATTTGAATTAGAAATAAATGAACAATCTAAACTGTTTGATTCATTGGTGGATTCTATTCTTAATTATAGCGCTGCCATTTGGGGAGACATTGAAGCAAATTCTCTATAATTAATTAATTGTAAATTTACTGAAAAGTTTGTGTGTTAAAAAAAAATCCAAAAACATTGAAACCCTGTATGGTAAGACGAGTAGATATACTTTTAAACTTATAAGGCAAATAATTATGATAAAATATTGGGGAATTATTCTTTCTTCCAATTATTCACTTTCAACATCTATTTACAAACTTTTAAAATATGATGCAAATAACAATTCAAATTATAAAGGCATGAACAGGGGAACACAAACTAAAGATATCTTAGAACCCAACGGAATGTCATATATCTGGGAAAATCAATCATTTAACAATCTACAGTTTGCTGAAGTAAAACAACATATAAAGAATATTTGTAAACAAAATTGGCATTATAATATAATAATTCAAGCAGACATATTTAAACATTTTGATTTGGTACAGAAGTATAGAACTGCCCTAACAAATTTTAGACTTTCTTCTCACGATCTAGCGACAGAAACAGGGAGATATAAAGGACCTCAAATGTTTAAAATGCAACATGGGAGTACGTATCTGAAACAGAATATCATGAACTATAACTTTGTCCAAAATACAGATCTAAATTCTTATAATAATAATAATAACAAAATCTTTATTTATAGAAGGTAGATCAGTAAGTTTACAAACATTGTAAGTATAACTTCTTTACACGAGGCCTTCTGAAATAAAACATCAATGTTGTGTAGAATAGGGATAAAATATAATAACAAAAAACAAAATAAAAACAAGTCTTAAGTACTCAATAGAAATCACCATATTATTGTAGATGTCCAACAATAAGAAAATTGGAATCAATTCTATCATCTGAATAAATATTATTATTGAATAATCTATCCATATTGATTTATTTTTTAATTGAAAACCTGATGTAA
>CM037780.1:6597830-6647830 GCA_021229015.1 Solen grandis | reverse complement strand
AAATTTTATTTTTCTTTGAGTATACCTCATTATAGATCCCTTGAAATCTTTGCTTTATAGCTGGAAGTTTTGTTCTGATGTTGCAGTATTTTCTGAAGTACCTGCTTCCTTATCTTCTAGTAGAAATTCACTAGACCAGTGAATGTATTCTTGTACTTTTGGAATTCAATCAGTACATTAGATTTATAGACCTCTTATACTGAACCGTTGCACTTACCCATTGTTAAGGGACTGTTTTCCATCTATTACTAAGTTAAATTATTTAAACAGTATCACAGACAAACCCATGTGTTCTTTTGTGTATACTTTGTCATCCACTGATCACATGATATCACAGTGCAGCTATTGGATAAAATGAGAAATTGATTTGAAAATTTTGATTGTAGAAATCTTTTAGTTTATTCTCTTCATATTTTTAAGGGTTTTGAAGGTTTTCTAATGGAACTTTTGACTATGTGTTCTAGGTGTTCCACAAACTGAAGAAGTACACAAAACAAGCAGACTTTACCCCAGACACAGTGGGCAAGGTGTCTGAGGCATGCCGCTCCATCTGTGAGTGGGTGCTTGCCCTTGAACACTACAATGAGGTCTACAAGGTAAGTATTCTTATCTTAGTTTCACCTGGCATTTTTGTATGTTGATGTGGGGTAATTTTCATTTAAAAAAATGCCAGATGATGGAAAAGTCCAGAGCGAAAAAGGGTTCCGTTTTATATTTGCAAAGTTTTGAATTCTGTTACCAATAGCAAATTTAAATAGGTCTTGGGATAGAAATTGCCCTAATTGTCTGCTGTGATGTACATTTTTATTTATCATGCTGTTTGCCGTGACACACCTTAAAGAAAAATGTTAAAAAATTATTAAGAGAAACAGAAACTGAAGCGCATACGCATTAATCCTGTGTTAAATGTAATGGTATAAATAACCTTAGTTGTAATATGGCTCGTAAGTAATTCCAGGGGGATGTTATGTGTTAATATGGTCTGCATGATTACTTGTATTATCTGCAGATGGTGAAGCCCAAACAGAAGCGGGTTGAGGAAGCAAGGGAAGCCCTCAAACTTGCCCAGGCCAGCCTCGCCCAGAAGCAGGCCAGTCTTAAGAAGGTGGGTACTGACTGACTGTATACACACCTGCCTCTCCCTCTTCTCTTCTGTTTGAGATGATGTGTAGATTTATATTATGGATATAAAGGTCTGCCAATCAAATATGAAAATGATTTATTTTTGGCCACAAATGGTTAATTAGATTGACATAAACGTAGTGATTAACAAACTTGATGTATACATTGTGTAATAGCTGTTACTGAAGTTTTCCCAAATAGATGTCAGCATTTAATTTCTGTATATCAATTACTGATTTTCCAAGAAACAGTTTTTTATATAGTTAAGATAAGAAAGCAATTTCATCTTTTTTGTCAATTATTCACCTGAAATGATAATTCACATATTGACATTTTAACTGGTAATGGAGAAATAATAATTAAAAAAATAAACAAAGCACACGTTTGAATGCTGTTAAATTTTGGTGGTTGTTATCTTGATTATGTGTCAACATATACTGCAACTATTGTGGTAGTTTTGACTGAAAAATATTATGGATTTTCATATATTCTTCCTATAAATGAGTTTAACCCTTAACGTATTATATGTATTTTAACACCTCGACAAACAGAACAGACCAAGATCAGTGTCTTCTGTTTGCTCATACAAAATTGTAGCTCGTATTCTATGCAATCTGCATGACAAAGAAAAATCTGTTGTTTCATAAACCATTTATAGTTCAGTAAATATTCATCAGGTCATAAATTGAATGTTTATGAGGTAGGGTTGAAATACCCTGTATTAGAGCAAATTGTGTCTGGGTATTATGACCATGTTACTATGGGAAGCAAAATTTTAATGGTGAACATGTCTTAAAAAAGATCTGGAGTGACATTTAATTCAGATTGTATAAAGAATATAAATCCTTGCCAGACATTCAGTTTGACCTTAAACTCCTGATATTTTGAAATTGATATGCTAACAAGCAGCAAATACTAATTAATTAAAAATGATATGACTTATTTATGTAATATTTCATAAAAATAGTTGAGTTCTTATCATTTTGTTTGTTATTATGGAGGCTATACATATGGCATAGCAAAAATCTTAAAGGTGATTTTTTTTATTCAGCCTTGTGGGGTCATCATATCCTCAGAACTTCTCATTAATAGTAGTGGCTAATATAGAATCAGGCTCACTATCACTGTCATGACTGAGTCGGAGTGTTGTCTTGTTTCCATGGTAACAGATCCAGGACCACCTGAACACGCTGACAGAGAAGTACGAGGAGAGTGTACAACAGAGGGAGTCTCTTAAGGAACACCAGAGACTGACGGAGCTCAGGCTCACCCGGGCAACCGTGCTCATCGGTGCCCTGGCTGATGAGAAGGTAGGTTGTGTATTTCTATAAAATGGTACATAAACAATGTAAAAAATTGTATAAGATGTTTTGAGGGTGTCTTTTGAAAATGCAATATTTATGAGTTGTAATGTTAATGAGATTGTTAGTACATTTCAAAGGAAAAGAAGTTTTGAAAACATAGTATGTTGAGATATACAGAAAGGCACATTAAGATTAACATACATGTACATACTGTATATATTGTATATTTAAAATTTCTCTGATATTTCAAGGTTATAACCAATATTTTCATTAGAAATATGCTATTAATTACTGAATAATTGTTATCAATTAATTACATATTAATATCTTTTATGTAAATCAGGTGAGATGGGCAGAATCTGTCAACGAGCTGGACTTCAAACTGTCAGGACTGGTCGGTGACACCCTGGTTGCTGCGGCATCTGTGTGCTACATCGGACCATTTACGTCCAAATATCGACGTCAGCTAGTAAACGACTGGGTCACCAGATGTAAAGATGGTAACATACCTATCACCAAGAACTTTGACCTCATAAAAAATTCTGTGGCAGCTCATCAGGTGAGATACGATTATTGGATGAATTGTTATCATAGTTTATATTGACCTGTAACCCTTTGAAAATGAGTACTTGGAATACTTGTCAGAATGGTATTTAACAAAATCTTCCAAGAAGATGACATTAGTGAGGATGATGTAGGTTATTTTTCTCAGCAGTAGTTGATGGGCAACAAATTGTGAATATGTAATGGGTATATGTCTTTATTATGGTTGTAGAGATGATCTTCATATGATTTCCCTAATCCATAAAAGTCAGTAGTTCTTGTCTGTGAAAGATTATGAATAGTTACTTCCAGTGCAGGTAACTCTTGCTGCCATGGTTGACCTTTAAGATCAGATATTTCCTTGTAGGACCATGCTCATCATCTTATATCAGCACTGTGTGACATGTGACCATGATCTTATATCAGACTGTGTGACATGTGACCATGATCTTATATCAGCACTGTGTTACATGTGACCATGATCTTATATCAGCACTGTGTTACATGTGACCATGATCTTATATCAGCACTGTGTGACATGTGACCATGATCTTATATCAGCACTGTGTTACATGTGACCATGATCTTATATTAGCACTGTGTACATGTGACCATGATCTTATATCAGCACTGTGTACATGTGACCATGATCTTATATCAGCACTGTGTGACATGTGAACATTATCTTATATCAGCATTGTTGACATGTGACCATGATCTTATATCAGAACTGTGTTACATGTGACCATGATCTTATATCAGCACTGTGTTACATGTGACCATGATCTTATATCAGCACTGTGTGACATGTGACCATGATCTTATATCAGAACTGTGTTACATGTGACCATGATCTTATATCAGCACTGTGTGACATGTGACCATGATCTTATATCAGCACTGTGTGACATGTGACCATGATCTTATATCAGCACTGTGTTACATGTGACCATGATCTTATATTAGCACTGTGTGACATGTGACCATGATCTTATATTAGCACTGTGTTACATGTGACGATGATTTTACATTAGCAGTGTGTGACAAGTGTCCATGATCTTATTTTATTACTGTGTGACATCAGCACTGTGTGACATGTGAACATTATCTTATATCAGCATTGTATGACATGTGAACATTATCTTATATCAGCATTGTGTGACATGTGAACATTATCTTATATCAGCATTGTATGACATGTGAACATTATCTTATATCAGCATTGTATGACATGTGAACATTATCTTATATCAGCACTGTGTGACATGTGACCATGATCTTATATTAGCACTGTGTTACATGTGACGATGATTTTACATTAGCAGTTGTGACAAGTGTCCATGATCTTATTTTATTACTGTGTGACATCAGCACTGTGTGACATGTAACCATGATCTTATATCAGCACTGTAAGACATGCACAGTGACTTTTATCTTATATTAGGACTGAGTGAAATGTGACTATGATGTATGACATGTGGCCATGGTCTTAATGCCTTATATTAAAGTGTTTTTGATTTTGGCATAATGAATTTGACCAGAGAGAGGTCTCAGCAAATGGTTAGAGAGTGTTTGACCTTTACTTGATATCAGAGGTTGTGTGTGACAGGTGCTGATCTGGCAGAACGAAGGGTTGCCCCTGGATACCCATTCCACAGCCAATGCCATCATGGTGAAGAAGAGCAATAAGTGGCCCCTGCTTATTGACCCCCAGGGACAGGCTGCAGCGTAAGTAGGGTGGTCTGTGTGTCAGCAAACATCTCAAATTGGATTTCCTTCATCCTGAAAGTCTTGAGGAGTTATATTCAGTAACATTGCAATGGAATATACACATGCAGATTGATTTGGTTGTACAGATGTAGTATTAGTTAAGGCACTTGTCTACCATTAGTGCAACCAGGGTTCAGTTCTATATTGATATGACATTGTGTGTGATAGGGTATTTGGTCATCGGTAAGGACACTTGAAGAGTTTCCTTTGTATTCTCTTGATTCCTCCCATATCAAGAATTACGTTTAGATTTTAACATTTTCACGTTTGAGTTTGTTTTCTATCCATTCGTATCAATAGATAAATAAAGTTTAAACTTCTTAAATCTCAAGTTTAGTAATAAGAGAATTAAGATCTGTAAGGTGAATGTGAAAGTTGAAATGTTTTGTGAAATGGTACCCTGGTATTTTGACCCTCTTGTCTGAAACTAAACATTTTTTTATAAACCTGAACTGGTATTCTGACTCTTATCGACAATTATTTAAACAAAACAAATGAATATACAGTATATCGTTTATTGTCCCCTTGAAAATAAGTTGTTTTTTCAACCTTTACCAAAGGCCTTTTTAACATTTCCTTGGTTGGTCTAGAACCTTTTGCTCAGATATGTCAGCAAAGAATGAATTTTATCTTTTAGATGTTTTGACTTATAGAACAGAACAGAACATACACTTTATTTTAACTTAACCACAGCCTATGGTAATATATACAAAATGCAAATAAATGTATACATGACATGTGCATATACACCTAACATTAAATAATTACAATATCAATATCATGAGAGACTGCATGTAAATGTATAATATTATTGATTATCATATATTATTCATAGCATAAACAATATTGTTTCTTCATTAGATGGATACAGGAGATGGAAGGCTCCAAACTAAAGATTGTCACAGCTACTGACCCCAATTTTATGAGAACCCTTGAATCCTCCATCAGAGTTGGAGAAGCCATGTTACTCAAGGTAATGAAATGTTTCTCTTTTACGTGAACCTTTTTACACAGAGAACTATTACATTTCCTCCAACCCTTTTCAAGTATATACATGTATGTGTGTTTGTTTTTTAGAGAATGGACAAATGGATGGCTCAAATCATCAGATTTTATTATACCCCCAGATGCAAAGTATATGGGATCTGTAATGGAATCACGTCCATCAGTCTGTTGTTCGGTTGGTCCTCTGTCTGTCCGTCTGTAGACGGGATTTGTCCGCCCTATTTCTTGGCTACCTTTGTTCAGATTTTGATGAAACTTTACAAGACTGATAAATACCAAGCCTAGTTGCGCATATTGTTATCATGTCATGGTTCATTTAATTATGAATTAGTTATGGCTTTTTTTTAAACTGTTTGACATTTTAAAAAAAGGATCTGGGGGTTTTTAAAATTTTTGTTTTACTTCTACTCACTTTGGGGTACACTGGAATGAAGCACATGATATCTATTTCTATTGACATTCACTATTCATTAGATTTTATACAATAAAAAAAAGTATGTTTACCATCTTAATATTCAAGTACAATATGGTTAATCTTAATATTCAAGTACAATATGGTTAATCTTAATATTCAAGTACAATACGGTTAATCTTAATATTCAAGTTCAATATGGTTAATCTTAATAATCAAGTACAATATGGTTAATCTTAATATTCAAGTTCAATATGGTTAATCTTAATATTCAAGTTCAATATGGTTAATCTTAATATTCAAGTACAATATGGTTAATCTAAATATTCAAGTTCAATATGGTTAATCTAAATATTCAAGTTCAATATGGTTAATCTTAATATTCAAGTTCAATATGGTTAATCTTAATAATCAAGTACAATATGGTTAATCTAAATATTCAAGTACAATATGGTTAATCTTAATATTCAAGTACAATATGGCTAATCTTAATATTCAAGTACAATATGGCTAATCTTAATATTCAAGTTCAATATGGTTAATCTTAATATTCAAGTTCAATATGGTTAATCTTAATATTCAAGTTCAATATGGTTAATCTTAATAATCAAGTACAATATGGTTAATCTTAATATTCAAGTACAATATGGCTTAATCTTAATAATCAAGTACAATATGGTTAATCTTAATAATCAAGTACAATATGGTTAATCTTAATAATCAAGTACAATCTGGTTAATCTTAATATTCAAGTTCAATATGGTTAATCTTAATAATCAAGTACAATATGGTTAATCTTAATATTCAGGTACAATACGGTTAATCTTAATAATCAAGTACAATATGGTTAATCTTAATAATCAAGTACAATATGCTAAATCTTAATATTCAGGTACAATATGGTTAATCTTAATATTCAAGTACAATACGGTTAATCTTAATAATCAAGTACAATATGGTTAATCTTAATAATCAAGTACAATATGGTTAATCTTAATAATCAAGTACAATATGGTTAATCTTAATATTCAAGTACAATATGGTTATCCCTTTGTTGGCAGAATAAGATTAGATAAAACAGTTCATTATTTCTCCCTGACTTGGATTAACAATAAGTCAATCAGTTAGAAACTGTGAATCACATTAACAGTAAAAATTAAATCATATAATCCAACTATTTACTAAATGAAATAAATTTTCAAAATGTTTACAATACGAAATAACATTCCTACCACAATATACATTTCAAGTTAAGGTAGCAACACTGGGTAATGGACAACTATCAAATTTACTGGTTTTGAATAACCTGAGTATAAACATAGTTAGTACAAAAGTTATACCCCTATCTTATGTCAAGATATCTGTTCTCAGAGTCGACAAAATATAATTAGTACCTTTGTTATTCCCCATATTGCACACATTTTTTGAAAAAAAACGGGCCTCTAATTTGTTACTATTTGGGTCTCTAAGAGACCGCGTGGAAACAATTGTACTGATAAAGTGTAATGAAAAAAAAAATGAAGTTCATTTCGATATTCAAATAAAAGGACAAATACTTTAAGATGCTGAGTATATTAAATACTATTGAAAAGATTTCTTTTATTTCCCATATTTACTTCAGGTGATAATAAACATTAACCTGCTGCTATAGTAACTGATAGTTATTTGACAAACGACAAACTAATATCTTCCTAGCGTATAAACTGATTTCCCTACACGGCGCCTCTGATAGCCCCGCCTACTCGACGTCACGTGATCGAAATAGCGGACTGCTTTTTCGGCTATATGGGGTCTGGTTATTCAGGGCCATAAATCGCATATTTTAAAATGAGATATTGGATTTTTGTTTTCACAGATCATTAGAAGAAGGTGTGAAGTATTTTATTCCGTTAAAAACCCATTTTGATGCATTTTACCGTTATTACCCAATGTCGCTACCTTAACTTGCTTACTTGTTAGGAAAAATATGCACTAGCAAAATTGAGTTATTCCCCTTTGAATGTTAATTACACTGACTAAAATATCTGCTGATTAGAAAATATCAAAGAAAACTCATAATTATTTACGATTATAAAAAACTTTATAAAAATGTGTTTTCAGTCAATAGTTATCAAGTAACAACAACCCTTAATACAAATGTTTTTTTCATACCAAGACCTCTAGCTTCATCATAATATTCATTGATGCAAATATTGCAATTGTCAACATCAATATGCCCAGTCATTCTGACAAATTAATGGAGAGTCAAAAGGTCCTGGGTTACCATATTAACAAATCAGTTTTACACATCATCTTCCTTTTGCACATTATGATGAATTAATGTATGCAGGGGAATTGGTAAGCATTCTTTTACTTTTGAGGGATCTCTCTCTATCAATACTTGGTTTCTTGAGACCACACTAGAGCTGCAGAATATCTTTTTGAACCTTTTCTTGACCACTTGGATCTTGGAGGCGTAGATGATGGGGTTGATGAGGGAGTTGAGAAAGACAAGGAGACTGCAGTAGGTGATCAGGTCCCCGCGGACCTCTAGACTGAGATGGTCCAGCATCCCAGCCATGTGAAGCACTATCAGGCTAACTGGAATAGGATTAAACAATGGAGTACTGATACTGGATGAACTGAGATAAGAGGCATGTCATTGGTTAGTGCAAGTTGCCGCAGAAAAATTAATGGAACTAGAGCATACTTAAAATAAGAGTTGTTAAAACTGTAGCAATAAATGAAATATACAGTAATTATTTACAGCTTGCACAAAATTAATGAACAGCAAAACTGTTTAATTTCCTTCTTTTTCTGTATGCATTTGGAATAAATTTGTGGTCAACCCTTGAAATTGTTATTCAGATGAAATAAAAGTATTATAATTTTATGTCAGCCATTGTATAAAATATTCAGCTCCAGATTTATGGAGCATTTTGCATAGAAATAGACATTAATATAAGAATTGAGACGTACCCACGGGTAACCAGCAGAGATTTGAGACCACCACTACTATTGCAATAGTCTTAGCCAGTCTCCAGGCATGTTCATCAAACACCAAGGATGTTCCTCCTTTGCTCCTCTGTGATTGGTTCTGAATTTTCTTGTACTGGTCCCTTGCAACATATGCTATTTGAGCATACAGAATAACTGTCACTATCATAAAGAAAAGACTGATCAGAAAATTCATTATGAAGTAACCATCGGTCAAGACACCAAAAAATCTACACACAGTCCCAGATTTCTCATCAGTCAGTTGCAGCTTTCGGTGCCATCCAAACAGGGGAAGTAAGCCAATTATCAGGGAGAGAAACCATATCACTGCTGATAACTTGATTACTCTCCCTCTGGTGATTATTTCCCGGTAATGAAGAGGATATATTATTTTGATGTATCTTTCAATGGTGATGGCAAGCAAGTGGATGTAGGAGCTTTGAGATACAGTGTAAGTCAGTCCAAACCGTATCAAGCACTCAACAAAATTCTGGAACTGCAGGAGACTGTAAGCTGTGATGTAGACAAGCATGACACCAGTGATCAAGTCAGCAATGGAGAGGGAAGAGATAAAGTAGTTTGACACGTTGGTGGTGCTGGTACGGTAAGAGAGGAGTGTGGAGATGGTGATCGCATTGAGAACGATGATCCAGATGGCAAAAGTGAGAGTGACAATACAGATGATGAAGTAAGTGAGAGGGATGCTGGCACCAGAAGGTGTCACATACAGGATCATACCCATGTCCAGGCTTTGGTTGTCTGCAATCCTGTTGAGAGACACATTTTGGTTACCACTACTGCTGCTTGTGTAGTTCATGCTGGATATGAGTCACAGATGGTTTTATGGTGATATCCCAAAACCTTGCTTATGTATTATATAATTAGTCCTTCTGTTGTTTTGTCGTAGCTGGTGCACATACTTAGTTTTAATAGGTCCTTTCTTTTTTGTCTGTCATATTTTGTTTTGCTGTTTTCTAAATGTAACCCTTTGATATCTACTACTGGATTTGATGATATCTATCACTGTCTTGATTCCTTTGATTCATGCCTACAGGTTTATAATGATGAAAATTGAAGATTTTCTAATAATTTCTTACTTTTATACAATTTATGACTTACAGTTTACAATAGTGCTATTTTCCCCCCTTTAATCTCTCTTGCATGGAATTATAATTCAGCATTGAATGTTTATTAATTAGAATGATATTCAGTGTGTAAGTTTGTGTCATTGTAACAACGGTGATTCCATTCACATCTACTTCATACTGAGAATTACTGTCCTTGCTTATTTTGTAACTTGTGGTTTTAATCTGCTTTGTTCTGTTAGAAAAGTCTGGTACATTAACTTGCTTTGTCTTGGAAAATTATGTAAAAAAACAACAACATTCTTAGCTTTCTTGTAATTGTTTAGTAGAGTTCACATTTGATTGGCACACAGACTCATAGATGCACCTGTTAATAGTTTTGTTGAGTTTTGTACTTTCTGCATTCAAAGGACAGAAAACACTGACATGGTTCAAGACTTATACTGATGATGAAATGGTGATGAAGCCTTTATTTTTTCAGCAACCTCTATTCTTGAAGTCTTTTCAATATACATTGCTTGTAATTATCAGTCTCCCTGTCATCATAGTGATAGTGTAGATCCTGCTGAATACACTAAAGATAATGTCACAAAGGATGTGTCACTTATACTTCTAGATGTTGCTGAAAAAAAAAAAAAAAGTTGAAATGTTAACACTAAAATGTAATTTAACAAATGCCCATTTATTTTCAATTTTAAACTCATTTTTTAGCTCACCTGAGTATAGCTCAGTGTGAGCTTTTGGGAAACTTGATTGTCCGTCGTCCGTCAACAATTTTGATGTTTACACACTAGAGGCCACAATTTTGATCCAATCTTCTTCAAACTTGGTCAGAATAATTGTCATGATGATATCTTGAACTCTTTTGAAAATGGGTCAGGTTGGATCCAAAAGTAGGTTAGTAGGTCAATTCTTAGAAAAATTTTGTTTACACACTAGAGGCTACAATTTTTATACAATCTTTCTAAAACTTGGTCAGTATGTTAGTAAAAATGATATCTTGAACCCTTTCGAAAATGAGCAGGGCTGGACTGAAAAGTAGGTCAGTAGGTAAAATCTTAGAAAAATATTGTTTACACATTAGAGGCTACAATTTTGATCCAATCTTACTCAAACTTGGTAAGAATGTTTGTCATGATGATATCTGGTAGGTGTTCGAAAAAAAAGTCTGGGTTAGACCACTAAATGGGCCACATGCTGATATCTTGGATGAGTTTGAATATGGGCAGGGTTAGACTGAAAAGTAGTTCACTATGTCAAATATCAGAAAACTCTTATTTACACTCTGAGGGCCTCATTTTTTTAGCCCAATCATCCACAAACTTGGTCAGAATTTTGTCATGTTTATATCTTGGATGAGTTTGAAAATGGGTGGGGTCAAACTTATCCAGTAAAATAATAATTTGCAGGTGAGTGTCATGCACAGGGCATCTGCATTTGAGTGAATATGGCATTAAGATGTTTTATTGCCATATGAGTGTTGCTTTAGAATGGGAATCTCATTTAAATTAGTAGAAACATCAATATGACCTTTGTAGCTCTAATTAATCGCGCAGGAAGATAAATTTTAATACAGCTGTTCATAAGAGCTTTTGTAGTGTGGAAGAAACAAATCTTCTATTTTATGGTATCATTAGGTTGATAGTGTTTTAATCCTTTGTATGATCATAAAAATGTGGAAAAATAAATAAGCTGAACATAACATTCTTAAAGCACTTGAAATTATTATAGTGTTTTGATGGCATTTATATTATTTGTTCTTTTCAAATAAAACATTCAAAATAGCTTTTCTTTGTGTGTTTTTTTCCCTTGTCTGTTTTAAGAAAAAAAAAAAGTCATCACAACTCCATTGCTTCCACCTCTCATGGGCTTGAATATTGATCAAACTTTTTTTTTTAAGCTTAACCATCCAATTATGAATCCGAAGGTTATGGGTTCAAACCCTGCCAGGGGTAAAAATCTTAAATGACCTTCTCAGGCGCAAAGTACTGGTCCAACCCTAGAACTGGCGAGAGGGATTTGTAAAAGTGATAAGAACTTGTTTCCCAATGGACATAAAATAAATGATTTTAAACTATTCTTACAACCCAAAAAGGTTATCCCCATCGTAAACCAACCCTGCTTTTTGCAGTAAAACATTTAAATGCCATATTTGCATGACACCAACCTGCGCATAATTTATAATGGATGAATTTTTCTCTAATTAAATCCATCCAAAATTGTGGCCTTTCTAGTGAAAAATAGAAACATTTGTACAAAAGCTGTAAACCATGGTGCATGTAATTATTGTGCTTTAGTGTGGCCTTGTAAAAGCATCTGTTATTGCTAGCTGCCCACAATCTGGCACAAATGTCCTCAGGTGAGCGTCTTTAGGGCCATCTTGGCCCTCTTGTTTTTCACACTCAGAATTATTTGATCTTCTTTGTATTTTTAATGGGGAAAAACACAACTTATATAAACCTTGAATTTGTAAAAGCAACACATACATGTTGAATGATAAATTTTGACCACTTAAGTCATTGGACATCTTTTACTTAGTTACTATGCCAGAATTATTGAAAAACATAATTTAGCTATTCACTAGTTATGACTTACCAGCTTGAATATTTTGGGTCCATTACATCATTGAAAAAGAGCACAGAATGGTTTCTAAAAAAAAAAAAATTAAAAAAAAAAAACTTTTCTGTAAGGATTAAAAGTCATTTAACAAATTTAAGTGTCCTTTTCTATTATTCATAAAAAAGCCAGGAAAAATATGATCAAAAATCAACATAATGCTTTAGCCTTGTATCTCATAGGGATGGATTTGATGCCATGGAAAACAGAACCTACTGATATCTGTCTTATTAGGGTTTGCCCTGTTGTCAGATCATATTGTAGTCAGTCAGCAGGGCAAAAGATAAATCCATTGTATCCCATACCATTTAAAAATAAATAAATTCATATAAATTCATATTAGTCCATTGCATCCTATACCATTTAAAGATATATAAATAGATATAAATCCATTGTATGCTATTCCATTTAAAGATAAATAGATTCATATAAATCCATTGTATCAATACCATTTAATGATAAATAAATTCATATAGATCCATTGTATCCTAAAATTAATTTATATAAATCCATTGTATCCTAGACCATTTAAACATAAATAAATTCATATTCATCAAGTCATAGATTTTTGTTTAACATTTTGATAATATTGTTGAATGCATTATATTTTAAGCCTACAGTATCTTACAAAATTCATATGTTAACTGTACCAGTCCTAATGTTTTATATCTTAATTACAAATGATTTGTCCCTTAAAACAATTTAAGGATTAATAACATATATCTACCACAAAACAACATTTACAGAGACAAAAATAATCATCATCATAAATATAATAACGAAATAACTTACCACCACTTTATCCATTTACTATAAGCACTTTAAGTTCAATGGTTTTGAGGTTACTTTCTCAACACATGATGGTCTTCCCAGTTAGATGCCAACACTTTTTATGAGATGCTGTCAGAGAGAGTTAAATTACCTGTTATAGTTCTGAGACCACCAGTGTAGCTAGACAAATCCTCCTTGCTGAAGCCTTACATAGACAAGTGATGCAATCTGTGGAACCACTGAAGGACTCCCACACGTTAAGATTTATTCTCTTGCACAGTAAAGTTATATAAGCACTTGTTGATTTGTTCTGAATAAAATGGTGTTCTTTAAGAAGCCATTTAGAAAAAGGATTAGTGCTATTAGCACACACTTTACATATATCTTAATTATTCAGGCAACTGTTAACTATTATGAACATTTTTAGCTCATTTGAGCATGAAGTGCTCTGAATGAACTTTTATGATGGGTGTTCCTTCATTGTCAACAATTGCTTGTTTACACACAGGAGACAGCATTTTTTGCCCAATCTTCTTGTTTCATTGAGAATTTTTACTATAAATTGTTTATATTAACTTTTATGTATGTACAATTAATCACAATTCTGTATGTCTTTCATATTCCGATGGGCTAATTAAATAAGCCAAACTTATACATAGGTCTAGTTGAAAATGTATATAGCCCTGAAAAAAATTAGAAAACAACAGCAACACACATGCCAGTTCACAAATAATTTTGGAATTGGTGGTGGGGTCCGGTATACAAATTGAGTTCATTAAGATATAACACAATTTAGATAACATAAATGTATGGTGTTAGAACTGTAAGGTATGGTTTGTATGGTCTAAAATGCTCCAACTAAATAACGAGACGAACACGCTACTGAAGCAGCTCATTCTCAGATGATCAGTAGAAATTAAATAGAGTTTCTTCTTCCTTCCCTCATTAATGTTGGTGAAGTCTTCGTTTCCTGACATGTAAACTTGGCAAGTGAAGGTCACCTTGCATGAAAAAATGCTATTTTTGTTAACTCCCACTTTAGGGAAATATGTTCAATATAGAATAAGGTATCCCTGAAGCAGGTGCTTGTGGTATCACGTGATATGTTCCACAACATTTTCACAAGTTCCATGTAGCAATTTTTAATCCCCCGCCACGAAGCGGGAGAGGGGTTATAGGAATGCCCTTCGTCCGTCCATCCGTCCGTCAGTCCGTCAGTGTGTCCGAAACATTTTCGTGTCCGCTCCATATCTCATGAACGCTTGGACACATTTTCTTCAAACTCGGCTAAAGTGTTAACCTCATTGAGCTGATGTGCAGAAGGCATGTGGCGGTCACGCTGGCTCAAGGTCAAGGTCATACTTAAAGGTCAAATGTAATTTTCGTGTCCGCTCCATAACTCATGAACGCTTGGACACATTTTCTTCAAACTCGGCTAAAATGTTAACCTCATTGAGCTGATGTGTAGAAGGCATGAGGCGGTCACGCTGGCTCAAGGTCAAGGTCATACTTGCAGGTCAAATGTTATTTTCGTGTCAGCTCCATATCTCATGAACGCTTGGACACATTTTCGTCATGATATATAAAGTTTTTAATTGAGTTACACATGTCTTTTGTGGTTACCTAACACATCCTATACTTCATTGATGTTCACTTTTTGTACTGTTTCCCATGTAAAACTTGTCAGTAAACTTTTAATATATGTGCCTCCGAATTCTGAGATTCATACATAACTCCGGAAAGTTAAATTGTCTTAAACTGATCTTCTATGTCTGCTACAACCATGCCAGGTTAAGGTGAACATAATCCTATGACCAAACAAATTCTAATATTTGGCCAGCGGCGGGGGATATAGCTGTCCTTTGGACTGCCTTGTGTGTTTTTACAATTTTCAGCCTGTGAATGTGCAGAGAGTAAAATTCATTGTGATCAGTCATGTGATAGCATACGAAAACAGGAATGCTAAGTATAGGTTTACTGGCCGTTAAATGCAGGTTAACTGCTTGATACAGGTGGCTGCTAATACAGGTTCAACTGTATGTTCAATACTGTTGGTAACACAGCCTGTGACAGAAAAAACACCAATTTATTTTTAGCTTGTCTGTTTTTTGAAGAAAAAGAAACAAACTATTGTTGTAACTTCGGCATCCGTGTTGTGGTCGTCGTCAAACGTTGTCATCATCTGGAATCTTAACATTGGCAATAACTTCTGTACTATTCAATATACAACTTCAATTTATGGTATACATTTTTATCTTGACAAAGACCTATTCAGACATATGCAAATATTTCAACTATTGACCTCGACCTAGCTTTGACCTTATTTTTCTGTAACTTTTAAAAACTTTAAACATGTGAATTCCATGTAGCAAGACCTTTCCATCAATGTTACATTTTTGGACTTTTGCCCTTGACCTTTGAACTTTGATCTATTTTTTGCAATATTTAACAAAAAACTGTAACATTGGCTGTAATTTCTTTACTTTTTGACATACAGCTTTTAGTTTTGCTCTGCATATTCATCTTTGCAAGAGCTATTCAGATATACCTCAATATTTCATCTATCGACCTTGACCATTGTCCTATTTTTGCTGTAACTTTTGAAAACTTTAAAATGCCTCTCATTTCCGAGCTGTTGTCAACAAGGCACTGATATTTCACATTTGAATTCCTTGTGGCAAGACCTTTCCTTCAATGTTACACTTTTGGACATTGGACCTTGACCTTTGAACTGTGACCTAATTTTGAAATGTTCAACAAAAATCTTTAACATTGGCTGTAATTTCTTTACTATTTGACATACAACTTTTATTTTCAAAGGTCGAATTTAAAGGGTATGGTACTTCAACTTTGCATATAAAGGCTTACAGTTTAAGTTGTAATTTTCAAGGTCAATTTTTTTTAATTGTTTAACAAAAATATGTAATGTTGGCAAAAACAGACAAGCGTTGGCAACCACATGCGGTGCTCTTGTTACAATTACGGAATATTTCATTTGGTAACTATGTGTCTGCAGATGGGTATTGATAGATGTAATACACATAGATAGTGAAAAAATCAAATTCTTAATCAATGACCATCTGTGAACAAGCTGCTTTAATTTTCTGGTCCCATTGTTGATCTTATTACTCGGATTGTGTCTAATTATTGCATCATTACTTAGGGATTGCAAGTCAGATTTGTAACTAGCATGTGAGATAAGGAGACAGCTGTTTAAAACTTGGAAATCTGCTCCATTATGAATAATCAGGTCAGGAAAAGGGAGAAATCAATACACATTCTCTGTAACTGTCAGAGATCTTACAAGGTGAAATTCCCAATAAAGAACTTGTCATTAATGTTGCTTCTCTGTTATTCTTGTATATTGGCATGATACACCACAAAACAACATAAAATTTATCTCTATTACGAACTGATATGTTCATTTCAAGAAAAACAAACAACTCTTATATTTTAAATATACTAATGATTTACATTCTTATCGATTTATGTCAGAATTGTGAAATATTTCCACCACATATGTGGACTTCCTTCCTTTTTTTCCCTCTCTTTTGCTGAGTTTTTATTTCCATTTAAGACAAATAAGTCCATTAATATATAACTTTGCAGTAAAAGCACTGCTTGTGTATAAATGTATTTGCTGTTAAATCATTAGGAAGTCAAATATCATTCCTCAGTTTCAATTGGCAGTGGTAATAAGCAAGGTCTCTAGGGCAAGACGATGCATAGCAATGATATAAATGTTGGCCATTGAAGTGAAAATAAAAAAGAAACCATCAGAATGAGATAAAAGATTTTTATGATCTGGTCGATATCTCCTATCACTTAGCCAAAAGCATGATAGCTTTTCCGGAAATTTTAAACTGAGTCGCACCTCCAGTTGCTTCCTGTTGGATGTCTGGATAGCATAGTGGTAATGCACTTTGCTTCTCACCAATGTGTCCAGTGTTTGATTTTTGGTCACATACGTGAGAGGGTACAGTGGTCCCCTGTCCAGACTCGTGGGTTTTCTCCGGGCTCTCCAGTTTCCTTCCATAAAATTGACCACATACACTGCCACCAGTCATCGACATATAAGTTTTGAGAATTTGTTTCTTAATCAATGTAAAATAAATAAAGTTTAAAATGTTGCTTAAAAACCTTGTGAACCAATTGGAGGTACTGTTTTTTGACCAGCTCATTTGTTGGTAGCCCTATACCTCATATTGAAGTATTTTGATCCCATGGCAAACAAAGAAGACCCAAATCTGACCTTATGCTGTTATAAAATATTTTGTTTAATTTTTTACATTCATCTTTTTATAAAATTAATGACATTGAATAAACCAAAATATTTTGGGAATTTTATTAACATTTTTAACAATAAATGTATAAGAAGAAAACATTATGGCACAGTTAAAACAATGAAACACGTTATTACATTATTGTAACAAAAAAATCATGGTACAGTTTCTGTGAAACAGTTCAACATTTACTTGACATAATAAGGACAAACTGTCTATTATCACAGTCTCTTTCTTACATGGTTATTCATGAGCTTCGATAAGTGATATAATAATTTTAAGAAAAAATGTTGCACATTCGTTAAGTTTTCTTTTTTCATTCAGATTCTTGTATAACAAATTACCCAGACATTAAATATGTGTAGAAATACATATCTTTCATAATGATAAAAAATAAGAGTTTTGTTTTTTTTTAATCATTAAGAAAAAATAAATAGAAGCAAGATTCACTAATTGTTGGCTTAATACTTAAAAAGCATGGAATAATTTTTTGAAAAGCAAAGGAATATTTTCAAAGGTTTATTAGCTATTTTCAAACCTCAAATTTAACAATCAGATGATGGAAAAAGAAGTCAGAGTGTGCCTTGTGAATCAAAAAGCCTCCATGTTGATTTGCCTGGCATTTTGAGTGGTGTACACACTCGAGTGAATGGAACTGCGCCTTGTGTCTTTACAACAGAACACGTGTTTGAAACGCTGTTTGACACACGGAATTTTGGTGGCATAAATGAGTGGATTTAGGAGACTGTTCAAGAAACCCAGACTGGTTGTCACAATGAGAATGTTTCCCTGCACTGTGTAGTCCAAGTGGTTGAGGGAACCAGCCAGTTGTATCGCCAGAAATATCCCTGAAGGAAAAAAAATGTTTAGCTCTGTACATTGTTACAATAATGTTAACTGTAATTTAATTCTTTGTTAACAAATATGAAACATGTTTTGCATATGCAGTGTAGTGCATATATTTGAATTTTGACATGGAAGGCTCTATAAATGTATCATTCAGAAGAATGTGTCATTCAATATTCATTAATACTTTACTTCATGAATATTCAAATATATGACTTGATAAAAATCAGTTTACTGAACATTAAACCATAAATTATAGGATGCAATGATATATTTTTTGCCAAACAGTGTAGAATCTGAGCTACAATATTGTATGAGCAAACAGAGGTGACCCTGATTGGACAGCTCAAAATAAATTGGAGCTGTCTGATCTGGGTCTTCTCTGTTTGCCAATGGTACCCAGCAGGAGAGGTAGAGGGCCTTACCTGCGGGTAGCCAGCAGAAGAAGTAGACCCCAATGATGATGAGCACAGTCTTAGTGAACCTCCAGGACCTGCCTAGTGTCATGGCCAAGTTCTTCCCAAACACCTGTTGTTCTTGGGACGCGATGATACGGGAATGATGCAGGGCGATTTTACATATGAGTGAATATAGTACTATCATAACAATAAGGGGGATCCAGAAGATAGATATGTTTGTGGCGATAAATGCTGGTGTGGTGATACCAAAGTATCTACACACTGTGTGGTTTGCGTATTGGTCTTTCTGTAGATAGTCATTGTTCCAACCCATCAAAGGTGTCAAACCAAAGAGTAATGAAAGGCACCATACACTCATAGATAAAATTATCATATTTCGCTTTCTGAATGTCTTTTGATAATTAAGAGGTCTGGTTATTTTGATGTAGCGATTGAACGTCAGTAAAGATATGTGTCCTGTGGAATTCATGAGTAGTCCTGAGAGAAATCCAAAGCGCACCAAACACTCATAGCGATTTTGAAAATTCACAATATTATAGGTGGAGTTATAAACCAGTAATAAACCAATCAGAGCATCTGTTATAGCTAGACTGTATATAAACATGTCTGTGACATCCAGTGTGGCATGGCAACGTAATAGTGTCTCCACCAGGAGACTGTTCAGTGCAGTTATCCATAGTCCAAGCAAGGCAATGATGGAGTTGAGTGCGAGGTCGGCAATAGTCACATGGTAGTTATGGAGAGTAATAAACAGGAAGTCAGCCTCATTCTGGTTATCCAATGGCAAAGTTGTGATGTTCTCGGAGTAGTTTGACATGATCACATTCAAACACTGGTCATCACAACCAACCTTGGCAGTAAACTGCAACATTTCATTGTTCTTATAGCAACTCTTTACTGTACTTTAGCACTTTTGTGCAGAACTTCTGCCTTCCTGTGTTGAAAGCCTGTGAAATCTGGAAAGTTTTCTCTGTATAAATCCATATGTATTTGATCATCTATTTTCCGTGGTGTTTCAATACTTCCAACATTGCTGGTGTAAACCTGGAAAATACAAAAACCTCATTAACATTTCACATTAATAACATCATAACCAGTATATATTTATGTAACAAGATAGGGTCAAAACTGGTTGTAGTATAGAGGTTGATTGTTTTAATTAATAATGCTAAATAACATGCATCAAAACATTTTTTAAGAGACCGTTTCACTCCGAAATGAGATGTAAATTTTAAACTTTTTCGCAATCAGCATTTGTACCTTTAAGTTGCGTAAAATTCTATTGAAAAACGTTCAAATCACATTTTATATTATAATCATACCATGTATTGCCAATCTTTTGGTGAAATGATCCATTACAGCGGTAATAAGTAGGCACAGCCTCTCTGAAAGTGTTTGTCTTTCTTACCCGGTAACTTTTAAAGTGCTCATTGCTATATTTGGGCACATGATTGATTGCATGATTGTGTCTTGGTCAGTTTTAATAGCTTGCTAGATTATCCATTACAAATCATGGTCAATCATCAAAATTTCATCTCCTTTTTAGACTTTATGGTTGTTACTAATTTATTTGTCAAAATCAGCTGCTAAACTTTTTATGCCCTCGAGATCTTTGATCAAGGGGATATTGTTTTTGCCCTGTCTGTTTGTTTGTTTGTCAACAACCTTAACATTGGCCATTACTTGAAAACTATACAAGGTATTGACTTGAAACTTCATATATGAATAGAATGTGACTAAGAGAAGTGCATTGACTAAGAACCGTAACTCTATCTAGCCCAAGTTTTGAATTATCTCCCCTTTTTATTTTTTTTTTCTTCTGTTTTTGTCTGGAGCAAAACTCATAAACTATACAAGGTATTGACTTGAAACTCAAAATATGAACAGATGGTGAGATAGGGAAGTGCAAACTAAGAACTGTAAATCTACATGGACCAGTTATCTCCCTTTATTTAATTAGCAATGAATATCTGTCCATAGAATAATTTATTTGCTATATACTTGAAAACTATAAAAGGTATTGACTTAAAACTTAATATATAAGTAGATAAAAAAACTAGGAATAGTGCATTGACTAAGAACCATAACTCTACCAAGTCTGATTTTTTTTATTATCTCCCTTCATTTTATTAATATTTTTTTTGGTTTGGGCAGGGAGCAAAACTCATAAACAAAAGACCATAAGGACTTGAAACTTGAAACATAATAGGATAGCAAGTAGGAGCAGAGCAGTAACCAAGAACCATAACTCTGCCTGGTCTGATTTTCTGATTATTGTCCATCTAGAGATGTTGTTTCCTCCAAGTTCTCAGGTTTTCTACCATAGTAATGACTATATACACCGCCACCAGAGCCAAGAGAGTGATTAGTATAAGTTATGATTACTTGTTTCATAATTTAAGTTAATTTTTTAGCATTAGCTTCGGGATTTTATATATATTTTTTTTGAGGAATTGTTTAATTGATCACAAAAACAAAAGACATTGATATGATGATCATACTTAGAGTTAACATGACATAAAATATGAAAAAGTTAACACTATAATGCTCCTGATATTGAAAATTAAGACTTAAATCATAGATTGCTACCTGTTGACATGCTGAGACAGTGGATTTATATAGAAGAGAAAAGACTGTTTGGGTAAAAAGTACACGTAACAAAATATTTCCTGTTTAAATATTTCTTAGAATGCTTGAGTAATCGTTTGTGATGTAAAGTATTGTTAGAGGTGATGAACCCAGGAAGTTTTGTTTACTCTAAATGCAAATAGTCTTCCCCAAACACTATGTTGTGATCATGAATGTTTTACATCTTAAGTAGACATTGCAGTGCATGAATTTCATATACAGATGCAGGTTATGCATGTTTGTATCCTCTATCACACAAATAACTGTTGAGAAAAATAGTATGTGACTTGTACTAGACAAACTTAACATGCATGTGGGTAGCAGGCTGATCAGGTTGAAAATATCAAGTCAGAACCCTAGATTTATAATCAGTGTGAAACCACCCGAGTCTGTTAGTAACTTGAAGGCTGATCAGGTTTTATATAGTTTGCTTGATGTCAGTACTGTCTAGGGTTTTGCATACTTCAATCTTTTCTTGTTAATTTCTCTTTCCCTACATAACCAATAAGACTGCTTGCATAGTCCTCAAAAGTGATTTCTTTAAAATTAAAAGAGAGATAAAGTATTCAGAGTTACAAATGAAGCCTGTTTAATTTCATAAAGTCATTTGATATAAGGAATAAAAATGTGCATAATTTTGTGTTAAACTTAATTGAGGTTTGAGTACAAGGATGATGGTTGTGATGTATTCAGTTGTTCAGTGGTAGTGTATATTGACTCTTGATTTGAAGGTTTAGGATTTAAACCCAAGCTACTTTTTGACCTTCCCAGCTGCAAAGTACTGGTCCAATCCAGAAACTGTCAATAAAGACTTAGATAAGGTCGAAAGAACTTTTAATCAATGGAAAAAAGAATCTGAAGTTTTAGATTATTCAGTAAAAAAGATTGAAAAAAAAAAAACTTTGAATAAAGTTAAGTTGATCTTGCTTAACTCAAACCAGATAAGTTGATTTGATTTTGGTCCAGGTTTTTATACAATAATTTCTATTGTGATTTTTTTTTTGTATACTCAATTTCATATAAACAAATATTTCATAACTTGATTAATATCTCTGATCCAAAGACCATTAATTCATTAAAATTAGCAAAAGATAAGTCAGTTAGGTGTGATGCAGATGAAGTCAACCAAATAATGGTACGTCCAGCAGCATTGTGCATACTGAAACTAATTAACGATGACAGTGTCTGCTTCAGTCTATATGCATGATTATTGGCAAGTGTTAATAATATTGAATAAGTCCCGAAATTAATCGTCATTGTCCCTATCTGTCACCAAGCTGTTATCAGCTGTTACAGTCAAATTGGTACTATGTACCTACTGTAAGTTTTACGGTACGATGACAGCTACAATGAACCGTCAAAATAGAACCGACATGGGTCCTGTGTCAGACTGGTCGCAAAACAATGGATATTTGATGAAAATTTTACTTCTGCAATGCACATATATATACATAATTTACTTTTACAGTCTGTTCATTTTACTGAAAGTTTTTTATCATGGCCAGCCCAGTTGCTACATTGTGAAAATGGATACATGGGACCCATATGGGTCTTGTATGGGAAAAAAATCTATTTATAGTGGACCCACATTGTCGAAGCCATATAGGCATGCCCAGATACAGCCCATGAAGAAATATTTTATTGATCTTTTCTATCTTTTCTATCCTTTAAATTAAGAAAGATAAAATCAAATTTATAGAAGATGGCTGACAGTCGTCAAACTTCACACACTGTTTATGTATACCTGACATTGGATATCCTGTGGTGGTATTACTTATGACTTTTATTTAAGGAGAATCTTAACATAAAGATAAATAAATTGATTTAAGACCTTTGTTCAATTAAATCTTTTCCAGTGAAGGGTTGACTATCTGTTATTACATTTAACTGAGGGCTTTATGAGGTCCATGACCGTAAGTCAATAACTCAGATTGTAAGGCCACACTTTGTTTTAAAAACATCAAACTTACATGTTCATGTACTGACATTAAAAACATTTACTTTTTTCTTTGCCGTTCAGAGTGTTTAGATTCTGAGCAATCAGAGGAGATGCTGCATCTGGGTCTGCTCTGTTTGTCAAGGCATCAAAACATGTCTAAGTATGAAGTGTGAGGTTAAAGAATATCAAAAGGTGTTTAATTTTAACCCTTTCCCTCATATAGACTCATTTTGACGCACTCAGTTCTGCAGAAAACCACAGTTAAACCTTACCAAATTTAATTACAAAATCCTCATTTCCAGACCACTGAGGAGCAGCGAACAGCATAAAACCTGATCAGCCTGCGAGTTACTCGCAGGTTGATCTGGTTTTATGCTGTTCGCATAGGTCTTTTCATGGTGTCCTCTATGAGGGAAAGGGTTAAAACCCACTGGTTTTCTGAATCAGTATTAAAGTTGAGATAATGGTGTAGTCTTTCTGTAATCAGCATTAGAAGGTGTAATCCTAATAATGGTAATTTTCCTAATACTTTACTTCATAATTATAGACTAGTTATGCCCCATTTGCAAACAGAGCAGACCCAGACCAGATGGCTCCTGAAAGATCAGGGTCTTCTCTGTTTTTGCCCCTACAAAATTGTAGCTCAGATTCTTCACAGTCTGTATCGAAAAGAAAAATCTTTTACTTCTTAAAAATTATATCATTTATAGTTCTGTAAAATAATATTGAACAAGTCATAAATTTGAACATGAATATTCATGAGGTAAAGGGTTAAGAGATTTTAACCCTTGGCCATAGTCATGTATGAGGAGAATGGCCTATGTAACCAGTATAAACTAGATCAGCCTGGTGGTGACTGTTGATTTATACATGAAATCTCATGAATATGTAAATTATCAGTGTTTTCGTAATTGTTGGAATAAACTTCATGAAATCAAAAAAGTATATGTTACACTATATCACAAAAAGATAAAAAAAAGTTTAATATCTAAGTGATTTCGAAAAATTATATAAAGATGATGATGATATTGTTGATGATGGTGATGTTGAAAGTAGGAGCAGTAGTTGTACCCGTATCTTTCTTTTAAGTAATGTTAAGGATGATATTCAAAAGCAAACTAAAAATTTAGACTGACTGGAAAATATAATCCTGTTAAACATACCTATCTGTTTAAATCAATCCCATATCTCATCTTGGTATTTTGCCATATCCATTTCATTTAACATTACAAAGAAGGTTCACTGAGTTTGTCACATACATAGCTTTTTACAAATCCCTTGTTTTGAAGTATTTTTTTTCCTCATAAGATAAACGCTGTCCATAGATTATGCGATCAAACCAAGATTTTGTCACGGTTCAAACAATATAAGACTCCCAATCAGTAGCTGTCAACTTGCAGTGTACTTACCTGGGGTTAATCTTGACCGTGATAACATTATCTCCCCTGGCTGTCACAGTAACCCCAGCAGGGTAGAGGAGATAGTGGGTGGACAATTGCCACACACCACATATATTGCAGGGACTTGGTCATTGTGACTGGCCTAGTGCTTGGTGATCTCTCCTTGGAAGTAGAAAGATATCTCTCTCTCTCTCTCTCTCTGAGAGAGAATTCTTGTATCATAACCACCTTAATGTCTACATTAAAATTGCGAATGTGTTTCTCTGAATACCATGCTTAATTCAAGGTTCATCAACAGTTCAGGCTTGAGCTCCAACAATGTAAAATATACATGCGGTTTTATGAATTCTGCTAATTCGAGCATGTCCGTCAGCACCATTGTTCTTACTCCACCAGCGTTATTGTTCATATTTCTGACTTAACAGTGTCTAAATCCATGCTTGGTAAAATTTTTCCTCTAAGATTAATATTTACTCCTCCAGATATTTCAGAGATTATTTTAGGTGATCTTTATTTGTGTGTATAACCCAACAGCTCAATATTGTCTAGCGGCTAATGACACAATCTTGTGATGGTAAGCTAGGATAAGAATTGAGTTGAAGCAGTGGTTGTTGTAGAAATATTACTACCAATAATAATCTACTTATTTTATTGATTTTAAGGTATTCTCCCTCTTCTCACTGTTAAACACATATTAAAATGATTGTTTTAAAAATAAAATCAATATCAGTAGTTGATTGCATGATACTGTGAGAGAAAATAGACATAATTTTATTATTGGATATGAGAATATGTTTTAAGGACAAGTATTTATTATGCCCCCACTATGAAGAGAGGGAAGGGGTATTGATATCCGCAATTGTCAATGCATGTTTTCTTCTGTCCCAAAATCTTATGTCAAGCATACTATTTGAGCTGAACTCTTAAATTTTCTACGAATTCTTACCAACATGGGAGGTTGTGCACCATAGGTTTTTTGTTTAAAATTTTGTTAACTCATGGCAGAGTTATGGCTTTCAACTTTGTGAAAAACATGATATGGAATTTTGTGTCACATTCAGTTCAAAAAAGATTAAATTTTATATCAGTGAAACTTTACAGATATATTCACCATAATGTATAAATTGTTCTTTTTTTTCTATGATGGAACCTTACAACTTACTTGGCATTTTCATTGAAATGCAATTTTGAAGTTAGATAATTACATGATTGTCTGCATAGAAAAGGTTTGGGACTAGTGACTGCATTCATGAACAATATCATTTCAATCAATCACAATTCGTATTGAATGGATTATCAGTTCAATTGAAACATTAATCTGGACTAAGTTCTCAATATGTCTTCAACATACCATCTGGGTCAAAATAGGAGTGATAACATGGGTAGACATCATCAGATAAAGTTGCTACTTATCTCAAATATAGCTGCATATGTTTATTTATAGTTACAACTGTGTTAGGTTATCACTATTTATGACCCAAAAGGTACACCATATCTTTAAGTCTACCTAATTATACATTGTGCACCTTCAGTTTTCTTCTTCCTGTAATTGACATATTGCCAAACACAGTGTATCCTTTCGCCATATGTTTTACAAAGGTCATTGAATAAAGGAAAATGTTGAAAGCAAGGTGCAGCTGCATTAATTTTGTTGGTCTGAAGCAAGTACAGCTCTTCAGTGTTATTCTGGGTAATGTTAATTAGTTGGAATGATTACCTCTAAAAAAACAACAACAACAACATATCTTTGAGCCTGGCCAGATTTTCAAAGCATTCTGATCGTAACTGACAGTTTTATCAGGCTTCCTAAGTGGGTGCTATTATCTGGCAATATTGACCTGAGACTGATTAATCTCCAGGCCCTGTGTTCTCGATAATACTTAACCCTTTTCCCTCATATAGACTCATTTTGACGCACTTAATAGGTACCACATAAAGCCTGATCTGAAGAAAACCACAGTTAAACCTTACCAAATTTAATGACAAAATCCTCATTTCCAGACCACTGAGGAGCAGCGAACAGCATAAAACCTGATCAGCCTGCGAGTTACTCGCAGGCTGATCTGGTTTTATGCTGTTCGCATAGGTCTTTTCATGGTTTCCTCTATGAGGGAAAGGGTTAAGTACGATCTCAAGCTCAAATTTGAGTAAGATACTTAAATCCCTATTGAAACAAATGGGCATAGTTTGAGTCTGAGTAAGAAAATCATACTTAAGTACCATTTTTATTTTCGAGAACACGGGGCCAGCATGCTCTTTGTTAGTTTCTTTGAATTAATATGATCCAAACATTTGTTTTCAATGCTAGTATGGTTTGCTTTGCTTAATAGTCTGGCTTGCCTAGTGGTACTCATGTTTAGCTCAGGGGTCTTATAATCACGAAGTTGCAGGTTTGAATCCTCGATGCAAACAAATATTCTTTTTAATTCATAATTATTTTTAATTATCATTTTTCTTTTAATTACTTGCAGTGTTAGTGGATGGATGAATAATTTGTTGAATTGCTGTTGTCTTTTTTATTTTTTTATTTTTTTTTCTTCTTTTAATCCTATTGAGTAAACCATCTCATGTAATTAACAATAGTTTTAAAAAAAGTTTTATATTTGTGTAATTTGCATGAAGTACATTATTAAAAAATAGTGGTCAATATTCAACAAAAAAAACAAAAACATGAACAATATTTATGGTCTGAGCTAGATTCAAACCAACAACCTTCAGTTTTGACCTCAATCATATTATCATTGAGGCTAGCATATATGCTTCTAAGTAATACATATACGTGTTGTACCATACTATAATGTCCACGTGTTTTACTTTGCAAACCTACAATTGCCGAAGAAAGGTTATTGAATATTTAGATATCTCAGGTTAATATTGCCTAATACCTAATATAGCATACATGCCATATTTTCAGTATGTCTCCCAGGGAGATTTTGAAATTTTCACAGGGAGATTTGGGGTCCAGCCAGGGAGATTTTACGACATATATCGAAGAGACGTTCTTAATAAAAAAAATTAAAAAATACACATTTGATTACCCCTTCATTAAATTCATTAACAGTTTATATTATATACTGTTTATTGCATTTAATGAAAATACCATATGAAATTTATATGTAAAAAAAATACAAAATTTATTAATAAATCTAATTCAAATAGAAACTTAACTTTCCACAAGCATTGTTTTACATTAAATGCAACACTAACTTGTAACAAATTGGAGAACATGCCATTTACATGCAAACACATTTAAATTGATATGTACAGTATCTTTGATTTATTGAATGATTTCTGATCATAAGGTTTTAATTAATGGGGATGAATAAAGATAAAAAGTTAGATCATTTTTAATAATACTTTCACCTTCCGTCTGTGTATTATTTTTTCTGAATTGAATTGCTTTTAGCTAAAATATTATTTAGCTTAAAATATTTATCGTGTACGGTATGGTGGTATGAGGTGGTTACCCAACTCTTCCGATCATGACATCTCATTATAGTAAATTACTCAGCAGACGATATTCCTTGTTTATCAAGTCATTTTCGGTGTGAAAATTGCAATTCATTTGCAATTTATCGCTAGCAGAGGTGTACTTTCTATGATGTGTCAATATGATGAGTTTTGTTAAGATTTAAATGATTGGTAAACAGTTGATCTAATTATCATTTATTGTTTACACCTCCGGTAAGTAAGGATTAGCTATTCTCCGGGACCTTTTTTTATCCATGATAAGATTTACGTCTTTATTACAGTGTACCATCCTAACCTTACTCATTCTAGCTTTAGTATTGTCTTGATAGCTGCTAATTACCCGACGATAATTGTTTCAACTGATAGAGTGTCCAATCTGCTACCTGTCTGAATTATGCAATTTGATTGGATAAGGACGATCACACATTGCTTGTGGCTGTGTACAGCACACTGGTCAGGATTGATACTAACACATGTTCTTACGTAATCTTCCTAATGCTGTATCATAGGTCGGTAATAAAATGGATTATACTGAGTTCAAAGGGAAACCAGTTTGATTTAAGTCAGACCGGGAGATTTTCACCTCCCGGCGGGAGATCGGGAGACAAGTCGAAATCCCGGGAGATTTAATCTCCCGCCGGGAGATATGGCATGTATGATATAGGGTCCACAGTGAATAGTGGTTAACACTGATAAACAGAAATGATAAACATATCACATTTACATAATACAGGATATACAGTGTAGATCTATTAATATATTCTTAATAAGAATACAAAATCCAATATTTGACCCCCTGAAATCTTTATTTTGAGGTTTATTTAGTTAATGTAATTAAGGTTCATTCTCATAGAGTAACAACATGGTTTTAAACTTGGATCCCAAATACAGTGTAAAAATAACATGGAACTGCTATTGTTACCAGTATTTCTATCCTTCTGTCTATCTAGATGCTTAAGTTGCCAAAATTTCTTATGAATTAGTTGGTCCTAGGTTTGCACCATGATCACTCACAATCATTGTTGTCAGATATGTTGCTGCTGTATTTAACCCTCTTCTTCATATAGACTCGTTTTGATGCATTTGCAACAGATTAGACCCAGATAAGACAGCTCCTATAGGTCCATAACTCTGTGTTAGTATTTCTGTAGTTATCCCCTTTTTCACATTTTCTTGTCCAAAAGAAAACTCCCCTTCTACTTATGCTATGAAAGTGAAAAGAAACTGATGAGAGGAAGTGTCATGCACAAGTTCCATAAATCTGGCCTCGGTATTTTGTCTCAGTGTGCGTGTGTGTGTGTGTGTGTGTGTGTGTAAGGGGAGATAAAAGGATGAGTCATCAGTTTTCTATGAAAACAAACATCTAGTTATATCCCCACTTCACTTAAATGGGGGCTGATACAGGAAATGTGCTTTTTGCATCCAGTTACGTCACATACTGTACAAGATAAGCAGGAATGTGGGGTTATTTATCACTTTTAGTGATAGTTCTTGTTTAATCTAGCTATATTTAATTGAATCCGAAGACTCGAGTTCATTTTATAAAGTACTGATCCGTTGTGTGCTGACAAAATCTTGATACTGTTTAAACTTAGAGACTGAATTTAGCTGGCTTATCTCAGGGAACCATACCAGGTGGCAAAAGACCAAATACAAGGCCTTGATAATTCTGTGTATTTCCACCTGATGACATGAAAGTATCAAATAAACCCTTGTTTTTAGGTATGTTTCACTTTGAGTCAGGTCAGCCTGGCTTTATAAGTCTTCTATAATCACCAATATTTTTTTTTATTTGGTTGACCCTCAGTCTCTCATCTTCATACTGATCAAAATAAAAAGGAAACTTTATTGCATATTACATGCATTTTTTTTTCAAATTGACACTGAGATTATTAAGTTTGCTAATCGAAGTTATTATACCCCCACAAATGAAATTTGGGTGGGTATATAGGAGTCACCCTGTCGGTCGGTCGGTCAGTCGGTCCGTCGGTTGGTCGGTCCAGCGGTCGGTTGTTCCGGCGGTTGGTCTACAAATATTTGTCCGGAGCATTTCTCTAAAACTACTTTACCTATGTTAATGAAACTTCATAGGTAGATAGACCTTGATGAGAGGAAGTGCAGTGCATAAGAACCATAACTCTGCATGTATTTTGAAAGGAGTTATTGCCCTTTGTCATTTTTAATCTTTTGATTTTGTCCGGACCATAACTCCAATACTAAAGTAGCTAGGTTGATGAAACTTCATATGTAGATTGATCTTGATGAGAGGAAGTGCAGTGCACAAGAACCATAACTCTGCATGTATTTTAAAAGGAGTTATTGCCCTTTGTCATTTTTAATCTTTTGATTTTGTCCGACATAACTCCAATACTAAAGTAGCTAGGTTGATGAAACTTCATTTGTAGATTGATCTTGATGAGAGGAAGTGCAGTGCATAAGAAAACCACAATGTAAATTCTTAAAGACAGGTTTTTGCAAACAATAAATATGGATGTGAACCATAATTAGACTGCATTTTTTTTTCTCCTCAGCTACAGATCTTGGGGGCAAATTGTTTTCTTCTGTGTGTCTGTATGTGTGTCTCTCTGTCTATCTGTCTGTCTGTCAAAACTTTTTAGCATTGTCCAAAACTTTTGAACCATTGCTCACACTAACTTTAAACCTTACATACATGTAGTCTTTCACTCACGCAAACTTTTGAAACTGTATTCCTACACATGACAGACTTCCGGTGTGGGTATTGATCACCTTTAGTGATAATATTTTTTTTTGGTATGCTTATAAGCCCAAATCCTATGTGTGAACATTCGTTTTATGTGTCATGTGAATACATCCTGTGTCAAAGATGGGGGTGGGGGTATGAATCACCTTCAGTGATAGTTCTAGTTGTTTTTACTCCGTTTCTTATTCTTCTTCTTTCTCGTGCTGGCAACTTTGTATCAGTCATATCTTGGGGGCTACTCAACCTATCTTTACAAAACTTCACACACTTATAGTCCTCAATGAGTAGTGATGCCTCCCTGATTTATGTAAATGGGGGGGGGGGGGTACTACTTTGGTGTCCCCTGAGGTCACCATATATATTTTTGTTTCTCATGATGAGACAGATTGAATGGTACTTTTATGTTTACATGGGTCAACAAGGGGTCAGTCCCCACCCCCTGAATTTTACTTACTACCTTATATCTCAAAAAATGTTCAGATGCCCACCACTAAACCATATATATTCTTGTTCCTTGATGAGATAGATTGAATGGTACTACTTTGGTGTCCCCCTAAGTCACCCAGGGGTCAGGTTTACATGGGTCAACAAGGGGTCAGTCCCCCCCTTAATTTTACTTACAACCTTATACCTTAAAAACTGTTCAGACCCCCACCCTTAAACCATATATATTCTTGTTCCTCATGATGAGACAGATTGAATGGTACTACTTTGGTGTCACCAAGGGGTCAGGCCCCACCCCCTCAATTTTACTTAAACCTTATACTTAAAAACTGTTCAGACCCCCACCCCTAAACCATATATGTTCTTGTTTCTCATGATGAGACAGATTGAATGGTACTTCTTTTGTGTCCCCAGGGGGTCACAAAGGAGTCTGTCCCACCCCGTCAGTTTTTACTTCTGACCTTTATTTAAAAACCATTGAGATCCACACCAATAAACCATATATATTCTTGTTCCTCATGATCAGATGGATTGATTGGTACTTCTTTGATGTTCACATGGGTCACCAAAGGGTCAGGCCCCACCCCCTCAATTTTACTTACGACTTTATTTCTCAAAAACATTTGTGTATGATTGTTGAAGGAGAAACTTCGTTTGGGAGATTTATAACAGTTCACTGTAACAATTATTACTTGTTGAATCAGTGCCACCTCCTGGTGACTTAGTAATTTTAAGAGTATCAGTTTCCTGTTGTGAGTTTGAATCCTGGTCTCTCTTTTTAATGAAAATGTTCAGCTTATGATTTTCAAGAACTCATTTTTTTTTTACCATCTTTAACTTCCTTATTCTCGAACCAATACAGTGTTAAAAAAAATTGTACTTTGTTATCTCATGCATAATTCATACTGAATTTGATCCCCAATATCTTTAAAAATTATTTTGAAACAGGATTTGATTTTTTTTTTAATTGAGGAAAATCACCAAATTTAGATGTTTCATTAAATGCAGGTCTGGTGTCCAGGCTTCCATCCTTTGCACAGGGATCATTATTATACCCCCCCGCAACGAAGTTAGGGGGGGGTATACTGGAATCAGGTTGTCCGTCCGTCCGTCCGTCCGTCCGTCTGTCCGTCCGTCTGTCCGTCCGTCTGTCCGTCTGTAGACACAAAATTCTGCGGACTACTCCTCCTAAACTTCTGGAAGGATTTTGATGAAACTTGCTGGCAATGATCCTTAGACATTGTATTAGCGCGTTATCTATATAGCATTGAGTTACCTCCCCTATTTACCAAGTTATGCCCCTTTGATGATTTTTGCATTACAAACTTCTGCGGACTACTCCGCCTAAACTACTGGAAGGATTTTAATGATACTTGCTGTCAATGATCCTTAGACATTGTAGCAGCGCGTTATCTATATAGCATTGAGTTACCTCCCCTATTCACCAAGTTATGCCCCTTTGATGATTTTTGCATTACAAACTTCTGCGGACTACTCCGCCTAAACTACTGGAAGGATTTTAATGATACTTGCTGTCAATGATCCTTAGACATTGTAGCAGCGCGTTATCTATATAGCATTGAGTTACCTCCCTATTTACCAAGTTATGCCCCTTTGATGATTTTTGCATTACAAACTTCTGCGGACTACTCCTTCTAAACTACTGGAAGGATTTTGATGAAACTTACTGGCAATGATCCTTAGACATCTATATAGCATTGAGTTACCTCCCCTATTTACCAAGTTATGCCCCTTTGATGATTTTTGCATTACAAACTTCTGCGGACTACTCCTTCTAAACTACTGGAAGGATTTTGATGAAACTTGCTGGCAGTGATCCTTAGACATTGTATAAGCGCGTTATCTATATATCATTTGGTTACCTCCCCTATTTTCCAAGTTATGCCCCTTTGATGATTTTTGCATTACAAACTTCTGCAGACTACTTCGCCTAAACTACTGGAAGGATTTTGATGAAACTTGCTGCCATTCATCCTTAGACATTGTAGAAGCATGTGTTAGTTATATAACATTGGATTACCTCCCTTTATTATAGTTATGCCCCTTTGATGATTTTTGCTTTACAATTTTCTGCAGACTACTCCTCCCATTGGATTACCTCCCTTTTTTATAGTTATGCCCCTTTGATGATTTTTGCTTTACAATTTTCTGCAGACTACTCCTCCTAAACTACTGGAGGGATTTCATTGAAACTTGCTGTCATTCAACCTTAGACATTGTAGTAGCGCTTTTTCTATATAACATTGGGTTACCCCCCCCCCCCTCCCCCCTGTTTTAAAGATATGTCCCTTTGATGGTATTTGTTTTACAATTTTCTTCCATATGTATGTAAAACATAGGATAACTAGATTTCTAGGTAGTTGGCACATATGTCCTCTGTATATTAAGATGGAGTGTTGCATACAAGAATTCTGATTTCATGCTCCAAAGCCATGTTTGACAAAAACACTTGCGGGGGGGTATTAGTAAGCCCTTAGGCGACAGTTCTAGTTTATGAGCAGTTCCAGGACAAGTGGACCATTATCAGGATAATGTGACTGGACATGGAATCATGCCACATGCCAGTCATAACAGCACCTATGAAAGCTTCAATGACAAAACCTCATTATGAAAGAAAAAATGGTGGTACAGAGGTCAAACACTCATGCAAACATTGGTTCTTAAATTTGTAGGCCTAACATTGCACAAAATTAAATAATAAGACCTTGAGAGTCAAGGCGGACCTGCTTTGGAATGAAAGCTGTGTTATGAATTACAGTAAATTCTCAGTAATGATACCACCCTTGGTACTGCTGTCAACTGGTTTTAATAATGAGGTGGTCTGATAATCGAGTTTCAGTTTACAGGAAATAGGGAGAAAGGGACGTGAAAATAGTGGTCTTAATAGTGAGGTGGTCTTTATATGAGGTTTTACTTTAAATTGTCAGTAGGAATGAATAAGGACTTATTCAGAATATTTTTAAGTTTCCCCAATGATTTGTTTCAGGATGTGACGGAGAATCTCGACCCAGCCCTGAGACCTGTCCTGATGCACGAGACATTCAGAAGGGGCGGGCTTCTTGTCATTAGACTTGGTGATACTGAAATAGAATATAACCAGAACTTCAGGTAAACACTTCCATTATGTAAGACAAGTTATATGTTGCTATAGCAACAGTATGAGAGTCACAGGTGTTTGTTTTCATATGTCATTAAAAACAATCAAGCTTCCTCTCAGAAACGGGTCTTATTTGTTATATCACATTATGTGTGCTTTAACACAGGGTGAAACAAATCACGCTTGAGCACATCAGGGAGAACACTTGCTGAGTAAACAATGTTAAAAGTTTTAATCTGTTAACTATCACCTCATATTCACAAAAGGCACCATGCTTCCAACTTTTGCCATCAGAATGAATCAATCATATCAATAACATCCTCTGCTATATTGAAATGTTTAACCCTTACCATTCTTTAGGTAAAAAAAACCCCAAAAAACTTAGAAAATATTCATATCTGATTAGTTATAACAAGCACCATCTGTGGGCGTTATCATTTTTATGATGATAAAAGTTTCCTGAATATGCCCATCCTGAAAAGATATCAGGTTTGCAAACCTGGGTCTAACAAATAATGAAGTCTCATCAATTATAGATAATGTAATGATGTCACATTGTGTGCTATAGATTTCTTATGGGGAATATAAAAGTTTTATTAGCAAGGAATTAAAAAACAACAACAATGATTGAATAACATTATATTATTTTACATTATATTCAAGGACACTGTTACTAAAATTAGGAATCTGGAATGATATCTAATGAATTATGGCTTGCTGATGGGGTGTTTATCCCCTTCAGTAATAGCTATGGTTTTTGACACAATTCCGTATGTTGAATGTTTGCAGGCTGTATATGACCACATCCATGTCAAATCCACACTACCTGCCAGCTGTCTATATCCAGTCCAATATCATCAACTTCACAGTCACCTTCGAAGGGCTGCAGGAACAGCTGCTGTCTGCTGTTGTAAAACAGGTTAGCTAACATAATCATTATCAGTGCCATCATCAATACAGTTCTCATTGTAATCATCATGTTTCAAATATTTGTTGACTTTTGTATCATCATAATTTTCATCGTCAACAAAATAGTTACCATAGTAGTTGTCATCATAAGCATAACTATTGTGCAGGAATCACCTGGCTGTCTGTCTGCATGCTGTATTAGAACAGACGTCTTTTTAGGTTATTAGTTCCGTACCTAGACTTGAATTATTGCCAAAATGATGATATACTTTTGAAGCGCTATAAATATCTATTTTCAACTTGCTACATGTTTAGTGACTCATAAGACCAGTTCACATGTCATGTCCTGTAACTTCGTTCTTTGATTTCTCAAAGTTATCACCCTTTCCACGTTGAAATTTTTCAAAATATCTACATCTGGAACCTAAAGATGCATTTGATTGAGACTTTAACCCTTTCCCTCATATAGACTCATTTTGACGCACTCAATAGGTACCACATAAAGCCTGATCTGCAGAAAACCACAGTTAAACCTTACCAAATTTAATTACAAAATACTCATTTCCAGACCACTGAGGAGCAGCGAACAGCATAAAACCTGATCAGCCTGCGAGTTACTCGCAGGTTGATCTGGTTTTATGCTGTTCGAATAGGACTTTTCATGTGTCCTCTATGAGGGAAAGGGTTAAACTTTATAAGTTTATTGGTGTAATTGTTAGTTTACACAATATGTTGCATAGCTCTTTCCCTTAGATTGCCAAAATTGTGCCCCTTGTTAGTCCTATACCGGCATCGCTGAAGGGGCTATAGGTTTGCACTCCGTTCATCAGTCCGTCCATCAGTCACACGTTTTCCGGGCTTTTTTTATAAACACTTGCAGATATTGATCAATATTTGGTATGTGAGTCTACCACCATGAGTTACAGATCAAGTTTGAGTTATGTTCCAGTCCACTGATTTTTGACAAAATAACAAGTCTTGGACTTAAACAAATTCTGTAAAATAGCAGTTTTCCAGACCTTTTTTCTAAATGCTTGCAGATATTGATCTAATATTTGGTAGGTCAGTCTACCACCATCAGTTACAGATCAAGTTTGAGTTATGTTCTGGTCCACTGATTTCTGATGTAATTACGGGCCTTGGACTTAGAAAATTTCTTTAAAATAGCAGTTTTCTGGACTTTTTGATATATATTGTTGTTTTGACATTCATCTAAAGTATTAATCAAATAATTGACTCGTTTGCAGCGTGAAGAGGGGCGGGGTTCTTAGTTTTGTTTTTGCGGATAGGGGACTTAATATTGCATAAGCAATACTTTCAGAATGCTTATTACTTTAAAATATAGCAATTCTTTTTTCTCTTGATTGTGTTTTTCTTCCAATTACTTTAAACTGATACAGAATCTATACACATTTAGTCAAGTCTTACAGATCACACAGCAAGTTTCATTTGCAAGTCTGTTCTTTGTATTAAAAAAATATTTTTTTTTTTTGCACATTTTTTTTCTTTTTGCTATCGAAAAGGAAGCTTTAAACAGTGGCTTCATACATTTGGTTGAGCAGCCTATCAATGAACTTGGAACTGTCCTGGATATTGCCTGCTGGAAATGGTTGCATAGCCAACATGCCTGTGTACTATTCTGATCACCACCTGACCTCTGTCCACATGAAAATCTGCTATATAAAACATACCTTCATGTATCATTAACAACCAACTATTTATTACACTTAACCTATTGTCAATATTCTGGTTCAGTTTAGCATGCTTGGCAATAGTCTTACTTGTATTTATTTTCCTCCACCTATAATTAGCTGGGCATCAACAACTTTGAGTAGGTTATGGTGATGAAAATGTGTGGTTTGCAGTCTAAGTCTTCCATGTCGGGAAATGTTGCATGCTTTGTGCTTATATTACATAAATATTACCAAATCTGCTATAAATTCCCCAAAATACTATCTTATATAAGCCTATTACAGATTGATGGTACGGAACAACAACAATAAAATTATTATTGTCATGCAAGCACCTGATCTTATTCTACAGTGCTAAAGTGCCCTACTTGTGTTAAATTGTGTGTCGACAGTAAATTATTGAATGAGAATCATTTCTGTAGATGTTAACAGTACAGCCTAATGGAGGTTGAAGAGCTGTTAAATGTGATAGCACTGCTGTGTTGTTGCGTCTGTAGCAGAAATGGTTGTCATTGGCTTCAAGGTGTGTCAAGTGAATGACCTTTAAGGACTGTTATGGTCATGCATCCATATGGTGTCATGGATAGCCATATGGCTTATCAAGGGGTCATCTAGGTGTATATGACCATGGCTAGGTTTTTATTCAGATAAAAATAGTCATCAAAGAAGAGATTCAATGGCTGAATATGATTATAGGAACAATGACATAACTCTAAGCATGTATAAAGAAAACTAAGGATTTCAAAAATGTTATTTAAAATTTTGATAAGCAGATTATTAAATTTATGACTCATCATATTAGACTGGGAATAGCTGAAATAGTTCTCATTTACTGTAAGAATTAGTAATTAATTTAGATAATATCAATAAATTATCCTCAGCTAAAGTGAAATGTCTGTTAATCAAAAAAGTAATGAGTCAATTGGTGTCAAATTTGTTAAATGCTAAACATTGCACAGGCAACCATGTGATGAGATACTTCAGGTGACCCAGTCAAAGATTTGGATACAGATTTATTTTTAGTATTCATAGTACTTCTAATTAGACGTAGTTATATATTTTTAGCTCACCTGAGCAAAGCTCAGGGTGAGCTATTGTGATCCAGTGAGCGTCCGCCGTCCATCGTGCGGCGCGCGGCGTCAACAATTTTTTAGTGTTTACACTCTATCGCCTTTATTTCTTAAGCAATCATCTTCAAACTTTAAGACAATGTTTATGACCATAATGTCTCGATTGAGTTCGATTATGGCCCCCTTTTAATATTAAAAAAATGCCATAATTCACTTTGTTTACACTCTAGCATCTGCATCTTTTGAGCAATCATCTTCAAACTTTATGGCAATGCTTATGGCTATAAGGTCTCGATTGAGTTCGATTATGGCTGAGATCAGTCAATTAGGTCAGGAGTTATGCCCCTTTTAATATTAAAAATTTGCCAGATTTCACTTTGATTACACTCTAGCATCTTCATTTTTTTAGCAATCTTTTTTAAACTTTAAGACAATGTTTATGCCCATAATTTCGCAATCGGGTTCAATTAAAACTGATATTGACAAGTTAATGTAGGAGTTATGCACTTTTCACCATAAAAAAAGCCAGATTTCACTTTTACTCTCTAGCATCTTTATTTCTTAAGCAATCATCTTTCTCAGGTGAGCGATCAAGGGCCATCTTGGCCCTCTTGTTTGTGATTTGAGACCACATACCTTATGATTCCTTACTTGAATGTTTTAGTATTTTCTCACATACTTGACTGACATTTTGCCATAATATTTGATCTTTTTATGTTCTATCTGTATAATAATCCATGTACATGTTCTTGATTTATTCTTGTTTAAGGTGACTTAAGGCCTGTTAGGATGGGTGTTTAATTTTTTAGTCCCCTATCGGTGTTTACACTATAGGTTTGCCCTCCGTCTGTCTGTCTGTCATTTGTCTGGATCCCGCGATAACTTAAAAACTGTTTAAAGATAGTATATTGAAACTTGGTATATGAATAGATGGCAGTATTGAGATTTTGCATGTCACTTTGTTTTTTTTTCTCGGACTTAAATTCTGGTTGCTATGGTAACAGAAAAATTATGCACTCCATCAATAGGGGACTCATGTGTTGCATGCAACACCAGTTACTTGTTTAAATTGTAACCTAAAGGTTTATAATAAGGTGATATATTTTGTTACATGTAACACAAGTCACCATATTACGAACTTACAAAGCTTAAATAGTAAATAGTCATAGCTTTATGTATATTCTCTTCTACTCCTCTTCTCTGATTCTTTTTGCACACTGTTTCTGTATGTATATTTGAGCATTTTTGTGTGTGTGTCTGTGTGTAGGAGCGGCCACAGTTGGAGGCCCAGAGGTCCGAGTTACTGGAGAGCATTACCAATGACCTGCAGTTTCTGCGTGACCTGGAGGACAAATCCCTTGGGCTGCTACAGAAGTCAGAAGGTATACCAGCTTGCATAGTGTCATATTTTGAATACAATACCTGTACTAAGCGACAACCAGTTTTTAGCAGTCAATTTTAATATTACTAAACTAGCATACTTTGGTATGTATGTAAACTTTATTTAGCAGTCACGTCTGTTAAGGTCACTTTCTCTTGTTCACTTATATGACTGTTTAAGATATGTTTGACTGTATACCAGTATGTCATGAGTTAAGGGGTATGGCTAGGAGAATCCACACAGAGGATACATTCTGCCAAGTATCTACCTATCAACTAGTGCCATAAGTAGGAATGATCCTGTACTTACTGATGTTTTTTTTCTTTTTCATGCATGTTATGTTATTCAAAATGTTTTATAAAGCATTCTGCTTCATACAAGTTGAAATTTGTGTGAGTCACTGAATTATCAAATTTATTTGACTCTACACCTCATGAATATTCATGTACAAATGCATGACTTGATGAATATTAATTTACTAACATTTAATGGTCAAAACATGTCTGTATGAGGTAATGGGTTTAAGGAATCTAGTTATTTACTTTGATTTCCTTTTATTGCATCAGAATTAAGGAGCTGTATAAAGGGTATGAGATATGTGTCTAGCACAAATTGAGTTTGGGGAAACTTCTCCGATATGCAAGCAAACAGTCTAATTACTGCATGTGAAACAGCTTTCAGGAGCAAAATTGTTTCCATCAAAACTGCAAAACGCATTATGTGTATTTGTAGTTTATACATTTGCCATATGAAAATTTAATGCATTTTTGATTATATGTAAAAAATGCAAAAATAAGAACAGGCAAGGGTAGGCGTCCTCATGTGATGCTGTCATTATTCATAAGAAATGACACCTCCACTATGATTTACAGTTTGCATAATTAGGTGTTTGCATGTAATAAACTGATTGATTAAGGATAGTGTTAATTGAATTGAATATTGTGATATTTAAGCCTTTCCCTCATAGAGGACACCATGAAAAGACCTATGCGAACAGCATAAAACCAGATCAGCCTGCGAGTAACTCGCAGGCTGATTAGGTTTTATGCTGTTCGCTGCTCCTCAGTGGTCTGGAAATGAGGATTTTGTAATTAAATTTGGTAAGGTTTAACGGTGGTTTTCTGCAGATCAGGCTTTATGTGGTACCTATAGAGTGCGTCAAAATGAGTCAATATGAGGGAAAGGGTTAATATTTGAACTGTGATATTTAATTTTAATTTTGAATCATCATCAGTCAGTAATGGTTACTTGTTAGGACATACTTTATTTATATACATGCGTGCTATTCCTGTCAGTCATTACTTTATGTTGATATTTGGATTTGTCAACTTCAGTGTGACCTTCAGCATTACTGGGTACCATAGATAGTATAAAAAAAAAAAAATCAAATCACTACAATTTATGTAAATATTGCAGATTTAGTTAAGATTTGTAAACACATTATGTTAAGCAGTTATTGTCAATTGATGAAGAAAATGTGACCTTGACTTTATTCTTATTGAAAATGTAAGGATATTTTATCTTTCATTGGACAATTTAACATTCAATGGGGATATAAGTTCATCAGATTTGTTTGTTACCACTTGGTGTTTGTGTGAAAACTGTTTTGTAAAGTCTGAAACTGTTACCATGGTTATCTGCAGGTCATATCCTTGACGACCAGGACCTTGTGGAGACACTACAGAAAAGTAAGGGCATGGCTGGAGAGATCTACCAGCGTATTTCACAATCGGAGGAGACTGAAAAACGACTAAACATTGCCAGGAAAAAATATCTCCCGGTATGTAGTATACTAGGTTTTACTTATCCGAAGAATTTTACATTCTTCTCTAGCTTCTTATTTCAGATCATTGAAGAGTCAAGAATGCTAAGTTTCAAGATAAAGAGATCATGCAAATAGTTTTGTTGCTAGCAAGTTCAAACTTCAGTCAAAAGAGGGTATAACTAATTTATTCATCTTAGTTACACTATATACTGGTATTTTTTTTCTATCTCAGATTAAAAATATGGGGTCAAATACATTTAGTGTCATTGTGCACTATATATCAGACCTGTGTTTCTCAAAACCTCTCAAAATTGAGAGTTTCTTTTTTATCTAAAAAATCTCTGATTCCTTTGCACTACAACTTTGAAATTTTGAAAATTTTCCTGTGAAATCATGCTTAAATAATATGTATGCAGACCTTAATTACCTAGGCCTATAAATAGGGAAATTCTAGATGATCAAGCTTTGGTATAGCTTAGTGAAATGCAGGCATGGCTTCTTAAATTAAGAAATTACTGAAATTTTTTTTTTATATTGTTGTATTTCAGGTGGCAACTCGCGGGTCAACCCTATACTTTGTGCTGGCGGACCTGTCAGGGATTGATGTGATGTACCAGTTCTCCTTGGACTGGTTCCAGGATATGTTCACTGCAGCAATATCTGGTTCCATGTCTGTGAAGGAACAGCAGCGTCTTCTCTCCACAGGCACAGGCATGGTTGGTACCCCACGCAGGTCAAGTGTGGTTGGCGCTAGGAAGATGTCTGGCTCAGATACTGATGGACAGCAGCGTAGGCCCAGCATTGAGCGTGACTCAGCAAAAAGGTTAGAAAACTGGGCAAGAATAACAATACAAATGATTCAGTCTCAGATCCCATTTTAAGATAGCTTCATCCTAAGGAAACCTATCTATCCAATCAGTTTCCTGAGATGGGTTCTTTTCCTTTAAATCTAAGAATTTGATTGTACATCATTATAAAACAAAGCTATACAGTTCCATGGAAATCAGTTTTATTTTTTAATTTCCATTACATTGATATAAAATGTAATAATAACATGGTTAATTATATGTTTATTTCAGGTCAGATCCCCTGGCATCCAGGAGGTCCAGTGTACGGAGGAAGTCATCAGTTACGGCAGAGTCAGCTCCACCAGAACCCCAGAATCCTTTAGAACTTAAGAAACATATGCTGGAAATGATCAACAGGTAAACCTGGGGATAAAGTCTGCTTTTCTTACTTTGCATTTCAACGAATGGATGGCCTGATGCATTTACTTTTATGATTTTACAGGTTTATTAAACTTTTAGTGTCATTATTTTGGTAGATAATCATATTTAAGCTTATTTATTTTAAGTCACTGTGAAAGTTCTTACAACTGATGCTTTTCCCTCTCAATGGTTTCTTGGTTTGATCAGTACTTGACACCAGAAAAGGCCATGTAAAATTCTTGCCATCAATGAGATTTGAACCTACAATCTTTCATTCGAAAGTTATTAGAGTTACTACTGGACTATGGCATGCTTAAAATATTTAAGCTACCTCTTGGTTTAGGGTACATTTGTATTAGAAATGATAGGTCTGTAATGGCTGAAATGCTTCTCCTATAGATATCTGAAATTATATATATTTATATAGGTATATATTGACATTTAGTGCAAAATTATCTCCCCTTAATTGCAGGTTGACATTCAGTATTTACCGTGTGGTGTCAGTGGCACTGTTTGCCCACCATCAGTTGACATTTAGCCTCATGTTGGCCACCAGTATCATGAGAGCCAATGCCAGGTTTGAGGACATTGCTAGTATAGGTGCTATTGAAAATTTTGAGTGGAAGGTGTTCTGCAGGGCAAGATCATGGCCAATATGATGGATGAGAAACAGCTGTTACAATATGATGGTAGGCAATCTCTGCTTTTTGTCCTGTTTGTTATTGTTTATTTATATAGTAAGATTTAGAATTAAATTATTGTTGGGTTATATGTGCCGCCATTTTGACAAATCATGTGACCATTTTCTTAATTTATGACATCACATACTTGGCTCGATATGGCCATCATTCAAAAATGTTTGTTTGCCATGTTACGACCGACCCAGTGTTTTTTTAGCTCCAGACAGTGTGCCGGTTTCGCTTGTTCAATTACTTTTGTACGTTCTGTTCTTTCTGCTGTTTTCATGCCACTTTCAATCAGATATCCTCTGCAGTTTTTATTCCAATATGTAAAACATGATATTGTTTGATGAAGCAAATGAATACTTAAGTAAGTTTGATAATATATTCATCCCTTCATCTTCAAGGCAATTCAGCTTTGCCTTTGTCAAGGTTAGTAGGAGGTAATAGGTTTGATCCCTGACTGTGACATTCCAAAGTCATAAAAAATGGTACTGGTATAGCCCCCTAGCTTGGCACTTAACATATAAGGGTAGTTATGGGACAAGTTGTCCAGATATGCCAAGATGTGGTAACATGCCACATGTCTATGGCGTGAAACTGCAGTGTGGCAGCACTATATCTGTCTCAAGTAGACATTGTCTCCAAATGACTGAAATACTGTTAGTGGGACATTAAACCCAATAAACAAACAAAACAAATTAAGATGATTTAATTAACATGATGTTAAACCCAACAACAAACAAATAAAAAAGAAAAAGCAAAAAAAAGAAAGAAAAAAATGCAAAAAAACTCTACCTACCACCTACCCAACTATAAAGTTCTGTGTAGGAGCACAGCAAACAACCATATTTTTAATGATGTCCTATCCTAGGAAGTAATGTTGGCATACGGTTAAAGCGTAAAAGGATACAAACCAACCGTTGCTATTACGTTGTCATGCTATTATATTCATGACAAGTATCAGGTGTAAACTATCGGATGTTAATATGATACTATATGTTCCAGGAGTATATTAGATCTGTCTGATCATGAAAAAGCATAAAATAAACAAACTCCAGGCAGGAGTGAAGGGAGCAGAGCTTTTATTACAATGAATTAAAATGATATTTCCAACTGCAAATGTGCAAAAACACAATCATTTGCATTACATAAATAATTGACAGTTTGATAAATGAGCATAAACCCTTTAATAACCATGAGTATAATTCAAAATGAATATCACTATGTCATACAAGCAAAGTGTGAATTCAGAATAAAAGCCCAACATAAAAAGAAGGGATGGATGAGGTGGGAATTAAAACAATGCTAGGCTTCTCTCGGGTAGCCGGCAACTTACTGCACTGCTCCCAGGACCCAGATCATGTGGCCAAATTTGTGCATCATATCTGAAATTAAGAAGTTAATTCTACTTAGTATCAAAGTACAATGTATCAATAAAATCAATGTTCATAAATAGAGACTGGCAGCTTTCAAAAAATTTGACCTCTGAATTTTTTGGGCCTTCTCTTGAGAAGGTTTTTGCTTTATCTTAAGCGTTTTTTTTATTCAGAAACAGTAAGTTTCTATTATTTGCCACCAAGCTAATATTCAATTAAAAAAGTTTTAAATTCTTATTCACCAATATGTTGTTTTTACTTCCATACTAATTACAATTATATATCTCATACATAAAAAATGCATTTCTCCATTTGGTCTTATTTCTTGCGATTATGAAGTTAATGCCTATACCTTACGCATATTACAGAGACTGACAAAAATCATCCATACACACAAATTCCTGAATGTCCTCCTCTGTATATTCTGGGTCAGAATAATACACTATGGAAATGGGGAATCCAACATTATTAAATCACATGTAGCATTACCCGTATGCCTAATTTGCCCTTTCCTCATTAAATCATTTGTACGTTAACAGTAATCATCCACTTATAAGATATTTATGATAACTGTGAAATGTTAGAGGAAAAAATACTACATTTACAATTTTGATAGAATGCCTATTAAGCATGGTGAATGTGTTTGTAACACAGAACTGATATATTACGACCTGGAAAGTAAGTTATATAAAATCATCAAAAGAAAGCGCAGTATACATACAATATTTTAAAAAAAATTGCTGCTAAAATAGTACAAAAAAATAATAAAGATAATAGACATTTTATATTCAGGATGAGGCAAATAGCCTTATGCCTCAGTGTATTATGTTATTCACCAAATAGCATATGTAATGTCTCATGTGTCTACTCTCCTGCTTGAAGAGATCAAATGGCAGCACCCTTATACATGCTCAATATAGCAATTTTGCATTTTCAAATGTAAGTATCCTTGCTATGAAGCCAAAAAGGAAACAATTTCACAGATATCATTTTCAGAGTAAGTTTTTCAAGATTTTTGTCAGAGTCTCCTTTGAGTAGTTTCCAATTCTTGTCTCATGGCTTGTTATTCACTCTCTTTCAAGAATCAAAGTTCTGCTTGATATCATAGGCAGTAAAACATAGAGCCTAAGTTCAGGCTTTCTTATCAAAGCTGTATAACCTCCACTTGTTGTAATGTAAGAGTTTATTCATTGTTCAAAACTAAGCAGTTCAACACAAATAAGGATAGAATGAGCTTGTTCACTATATTCAGGACTGTCAGCCATGGAGCGACTTGAATCTCAGGCCCAGGCAGGTGACAAGGAGTCTAAGAAGCACAAGACCCCGCCACGCTGGATCTCGGAGACCATGTGGCGGCAGTGCCAGCACCTGGATGCAAACATTGCAGCCTACAGGAATCTATGTCGTAGTATCATGAGTTGCGATCTGCAGTGGAGGTTGCTGGAGATCTGTAAGAACCCATATCTCAAGTTGCAGCGGCCATATGATAAACGAGATCTTGAACTGGGTAAGAAGCAGCTTGTTTGTTTTACCTAATACACAGGAGATAGTATCGTCAACAAGTTATTTACTTGTTTCATTATTTTGAGTGATATTTGTCTTAAGTTGCATCATTTTTTTTCATGATGAAAAAAAGTAAGGTCATTTTTTTTTTTGTAAAAATAAATAACTTAAATGGATATGAAATATAAAAATTATGATACAATCAAACTTCGGTGACTCAAACAGGCTGGGGGAATGGCAATTGGTTCAAGTCATCGGTGGTTCGATCCAACCTTGGCTATGATGATATACATACGTACATGTTTTAAAAAATTTGATTAATTATTAGGCCATCCTTTAGAATTGATTGATTTAAGTAGATATCATATTTTGAAAATAATGTTGGCAAAAAATAATAGAGGTAACATTAAATAATAAAAAAAACAGCTTATCTTTGTTATTCTTTTAAAACATATATAAATCAATAAAACAGCAGCTGTCAAGATCAAATCACAAACATCAATGATGAATACAATTTATACACATACATGTACACATACATCGGCCTACGTGCAAGTCGTAACATTTCCTGTATACGTTTTATTTTGCATAAAAAAAAATGAAAAAAAGAAACATGTGGTGTAAATAATCCATAAATATGACTGAAAACAAATCAATTAATATTCCATTAAATCAATTAAACAAATTCCTCCTTTAATTTGCAACATGATCAGCATTAACTTGTATCATCTTATTACACTTTAATTTGTTAATTATTGAACCACTGATTGTGCCAATCCCACAATGTTTGACTCATCCCAGGTCGAACAATATAGAATTAAGAACAGTTTATGCCTGGACCGTGAAATGTGTTCGAGTCAAGTATGGTGTTCCAGTTTTCAGTTTTCGAGTCACTGAAGTTCGACTGTATTATATTTTTAATTAATACTAACAAAGATTACAATCTTCAGTTAATTTCTTGACTCTAGAAAGCAAAGGATGATACTAATCTGTTAGGCATCTATGTTTTAGAAATTTCTAGATATGAAAGCAGCATAATTATCAATAATTTTTAATATCAACAGATGGTGAGAATACGGAGGAGGAGGATCATGGGATAGTGTTCCAGTGGGAAGGGCTGACCCACTTTCAGCAGCTGATCCTCATCAAGATCCTCCGCCCGGACGTCCTCTACGTCCTCCTGTAACCAGTTTGTCCGCGACACAATCGGTGATAGGTACCTGTCTGCTGGCTCATTTGACCTAAAGGAGATATATGAGGAATCAACTGCCAAGACTCCGCTGATATTTATCTTGTCACCCAGTAAGTCCTGTTTTCTCTTTTGTTTATTGTTTTTAACATTTCTGTTCTTAATTAAATCAACAGTTCATTACATTTCCTAGAAAGCTAGGATGCTATGGGGAGATTATAATTTGGAATTTTGTTAACTAAGAGTTATGTCCTGTCTATATATTTCAAAAGTTTTTAAGTATTTTACATTCCTATTAATCACCATGTTATTCAGTTGTCTACATTTACAATGGGTATGTCATTTTGTATCTTAGTCTTTTTTTGAGAGTTTTAAGTTGATATATGCATTATCTTTTGTAAATATTCAGTTCAAGGGCTAGTATATTATCTTTGATATACCCAAATAGAAATTACCGTAATTTTATGATTATTAATATATATCAAATCTTCCTATTTTCTAATATGTTACGTTTTACGTCTGCATATAAACGTATATGATGTCACCCCCAGGTTGTGACCCGGCGGCCCAGTTGTTAAGATTTGCCAAGGAGCTGCGGGGCAGTGCCCTCCACCTGGACATGATCTCCCTGGGGCGGGGCCAGGGGCCTAAAGCAGAGGAGCTCATCGCCAAGGCACAGATACTGAAAGGGCGCTGGGTCTTCCTACAAAATTGTCACCTGGCTGCATCCTGGATGCCACGGTTACAGGCCATCGTAGAAAAGTAGGTTATGACTGGGAGGCTTACATCAGCATCTTTTGCCAATTAAATACATTGTATATATTTATTAACAGCCAAACCTTTCACTGAAAGTCAAACACAAGAACATTTGAATATATCTAAAATTTGAAAGGTTCATTTTCCTATGTTGGAAAGAGTGGATGTTTGAAGGTGACTTCCAACTCAGGTGTGACTGATTATTCAAAAATATTTTGAAACAAGTATGAAATGTTTTCCTTACTTCCTCAGACAGTGAAAGAGTGCATTTTTCTTTGTTTTTGCAGACTGTGTAGAATCTGAGTTGCAATATTGCATAAGCAAACAGAGGAGACCCTGATCAGACCGCTCCTGTGATCTGAATCTGCTCTGTTTGCCAATACATCAAAATGAGTCTGCATGAAGTAGAGGGTTAATTACTAAGCAACTCAAAACTTTAATTGCTTCCAAATTAAAAATGATCCAACATTTTTCCAATATATCAAGCAACATTTGCTGTTTTTATGCCACACTCAAAATTGTTAGATACATTGTATATGTTCACTTATATCATAAACATGTACATACATGTGTATATATAATTCTCATTCAAGTAAATTTTAAATAATTGGGCTTGTGTATGGACATATCTTTTATTTTACTAAAAATCTGTATATGTTCTAAAAGTTTGATTGATATATTTAACTGTTATTTTTATAGAAATTTGACTGTTGTCTTTTTTTATCATTTTTAACACACTACTAATTGAAACATTGTACAGGATTCTCTCTAAGAACTTTTTTAAAGTCACAGAATCTGTCTTTCATGACCTTGAACTGTTCAGCTGCTAGGAAAGATTTGTGGGTGCTTTTTCTACATTCTTTATTCTAGCAAAGTTAGACATTTTATCAATTTTTTAAATCATTTTACATTTGATGATTGTATGCTCATGCCTTCTTCTGTGTACGTTGACCTGTGTATGCCAGGAACACACTGGAATTAAACAACTAATGCTAAGCTTTTACTATATTGATACCTATGCCATAATTGCACGACAAAATGGAAATAAATAATAAATAAAATAGTTGGAAGGTATGCTTGCACTACCAAAGGAATTGAATCTTTTTTTTTATTGCTTTCTTTTTATTCAATTGAATTATATCTAAATTTTATAACATCATTACCAAGTTTGGAAAAAATGTTTTGAGAGCATTGATCATGGTATCTATGACTGTCTTTAGGATACAGTCAGCTGATGACTCTGACAGGTAATGCACGTGACACAGGTGACGTACACGTGACTGCACGTGATTGTGTTGTGGCATGGGGGCACCTAGTTGTTGTATGTGTGCGTGTGGACTCTCAGTATCTCAGTGTAACGGACTAGTCAACTTTATGATACACCCACTGCATGTTCTTGTAAGAATATGTATCAAATTACATATTATACGAATGCATGTTTTTATTATGCTTTAAATGTTATCATATTGTCTTTTTATGTAGCACTTTTATATATCAAACTGTTTCAGAATTATATGTTCACAGTATATTAGATAATAAGCTTATTTATTTATTCTTTAGAGAGAAGAAGATTATGAGATTATGCCAAATGGCAT
>CM037780.1:6547730-6597730 GCA_021229015.1 Solen grandis | reverse complement strand
CTCAAGGGGGACAACCTCAATATAAAGTAGTGGTAAGTCTACTTTGAAAATATTATGATTGGCAGTTTTTTCATGTGTATGCAATACTTTACGCAAAGAATGTTGAAATAAGAAACTGTCATTTGTATTTCCTCATTATGTCACCTTTTTTTTCTCATGGATTTCTCCATATTACACAAATTTACATGACTTTGTAGTGTACTGATTTACATGTAATGAAGGGAAAAAAGTATATTCATAAAATTTAAAAGTCACCTATAACTGTGTTCTCTTAAAATCTTAACACTATATTTCATAGACTGGGAGACTATACCTCATGGCGGACTGACATTAGTTTTACTGACAGTTTCTTCTTGGATCTTTCAGGAGCTGAGCTGTCTAATTTTTCATTAGTAATTTAGTGTCTTGTGTTTGCTCACACAATATTGTTGCTCAGATTCTACAGTTTGCATGGCAAGGAAAAATCCACACTTTATAGACCATATAATGTCCCATTTAATTCATATTCATAAAATTTTGTAAAACAGGTTAAGATTGGTTTTACTTTTGTGAAAAATGATAAATCTTTTTTTCGTAACTTACTAAGTAAGACTAAATAAGACTTTAAAGCCACTTAACAGGAGGAAGGGAACACCATATGTATCATAATTGACATTTTTATGAACATCTAGGAATTACAAATTCTCAGTTATAATGACTGAATTATTTGCTAGACTAAAGTTAAATTTTCCCTTAGTTGCTGTCAGAGTGAATACTTTAATTTCTACAATGGTATTATAAATTTATCTCATTATTTCATCAAACTTGTACATGTTACAAAATTGAAGTTCCTGTAATTGAACTTACATATAAATGTTCAATGTAGTAAGAAAAAAAAAAAAACAAGTTAAAATTAAGCTTGTTCTATGAACTTACATAAGCCATTTTTTCCAAAATCAAGTTCATCCACTTCTTATGAAAATTGTCCAGAGACTGCAGAAAAACTAGCCCTTGTCCACTATAGTCAGAGAGGCTCATCCAATCAAATATCTGGTTTTTGGAGGGAAACAATTAGTACATGGGGTCATTGAAATCATATACCCATGACCACAGTGATCACAATGGGCACATTGTTGATTGTATTACAATGGTAAAAGCCTTTGGGAATAACTTAAGCTTGTTAATTGCTCTCAAAAATATGAGGCTGTCATGCACTTAGATATTTTGTTTGTTTTTATTTGCAATATACAAACCACTTGGAGATGCAATCTGTGAAATAAACCCTGATCAGCCTGCCAGTAGGACATAGTCACCTATTAATTCTTTTGGTCTCATCCGACTTTTCATTCATTGATTATTAGAGTGTATTTCTGGGATATCCAAGTAGATTAAAGAGGCTTCATATGATCTTTAATATGTTTTTCATTTATATTATATAGTTTGAAAATAGAAATTAGTTCTCTATATACAGTCTGTTTACTCTCTAGCTTCTTCATTTCTAAAGCAATCTTCTATTAATTGGGTTATAGTGTTTATGGCTATAATAGCTAAAATCATTCCGTTCTGCCACCAGTGCTAAAAATAGATACAAATGACATCTCCTTAACCAATTGGCAGATTTTGATGAGACTCATGAGATCATTTTTAATCAGTATCAAGTCCAGTTGTCCATATCAGCACATTTAAATGGGAATACATGTAGTTATTACAGGGTTTTGACCCATTGCTTATCAACAATATTATGTCATTATAATTTTCAATTTCATCCTTACTTAGCCTTTTCTCTGTATAGCAGTTGACTTCCGGTGAGCGATTTAGGGACATCATGGCACTCTTGTTTTTATTTAACAACTGTTTACAGAGCTCTAAATAAGCTTAGATTCAAAATCAATTCTGAAAATCAATTCAAACTCAAACATATATTTCATCATCATGTAGTGACTACATCAATAATTTGCAGAGCAAGAATTCTTCATCTGTAATTAGTTTCCCCCATCAGATCATGAAGATACTGATTGTATTGCTTGTCCTAATCATTTGTAAAGATAAGAAACCCTAGTCCCATCAATGGGCCGCTCTCTGCCAGACATGCTATTTTTAGTCCCCTACCGGTGTTACTGGAGAGGACTATAGGTTTGCCCTCCATCTGTCCGTCAGTCAGTCTATCCATCTGCAAAAACTGGATCCCATGATAACTCAAAAAGTACTGGAGATATTTCTATGAAACTTGAAATATGGATAGATGGCTGTATGGAGATTATGCACGTCTTTTTTTATTTCTTCCTACTCCTAGGTTGAAAAATCAGGTTGCTATGACAACAAATAGACTAAAAATATGACAATAAAGCAATATATTGTGATAAATCGAAAAGTACTGAAACTTTTTTTATGAAACTTAAAACATGAATAGATAGCTGTATGGAGATTATGCACGCTGACATACTTCTTCATAAGACAAGGGACATTATCCTAAAAGCGATACTTTAAGAAGTTAAGCCCCCTTTGAAGTTATAATGATAGTGGTTGCCCTTTACCAACAAACATTAACACCACATGCAGTGTTCTTATTTTTTAGCTCACCTGAGCAAAGCTCAGGGTGAGCTATTGTGATCCCGTGAGCGTCCGTCGTCCGTCGTGCGGCGTCAACAATTTTTAGTGTTTACACTCTATCACCTTTATTTCTTAAGCAATCATCTTCAAACTTTAAGACAATGTTTATGACCATAATGTCTCAATTGAGTTCGATTATGGCTGAGATCCGTCAATTAGGTCAGGAGTTATGCCCCTTTTAATATTCAAAAAATGCCATATTTCACGTTGTTTACATTCTACTAATTTCTAGCTTCTTCATCTTTTGAGCAATCATCTTAAAACTTTATGGCAATGCTTATTACCATAAGGTCTCGATTGAGTTCGATTATGGCTGAGATCGGTCAATTAGGTCAGAAGTTATGCCCCTTTTAATATTCAAAAAATGCCATATTTCACGTTGTTTACACTCTAGCATCTTCATTTTTTGAGCAATCATCTTCAAACTTTATGGCAATGCTTATGACCATAAGGTCTCGATTGAGTTCGATTATGGCTGAGATCCGTCAATTAGGTCAGAAGTTATGCCCCTTTTAATATTAAAAAAATGCCATATTTCACGTTGTTTACACTCTAGCATCTTTATCTTTTGAGCAATCATCTTAAAACTTTATGGCAATGCTTATGACCATAAGGTCTTGATTGAGTTTGATTATGGCTGAGATCAGTTGATTAGGTCAGGAGTTATGCCCCTTTAAATATAAAAAAATGCCATATTTCACGTTGTTTACACTCTAGCATCTTCATCTTTTGAGCAATCATCTTCAAACTTTATTACAATGTTCATGACCATAGGGTCTCGATTGAGTTCGATTAATGCTGAGATCCGTCAATTAGTTCAGAAGTTATGCCCCTTTTAATCTTCAAAAAATGCCATATTTCACGTCGTTTACACTCTAGCAGCTTCCTTTTTTTAGAAATCATCTTCAAACTTTATGACATTGTTAATGACCATAATGTCTCGATTGAGTTCAATTGTGGCTGAGATGGGCCATTTAGGTCAGGAGTTATGCCCCTTTTAATACAAAAAATGTAAGATTTCACTTTGTTTATTCTCTACCAACTTCATTTTTTTAACAATCTTTTTTAAACTTTAAGACAATGTTTATGCCCATAATCTCACAATCGGGTTCAATTATAACTGATATTGACTTGTAAATTTAGGAGGTATGCCCATTTCACCATAAAAAAAAGCCAGATTTCACTTTGACACTTAAGCATCTTTATTTCTTAACTTTATTTAATAAGCAATCATCTTTCTCAGGTGAGCGACCAAGGGCCATCTTGGCCCTCTTGTTTCTTGTTCTTCTGACCAAAATTTTTGATCGCTTTTATGAAAGACGTTGGTATATATGACAAGCTTTGATTTTACATATGTGATATATTAAACGTGTTTACTCTCCTGCTGTGCTGGATTCACTTGAGTATAGTTTTGTGACGTCTTTCGACTGTTGAGGTGTCTTTCAATCAATATTCTATTCTATTCTGACCAAAATTCTGGTTGCTTTAGTAATGGGAAAATTATGTGCCTCACCGGTAGGAGACTCATGTGTTGCCTGCAACACCAGTTACTTATTGGTACTGGTTACATAAAGGATATCGCCACACAGAAAGTGGAACGATATCACAAATTACAGGTACACAAATGAGGACTAAGAAACGGCAAATGGAGACATATTGATGCATATTACACATTTACAATTGAAAAATATCTAAATAAGAAAAATGTGTGAATACGCAAAATTTGTCCTGATCTAGAGCTCTGTGTTATTAAACTTTAAGCATGCTTATCGTTATTATCGCTCAAGTTATCACGAACCTCAATGATTACCAGACAAGGAGAATAAAATCCTTATTTGACGTCATGTCTCTCCATCTAGTTAGTTTTAATTACCACCATACTGCTGGTGCTAAATCTCTGTGATTCCAAAACATGCAAAGATTTTTCAAGAGTTAGAGTCTTCCCAAATGTTCCCTTGTAGTTAGAAAGGAAATTTATGTAGTCCAAAGAAAATGTTTTCCTCATCTCAAAGAAATGGCAAGAGCTCATACTTTGGAGTCAATTGATGAAATCCCTTTAGTCTCTGAATTGTTCACGTTTTTATGTTGTGGAAACTTCTTGTTACAGAAAGAGAACATCTACACAATACCAAACCTGCTTACTGCCTCGCGGATATTGCTGACCCCTGTGATAGGTCATCTTGTAGTGGACGAGAGCTACACTTTGGCCCTAGGACTCTTCACCATTGCTGGCCTAACTGACCTGGTACTCACTCATTTATTCCATTTATTGCAGAGAAAATACATGTTTAGCAATCTCATTCAAATCAACTCTTCATTTTAGCTCTAATACTCTTCACTACAAAGATCTGAAAACATATCGTGAAAGGTCATCTCAAGTCAACCTTTACCTCATGAATATTATTAAGAAAATGATATCCACTCAGATTGCTTATTTCAAAACAAAATGAATTTGAAAATCGGAATACCCTGGTGATATCTGTAAAATTAAAATTTCTGTTTGCTTCCGTTAACTTGTGAATATTCTCAAAGTTATACCGAAGCATTTTGAAGCCGAGGATTTGATTGGCTAATCAAAGGTCAACCTTTGATATGATGTCATCAGATCCTTCCTAATAAACATTAGTTTGGATATGGTTTTAATGAGATTGCATGTTTGGCTCTGCTTTTATTTAATGTGAATGAATTATTTTCCTTTCATGGCTAGGCTCACAAGCAAACCCATCTTTTGTATAAACCAAGTCAACATATGATCACATGATATTCCAGTGTTGCTATTTGGTAATCTGATAATCTAATTTGAATATGAACATATTAGAAAGGTATATTATGGTGTGAAATACATATATTGTCATTTTTAATACCCAGATTTAAAATGTTGGGATTTGATAATGTTAGTTCAATTAAATGAGAAGTCTTCATGTCATAGATTAAAAATATTCCTTCAGGAATTAAATGCACTGAGGTCTGATGATAAAGTACACTAACTCTGAAATGGAAGTTTGGGTTCAAAACTACATGGGGAGATGTGTTGAGTGGGAAAAAGTTCTTTTTTTTTTTTCATTTAAAAGAACATGGTATGGGCTCTGATAAGAAGAAAAACTCAAATATTGCTAAGAAGCAATTTAAATTACTAAATCATCATAAAATTACATTTACAAGGACGTTAATATTTTTTTTTTTTTTTGTTATAAACTTTTTCAATATATTATATGTTCATGATTTCATTTTTGTTCATGATTTCATTTTTTCATAACTGAGTGCTCAACATTAAACAAGTTACACGACACATGATGCAGATCTATGTAACCTAAACTATGCTTTAAAGATAACAAAATGTATCCAGGACCAAAATTCACCATTTCATTAATCTTACAAAATTATTTGAGTATCCAAGATCTAAACTGAGGTTTGTTACCCATGAATTTGAAAGTAATGTAATTTTCAGTCATTTTAAATTGAGTATTTATGCTAATACAAAACATCTGTTTCTCTTCAGTTTATAAACTCACATTCTTGGTTTATAAAACATTTTCTCCCGCAGCTGGATGGCTACATTGCGAGGAACTTCAAGAACCAGCAGTCAGCCTTCGGGACAGCTCTGGATCCACTTGCTGACAAGATCCTCATTACCGTCCTCACTCTCACGCTGACCTCCGCTGGACTTTTACCATGTAAGAGAAATGATTGTTCATTCACACATAGAAAGGGGTGTGGCTGCTTTATATTTTAACAAGAGAGTTGTCTGGAACACATGTGTCACCTGCAGAAATGTGACGGAAAAAGGGTGATCTGATAGATGGACGGACAGACAGACAACAGAAAAGTGATCCCTCTGTGTTACCTTTGATTACAGCAGGTGACACAAAAACTAAGTTAGTGATAAAATATCATTAGATTTTTTTATTTTTTTTTAGAGTTGTCAAAAACAGACCAAAGTAATATCAGAAACTCAACACATGTACAGTGTCAGTAACATGTCTTTGATTTTGCTTTGGTTCAGAATTTTGATATAGTACCTTATGTTTCGGTATTTATAATCTAATAGGGTTAATTTGATTTTGTTTATGTCTAGTTTCATATTTTTCAATATTACCTATATCTTGTCTTGCTTACAGATATTTCTACACTTCTGTTTAAAGAAAAATAAGAATAAGCAAATACTGGTAAAAAAAATAAAAATGATCTCAATTTTTTTTTAAACTTATTTACTCATATATGCTATGTTACAGAGATTGTTTAGGTTATGATAGCTGGAATATCAAAGGGGTATTTGGGGCCTCCGTGGCCGAGAGGGTAAAGTCGCTGACTTTAACACTCACTCAGCACCTCACTGCGTGGGTTTGAATCCCGGCAGAGTGATTTGGATTTTCATGTGAGGAAGCCTTCCAGCTGGCTTGCAGTAGGTCGGTGGTTCTACCCGGATGCCTCCGTGCATTCGGGGTTTTCCTCCACCTGTAATTAGCTGGATGTCACTATATGACTGAAATACTGTCGAAGTTATGGTAAACTCAAATAGTCAAGTCAAGTCAAAGGGGTATCTATTATCTTTATATTAACTTTATTTGTCTATTTTTATGTCCAGATCAGCTTGCTGGGTTGATCATTGGTAGAGACGTTCTGCTGATATTGACTGGGTTTGTTATCCGATACATGACGCTGGCTCCCCCGGTAAGTTAATCACATTGAAGCACCTTTACAAGGGATTATGAGACATGCATTATCAGATCCAGTAATTCTGAACTGGGGGTAGGTAGGGATGGACACAAGCGGACAGAAGGGATCAGGCACCAAGGTCACTGAGCAACTTTGTGGGCCTTAAAGGTCTCTTCTTTCTCTGTCAAACACAATTAACATGATGCCAGATCACCTAAAAATGAATATGCATATTGGTTTAACCAGTGAATAACAATACAAACCTCCGACAAACAGATGCATGTGAACCTTGCTTTTAATAGTTACCTTTGTTCAACAATCTGTGACAAACATTCGGGGTGGGGATATACTTGTTTTGTAATCATGTTAATTGCTTCAAAGTCATTCAATATGCGTATGTGAAGTTTTTACAAATCCTTAATGTTCAATCTTTAATATTTTGGCCAAATAACCATCACTTGTCTGTCAACAAGGGGATCAGGGTAGGTCACCACTGGCCCTTGTGCCCCCCTGGTTAATCCACCATTGACGACATACCCTGATGATGGCTCCATTGCATTGTCAAACTGGCATCCTCTGAGACTTTAGACCTGTCATCATTATTAATTTTACCAGTATAAACACAGGGTGTATAACAGGGTTCTCAGGACTATGGAAACTCTCATGTAGCTATATACGGGCTACTCATGAAAAAAGGGGTCTTTTTCCCCGATTACTTGAGTCTTTGGATTTCAAATTAAGAGTTAATGAGAGTCTCAGTGTATCAATGTTTATACACCAGTGTAAATAATGTATGTGTATATCTGAAAATTTGACAATCACAGTTTCATTCATGTGTTTAATTTAATATTCGTTTAAAATTAATAAGTTGATACATAAGGTTCACTGTTTACGTTGGTAAGACACCATACGTAAAACAGGCGGAGTCCCAACAACACCCTGATTCAGAAATAATTTCTGTTAAGAACTTAATGGTCCTAGGACCCCAATGTTTTAAAAAATATATATTACATGTATTCTTATATGACTTAACTGATTACACTAAGTGTTGAATTCTTTTGTAAGTCTGTTTAGAGTATGTGCTTTATTTTCACAGCCTAATATAAATTTATCTGGACTAGGAATGATTTAAGGGCTAAAAAAAACCCCAAAAAAACAACAAAAAAACTCTTGTCCTTTTTATAGTTTCCAGATGTCACAAAATATAGCAAAGCTGTATTGCTTAGGTATTAATGAATCACTTAATCTCCTTCAATATCCTTTATAAATTCTGCACAACGAATCTTCATATTAGAATGTTTATATGATTATCTCTGTCTTATTTCAGAAAACATTAAAACGTTACTTTGATGCTACGAGTCCAACAGCTAAATTACTGCCAACAACATTAAGCAAGGTTTGTGTAATTTTTATGCCCCAGGATTGATAGATCAGAGCATATAGTTTTTGGTCTGTCTGTTTTTTGTCGTCTGTTTGTCACAAATCTTTAACCTTGACCATAATACAGAAGTCCTTCCACCTGCAGCCTCCAAACTTCACAGGTGCATAAACCTTGATGAGCTCTACCCACCAGGTTACCTTGACCTTCAAATGACCTTGACCCCCAAGGTCTAAGGCCCTCCACAGGGGCATAGTGTTAACTGGAACATAGCTTGTTTCATTCAAAGTTTTATTCATGTTACACTAAACATGCTTAAATGATAAAACTTCATTAAATTGAGCAAAGATCTTAAGTTCAACATTTCTTTGCATGGAAACCATTCCCTCCACGCCGTCAGCTAAACCAGAAATAAAAACACAATGCTGAACAATTTCAGATTATAAGTGATGTCATTGAGGAAAAAAAAATCAGATAAAGATCTATATTTCGAAATTTTCTACTTCTAATTGTTAAAAAAAATCTTAACATAATTTCATGTACATTGTGTTATCCAATATCTAAAGCCCTGTGTTTGATGTACAGAAGCTTCAACTAGGTTTGGTTTAGTCCTTAATGTAAATAAGAGACAACTTTTATTTCAGTTCAACACCGTATTACAACTGTCCCTAGTCAGCTTCACACTGGCAGCTCCTGTTTTCGAGTTTATCAACCACCCAGCCCTGCAGTGCCTCTGGTGAGTACAGGACCTCTTGTATGCTGTTCTCATAATCACATTGATTACTTTCTTAGGCTGCTTTTGTGGGGAGCAGTGGTCCAGTGGTAGGTCACACTCTTCTGGATGAAGAGGTCTCGATTTCGAGGCCAGCTAAGGATATTGTAAATTTCGTTGAGCAAGAAATTTACTATGCATTATTTCTTTTCACCCAGGTACAAATGAGTACTTGAGAGGATGATATATTTCCATGGGGCCATAATATGGGCTGCCCTAAGTAGAGTGAAAAAAGACCCCCCAGGAAGATCAATAGATGGATACTAGTAGCCCGATGACCAAGGGTAAAAGCTGTAAAGTCAGTGAACGTGACCACAGCATGAAAATTAAGACAATAAAATGCCTTGTTTTCCTCTCTGGATTGAATGATATTTTAAATGTGATTTTATGTTTAAATTCATTCTGTATAATAATGATTTTTTATTATGCCCCGAAAGTATGTTTGGACAATATTGGAGGCACATCTGTTTGTATGTCTGTCGACAAAATTTCATGTCTATGCTATTTCTTTGTCGGATTTCATTGAAACTTCACAATTTTGAACCATACCTATTTGTATATACATGTATCCTCAGCACATCAAACTTGTATGCATTTTAACTTCCTTTTGTCAGACTTCAGTAAACTTTACAAGTCTTACGGTATTTGTACCATGCCTTTTTGTGCCTATTTCTGCAAATCATCAGCACATCACAACTCAGATGAACTGTCACAGAGTTTTGACCCTTACCAATTACATCCTTTTTTTTTGGTCACATCTGCCATGATACCCATGCATTAGATGGTAAATTTTCGTTTTTTTTTTTTTTTTTTTTATGGTAATCTATCATGGCACCTGATTTTCCCATACTGCAGCTGTGTTAGGACTGTCCCTGACATGGTTACAATAACAATGTCATGGCAGTATCTTGGGCATTGATCATCTTCAATAATACTGGTAAATAAGTAAATAACTTATAATGTCAGAAGAAAAAAATGTTAATCTAGGTTTCAGTTGTCAATTAATGAATACATTTTAGAAACAAACAATAAAGCAACATAACTTTTTTGTAAATTTATTGTGATATGTATCATTTAAAGGGCATTAGAAATGAAAATTGAAAGCCTGTTATTGTATTTGCTCTGTGAATTACATACCCATGTCTTTTAAAAGGCATTGCAGACTGTATGAAATAATTAGAATAATAGTCAGTTTTTCTATATGTCTATTATGTGTTTTGTTTATAGGGTTGTGACAGGCCTGACCACCTTCCTGTCAGGTGTTGATTACATCATCAACAGAGAAGCATGTATCCAGTACTTCAGTGAAGACAGCAAACCCAACCAGTAGTGGCAACATGGGTTCTGGGGGAAACCCGGTGATTAAGGCAGATTTTTCATCACTAGAAGCTTAGCCTGGAACTAATATGTGGAATTTCAAAACTCATTTGGTGCATGAGCACAAGTCCAGTGGAATGATATATGAATATTCCATGAGTGCCGAAGACACTGGTCTACTGTACTGATTTGTGAATAAACTGATGTGTGAATATGCTCTCATTCAGTACACTGGTGCAGCATACTGATGTGTGAATATCCCCTCACTCAGTAAACTGGTGCAGCATACTGATGTGTGAATATCCCCTCACTCAGTACACTGGTGCAGCATACTGATGTGTGAATATCCCCTCACTCAGTACACTGGTGCAGCATACTGATGTGTGAATATCCCCTCACTCAGTAAACTGGTGCAGCATACTGATGTGTGAATATCCCCTCACTCAGTACACTGGTGCAGCATACTGATGTGTGAATATCCCCTCACTCAGTACACTGGTGCAGCATACTGATGTGTGAATATCCCCTCACTCAGTACACTGGTGCAGCATACTGAAGTGTGAATATCCCCTCACTCAGTACACAGGTGCAACATACTGATGTGTGAATATTCCCTCACTCAGTACACAGGTGCAACATACTGATGTGTGAATATTCCCTCACTCATTACACTGGTGCAACATACTGATGTGTGAATATTCCCTCACTCATTACACAGGTGCAACATACTGATGTGTGAATATTCCCTCACTCATTACACAGGTGCAACATACTGATGTGTGAATATTCCCTCACTCATTACACTGGTGCAGCATACTGATGTGTGAATATCCCCTCACTCAGTACACAGGTGCAGCATACTGATGTGTGAATATCCCCTCACTCATTACACTGGTGCAGCATACTGATGTGTGAATATTCCCTCACTCGGGTGTAGCATACTGGGGCCCGTTTCACTTAACTTTGTACAAATAAAAATCTTCATAAGCATAAATTCACACACGTAAAAATAGTTTTTTTTTCCTGTGAAATTTTCTGTACAAAAAGTGTTGTATTTGTGAATTGTAATAAATTGGGTCATCTTTCTTCATGTTTTATTGTGAAAATAAGACGTTAGTAGACACCATGTAGAACAAAAGACTTACGACTAAGATCAAATTTGTTCGTACGAAGTTTAGTGAAACGGGCCCCTGGTATGCAAATATTCAGGCTTTCCAGCGTTCCTACTTTTTATGCCCCCCTTCGAAGAAGAGGGGGTATATTGCTTTGCTCATGTCGGTCCGTAGGTCCGTCGGTCTGTCAGTAGACCAGACCTTGTCCAAGTGATAACTTAAGTTCTATTTGACTTTTAAGTCTCAAACTTCATGTGGTTGTTGCTCATGATTAGTAGATGACCCCTATTGATTTTGGTGTCATTACCTCAAAGGTCAAGGTCACATGTTTTTATGTATAATACCAGACCTTGTCCGAGTGATAACTTAAGTTCTATTTGACCTTTAAGTCTCAGACTTCTTGTGGTTGTTGCTCACGATTAGTAGATGACCCCTATCGATTTTGGTGTCATTACCTCAAAGGTCAAGGTCACATGTTGTGTATGTATAATACCAGACCTTGTCCGAGTGATAACTTGAAGTTCTATTTGACCTTTAAGTCTCAAACTTCATGTGGTTGTTGCTTATGATTAGTAGATGACCCCTATTGAGTCACTTGGTCAAAGGTCAAGGTCAAAGTGACCTTCATTTACTGGGCTTGATTTTGAAAATTGTGACAAAGCTGTTTCTGATCAATAACTTGAGAACGCCTGGGCCTAGGAACTTCAAACTTAGTATGGAGATTGGTCATGATCAGAAGATGAACCCTATTGATTTTTAGGGTCCCTAGATCAAAGGTCAAGGTGGTTTTGTTAAAATGGTGACCAAACCATTTCCGATCAATAACTTAAGAAGCCTGGGCCTAGGAACTTCAAACTTAGTATGAAGATTATGCATGACCAGTAAATGACCCCTTTTGATTTAGGGGTAACTAGGTCAAAGGTCAAGGTCACTGTGACATTGAATGCCGAGATAGATTCTGATCAAAATGGGTTCTGGTCAAATCTTTTTCACCAGATTTTTTTTCAGCATTTTCACCTTTACTGGATGCAATATACAAGGTAAAACTTAAATGAGTTAGCAGTGTTAATAATTATCAGTAGTAAACCTTCACCAAGATAAGTTCTGAACTTTGTAACATATCCACATTATAAAGCCAAACATCATACATATAATATAGCCATATAAATATTATGGCATATGAGGGAGGCATATATGTTTTACAAACATTTCTTGTTCCTACTTTTTTTGAAATGGCTCCTACTTTTTCCAAAAAAGCTCCTACTATTCCTACTTTTTTTGTTCTTGGGGTACTAAGTCTATATATCACATAGTATCTATCAGTTTCTAAATGCTTTCTTTTAAGAGGGGCCTCCATGGCCGAGAGGGTAAAGTCACTGACATTAACACTCACTCAGCCCCTCACCGCATGGGTTCGAATCCCGGCAGGGTCATTAAGATTTTCATGTGAGGAAGCCTTCCAGCTGGCTTGCGGTAGGTTGGTGGTTCTACACGGATGCCTCCGTGCATTCAGGATCTTCCTCCACCAGTAATTAGCTGGACGTCGCTATATGACTTAAAATACTGTCGAAGCGACGGTAAACCCAAATAGTCAAGTCAAGTCTTTCTTTTAAGATATTCATGCAGACATTGTAGCAGGATTAGTAGCTGACAAGTGTCTTTTCTGAAGTATGTTCTGATGACACTGGTGCATAGTCCAGCCATTCAGCCTTATCTGAAAGCATGTTGCTCTGTGCTTCAGTGATGCCTAACAGCCTATGAGTGACAGCAGAAGCACCTGTCAGCTGAGTGATCCAAACACGTCTTGAAGTATAAAATTAAAATAGTGGACAAGTAAAGGTAAAACAAATTTGCTTCTTTGTATAGATTGTAATCCCATATCACTGCATAAATGTGGAATGACCAGTTAGCAATTAGAAACATGTTGAAATATGTTATTATGTTTTTTACATAATTTTACGTTAAAAAAAAAGAAAATTCATATGTCATTAAGTATGTTCAAAGAGTTCCTATTTTTTCAAAAAAAATTCTGCTTTTTCCTACTTTTTTTTGTAATACCCACTCGTACTTTTTTCCTACTTTTTAGCTCACATGAGCACAACGTGCTCAAGGTGAGCTTTTCTGATCGCCTTTTGTCCGGCGTCCGGCGTCCGTGCGTGCGTGCATCCGTGCGTCCGGCGTCAACAATTGCTTCTAACAACATCTCCTCCTAAATGGCTTGGCCAATTTGAAAAATATTTTGCAGGAATGTTCCTTGGATGAAGCTCTACTAAAGTTGTATAAATGGTTCTGGTCCATTGCATAATTAGGTCACAGGAGCTAAAAATAGATTTTAAAAATGCAAACTTTGAAAATCTTCTTCTGCAAAACTGCAAGGCCTAGAGCTAAGATATTTGGTATGTAGCATCATCTTATGGGCCACTACCAAGATTGTACAAATCATATCCCTATGGTGATAAATGACCCCGCACCAGGGGTCACTTGTTTTACATAGAGTTATATAGGAAAATCTTAAAAAATCTTCTTCCATGAATGCATAAGGCCTAGAGCTTAGATATTTGGTATGAAGCATCATCTTATGGGCCACTACCAAGATTGTACAAATCATAGCCCTATGGTGATAAATGACCCCGCACCAGGGGTCACTTGTTTTACATAGAGTTATATAGGAAAATCTTAAAAAATCTTCTTCCATGAATGCATAAGGCCTAGAGCTTAGATATTTGGTATGAAGCATCATCTTATGGGCCACTACCAAGATTGTACAAATCATAGCCCTATGGTGATAAATGACCCCGCACCAGGGGTCACTTGTTTTACATAGAGTTATATAGGAAAATCTTAAAAAATCTTCTTCCATGAATGCATAAGGCCTAGAGCTTAGATATTTGGTATGAAGCATCATCTTATGGGCCACTACCAAGATTGTACAAATCATAGCCCTATGGTGATAAATGACCGCGCACCAGGGGTCACTTGTTTTACACAGAGTTGTATAGGAAAATCTTAAAAAATCTTCTTCCATGAATGCATAAGGCCTAGAGCTTAGATATTTGGTATGAAGCATCATCTTATGGGCCACTACCAAGATTGTACAAATCATAGCCCTATGGTGATAAATGACCCCGCACCAGGGGTCACTTGTTTTACACAGAGTTGTATAGGAAAATCTTAAAAAATCTTCTTCTATGAATCCATAAGGCCTAGAGCTTAGATATTTGGTATGTAGCATCATCTTATGGGCCACTACCAAGATTGTATAAATCATAGCCCAATGGTGATAAATGACCCCACACCAGGGGTCACTTGTTTTACATAGAGTTAAATAGGAAAATCTTAAAAAATCTTCTTCTATGAATCCATAAGGCCTAGAGCTAAGATTTTTGGTATGTAGTAGCATCTAATGGTTCATTACAAAGATTTTCAAAGTCTTGGCCCTACGGTGATAAATGACCCTGCGCCCAAGTCTTCTCTGAAACCATATGGCCCATTGCTTAGATATTTGGTGTGTAGTATTGTCAGGGGTAAAATGTTTTAGATTAAGTTATATCAGAATCCTTGTCTGTTTAAAAACCTTGACATCAGTTGAAGCAATGGTACTCAGGTGAGCGATTCAGGGCCATCATGGCCCTCTTGTTTGGTATATGCTGCTGGAAAGCCTTGAATATTTCCCCACTTTATACACTGGTGAAGTACTGATGCTCAGGATATTGGTGCAGTGTCTGAGGTGTGAATATTTCATCACAGAGTCCTGGTGCCATATACTACATGTAATTGTGTCATATGTATGTTGGATCACTTTGAATATTGGAGCAAAATGAAGTGTCTGGTATGCCCATCATTCACTTGTAAGAACATTACTCTGGCTCTTAATCTACCTTCATTTTTGGCAGCATTCAGTGTTTGCTTGTCCGATTGTTTATGTATACACTTTCCAAGATTTGTGATTGTTTTGTATAAGATGATTGTGAAGATTATGAGGTTAAAAAGATCCTTAGTTGTGTGAGTGTTTCCTTTAAACCCTACAGTATGAATGATTTCCTTAGCATGAATGAGGATACTTGTAGAATGCCAAATCCTTGACAGCATTTTATGAAACCTTCCCTCTTGTATCCTATTGTGACACATGAACAACATGAACCCTTTATTTCATTGGCAAACACATCAGACCCAGATCAGATTGCTCCTTGTGTTTGCTTATACAATATTGTAGCTCAGATTCAACAGTTTGCAGAGCTAAGAAAAATCCACTGATTCATATACCATTCAATGTTCACTTTATAAATATTCATGAAGTCATGAATTTGTACATGAATATTCATGAAGTAAAGGGACAACCTCCTGAATAATAATAAATGTTAGCAGATACGTATAGTATTTTCGATGCTTGTTTTGTCAATGATGACAAAGAATACCTCAAAATGAGTTTTTCAGAGTATTTTGTGACTGGGTTCCCTTTGAGGATTTGGGGTCTTCCTCTACCTGTCATTAGCTGGATGTAACTATATGACTGAATTGGTTGATTGTAAAGCGATAACGATAATATTTAAATGTGCTGTTCACCCTTTCCCTCATAGAGGACACCATGAAAAGACCTATACGAACAGCATAAAACCAGATCAGCCTGCGAGTTACTTATGCTGTTCGCTGCTCCTCAGTGGTCTGGAAATGAGGATTTTGTAATTAAATTTGGTACGGTTTAACTGTGGTTTTCTGCAGATCAGGCTTTATGTGGTACCTATTGAGTGCGTCAAAATGAGTCTATATGAGGGAAAGGTTTAATTTCATTTTCCACAAAATTCTTACTTATTGTTATATTGGTTTTATTTTTGAGAACATTTTAGTGTGACAAACCAATTACCACCCAACAATGTATACTTCACTGCCATTATAAGTGGGGCTAGTTGTGTTTTTGACAGACTAAATGCTTTTTGTTTGTTTATGAATGGTTGTTGCATTTAAGATTTGTTATTAATTTTGTTAACATATGAACAGACAAGCATTTTATTTGACTCTGTGATAATTAAGGAAAGAAGAATATATTCGTCTTCATTGAACATTAGTTTCCTTATAAGTTCAGCAATTGTTGTTTTTTTGGATTAGACAAGCACACAATAAAACTTTTTTATTTTCCTGCTTTTTTATCACATACCAATAATGTTGCTGTTTTTAAGGTCCAAGAGAAAAAAGTATGTGCTTGTTATTGATTTATACAAAGCTTGTTTTCCTATATCTTTATTATACCCTCAGATACAAAGTATATGGGGGTTATACTGGAATCAAGTCAATCTGTCGGTTGGTTGGTCTTTCCGTCTGTAGACAAGTTTTGTTCATGTTATTTTTCAGCTACTTTTGGTTAGATTTTGATTTAATTCACAGCATTTGTAAGTACCATTGCTAGTTTTGCATATCCTTGGCACATCATGATTACCCTGTTTTTGAGTTATTGTGGTTTGTTATATTTATTGAATATTTTTTGTCTACAAAACATGTATATGTTTATCAGAGTTCTACCATTTTTATGCCCCCACCAAAAATGGGAGGGAGGGGCAAAAAGATTTGCCTTTGTCTGTCCGTATGTACATACGTACGTCTGTCCGTCCCGAAACTTTGTGACATGCATAACTCAGAAAGTATTTGTACTACAGACTTGAAAATTCATGGATATATTATTCAGGACATGAACTTGCGCACCTAGGTATTTTTATCGAACCCTTCATTAAAGTTGATAGAGTTATAGGCCTTTGTTTTTGAAAAAATATGGAATTTTATGTTTGTGAGGCACGTTACTCTGAAAGTATTTGTACTATAGACTTGTAACTTCACGAATATATTACTCAGGATATGAACTTATACCTGGGTATTTTTATGCCCCCCCCCCCCCCCCCCAAAAAAAGTGAGGCATATAGATTTGCCTTTGTCCATCTCAAAACTGTGACACAGGTAACTCTGAAAGTATTTGTGCTACAGACTTTGAACTTCATGGATATATTACTCCTCTGGACACATTTCTAGTTATTTTCATCCTTCAACTGTGCCAAGACTGCTTTGACATGGTGACAGTAACTGTGACAAAGCACTCTCTGGGTATTCATCATCTTCAGTAATAGTTCTTGTGAGAGTTGTGATTTCATTTTACTTACCTAATTAGATTATCCAAATGAACAGGCATTTTTTTTTTCAGCACCTGAGATGAATTTACAAACTTTTTTTTAAATGTTTTTTATAAAGGATTTTATAAGCATCATTTTTAATATTAGATATTTTGGATGACTTCTTCACATGTAAATATCAAACAAGTTTATTAACCACAGTAATACTCTAGCAATTTATAAGTTACAGTTTTATGTGTTCTTTTTATTTTTTTTCCAAACTTTTTTGTTAGGATCATGAATAGCTTTACTTTTACATATTAACTTGGATGTCAAATAGGTACACTTGAGAGAGACATTTGAATTCCCTCAAGGCACTCAGTATTTCCTTGTGTGATATTTGATGGTTGATGCAAACAAGTACTCTAAATGCACCAGTAAATATTAGACAGTTTGTTTTATAATAGTTATTACCTGTTTGATTTTGCTGTGTTTGATTATTTAGAAATGAGGATTGAAAAATTAACTTGAATGAGAAAGTGTGTATATTCATTTTAAGGGGAAACATGAATTGTTTTATAAAATAATTTATAGAATATAACGAAGATTATATAAATTACCTGTAAAAATATTCCAAGATATTCCACTGGCTCTCAGTTTTACCTTTGTAAAGTTTACCAGATAGTTTTACAGGTGGTTCAAATTTCACAAGTGATACTTTACCATAGTGCTGAGGAATACTTAAAGTCCTGAATTGGGTAGAAATGCATGCCACCATTCCTAGTTTAACCCTTTCCCTCATATAGACTCATTTTGACGCACTCAATAGATACCTCATAAAGCCTGAAAAAAATAACTTTTCATCATCCCATAAGCCCATTTCAGACACGGGACAGCGACAGCATAAAACTGATCCTGCGAGTTACTCGCAAGCTGATCTGGTTTTATGCTGTTCGCATAGGTCTTTTCATGGTGTCCTGTATGAGGGAAAGGGTTAAAAAAAATATTCCAAGGTTATTAAGTTGACATATTATGATAATTACCAAATCTGTTTAAAATGAAATAGATTAATATTTTATTAGAGAAGAACAAAAAAAGGGGGAAATCTTGACTTTGTAGGGAAAAACAAGATATTACACTATATGTTGATGAGATAATAGGGGCCATATTTGACCCTAAGCATCATGTATAGAGGGTCCTGCATGCTGTTAGCTGCTTGTCACATTTGAACTGACATACAGAGTTTCTCAGGCTGACACATTTGAACTAAGTCATACAAAGTCTCTCAGGTTTATGATTGAACATTAGTAAAGTAAGCTGGTATTTATGTGTAGAGATTTCCAGAGCATGATGCTTAGAATTAAGGAGTACATTTTGTAACTATATAGTGAAACTGTACTGGAATCAGACTATGAAAAGAAACTGTATGGTTGTTAAATTTACGAATGGAATAAATATATACTTGTGAAACACTTATTTCCTGGTTTTTCTTAGAACCAGTATAGGCTGACATAATTAAAATACAGTTCTAACTGCCAATAACTTCATGCCATCTAGTAATTGTACTGAGGAGGGGTGTGGTGTGTATGACACGGACGGTGAATTATATATCTGTAGGAAAGGAAGATACCGTATAGCGGGTTTATTAGTCCCCACTGTTGAAAGCGGTTGGGGACTACAGGTTTGCGTGCGTCTTTTCTGTCAATCAGCCATTTCATCCCACTTTCATGTCTGCTCCATAACTTGGACATTTATGGATGGATTTTAATAAAACTTCACGGAAGTATTTCTCATAACCCAAGGGTGTGTTGCATGTCATGTGCACCAACCATATGCATGCTTGAAAGGTCAAGGTCACAGAAAATTTTAGAAATCATCTTTAGTATTCATAGGCTACATTTTCATGTCTGCTCTATAACTTCTATATCTATGTTTGTATTTTCAAGAATCTTTACAGAAGTGTTTGTCATAACACAAAAGTGTGCTGCATGCATCTACCATATGCATGCTTGAAAGGTCAGTGCAGTTTGAAGATCATAACCCATTTCCATTATTTTCTTTTTTCAATTTGGCACCAATTTTTCATTGGGGATTCTTACTGGTGGGGACTCCTGATAGTAGAACTTGTTATACTGACAAAGCCTTGTGTCTGCTATTCTGCAGTTGAACACAAAACCGTAGAAATAAAATCCTTGGAAATTAACTGACGGTAGTAAAATATTTGCAGTAAAAACTTTCATTTTCCCTATAAATAGTTAAATACAATATGGCCGTGCATCTGTGTCTATCAACAAGAGTATGCAAGAAAATTCAACTAGGTAATGTATTTTCAAACTAAATTGGTGGATATTACAGGAAATGGATGAAAAGGATAAAGGAAAAAATCACAATAGTATACTTTTACAGGTATAATAGCAGAATATGATAGTTTGACCACTTTTCATTGTAATCTTCCCTAATCAATGTTTTCCAGATTTACCTGGGACAGGGATATGGGTCTTAATTACATGCAAAATAATGCAGATTGTGCATATTTTTCACACTTTAAATGGCTTGCAAAGTGAATAAATCACTGATAAACAGTCAGTATGAAATTGTGCATTACTGGTATTCAGGCCGACTAACTTTTATCTATAACAGCTGTTAAATTGTTTTTATTTATAGTACAGGTGTACAGTAAAATGTACAAGATGTAACCAGTAATCTATCTTAAGTGAAAGGAAAATGTCGGGTAATAACTTTAATTAAAGATTTAACATATGTATTTGCTTCAGCAAGGTAAGCAAGTTCAGAAATCACAAAAAATCCATTGAAAAATACCCTTTTTAAGGCAAAACAGTAGAATATTATACCCGCAGAAATAACCGCTATACATTATTGAAGTAGAATCTAAATTTTCTGTTGACCATTACAGTGATTTTAAAATTCAGTAATGGCCCGTAAATTCTGCAATTCTGTACTGAAATATGGCATTTTTAGCTCGACTATTCGAAGAATATGAGAGCTATTGTAGTCACCCTTGCGTTGGAGTCAGCATTGGCGTTTTGCATGCAAGTTACTATCAACCTTAATCTCAATAACCATGATTTATGGCATTGACTTTAAAGTTTATAAATATGTTCAGGGGCATCAGACAACCAAAGTAGATAACTCTTGACTGAATTTAATATAAATTATGGCCCCTTTTTAACGTAGAAATTCCGGTTAAAGTTTTGCATGCTTATATCTCAGTATCCAGGCATGCAATTGATATGAAACATCTTTAATATATTTATGGGTATCTTATTATCAAGGTAGATAACTCTTGATGTAGGAATATATTACAAGTTAAGACCCTATTTTAACTTTGAAATTTTGGAAGAAGTTTTGCATGCAAGGTGCTTTCATGCTTATATCTAAGAGTCCAGGTCTGGGATTGTTTTGAAACATCTTTAATATGTTTTGGGGTATCATATTATCTTTGAAGATAACACTTGATGGAATATATTACAGATTATGGTCCATTTTTAACTTAGAAATTTTAGTTATAGATTTGCATGCAAGGAATTTCATGTACATGTATACATATTAGTAACCAGGCATGGGAGTTTATTTGAAACTTCTTTAATATGTTCAATGGTATTATACTATAGTGGCAGACAGTTTTGACAGAACATAATTATGCAAATTAGGGCCGCTTTTTGACTTAAGACTTTTTGGTAAAAGTTTTGCATTCAAGCTACTATCCAGCTTATATCTCAGAAATTGTTTATGGCATTGACTAGAAGTTTAGGAGTGTTTCAGGGGTATCAGAAAACCAAGGAGGATAACTCTTGGACTAAACTTTATTATTAATTTAACTTGGATACTTGGTAAAAGTTTTGCATGCACAGTGTTAATATGCTTATGTCTCAGTAATTAGGCATAGGATTGATTTTAGACTTCATAAACATTTTTAAGTGTATCAGATTATCAAGGTATATCATTTTTGACAATTATTATATACAGGGTATGTGAAGGGCAAGAACTGAAGTAGATTTCATTTGATTTACCAACAAGCATTTTGAATAGTCGAGCGTGCTGTCCTCTGACAGCTCTTGTTCAGGGTTGGCAAAGTATTGACCGCCCGGGAAAACCCAGGTGGGAAAACCCGGGTTTTCCCGGACTGGACAATACCCCCTAAACTGGGCAATACTGGGCAATACTGGGTAATATGATATTTTAGCATTTTTTGCAAGGAATAATGAACATATTTACATTTATTAACAACTGTAAAAAAACATAAGGATAGCGAGCTGAGGATAGCACAAGTGCATGGGCAAATACACAATTAGTTCAACCATGTTTTGTCAGTGTACAGTACAATTGAAATAAGTTCACCACTCTTATCTCTTCCTTTCCTCTCAGCATTCTGTAACAGAAAACTAACTTAGCACACTTTTGTATTCCAAGTTTGTTTCTTAATTTACTTTGAATAAGTCCAAAGTTTGAAAAAATGCGCTCTATGGAAGCTGAACTTGCAGGCATCCTCAACAGTTTACAATCCAGCTGATACAACAATGGATGTATCACACCTGTACGCTTTCCAGTTACAACAGAAAGTCACTTTTTCTTGCTTGTTTGACTAAACCTTTACTAGTAAAAACTGTTCACACAGATTAGCTCAAATTCACTTAATATGTAAGGTTTTGCTGGTATTATAATGAAGAATATTTACAGGTAATCCCCCAGTCAGAGCTTTAAGTAAGGTATATTGTTGCCTATAGATACAAAACAATTATCACTTCAAATTAGATGTTAACACATTTAAGGCAGGTGACAAAGCTTGCTTTGTAAAGAAAAATACTAGACGAAATACACCACATATTCAATGCTACTTTATGGCTGTGATATTAAGTGAGAATTTCTATTACCCAGAAATGCCCAGTATTGCCCAGAAAAACCCGGGTTTTCCCAGTATTACCCGCCGGGCTGGGCAATACTCATAAAACCCGGGGTTTTGCCAACCCTGCTCTTGTTCCATGATAAAATTTGCTATGAATGGTATTTAAAAGTCTAGGATGTACAAGAGAACATAGTCAGCTATAAACCTACATTAATTTGTGCCAATAGGGACTTAATTTAGGTATAACCAGAAATATGTCCATTGTCCCCCACATTTAGACATTTTTACCAAAGCAGCGGGAATAATGTTGCTATGTTGTGATAAACCGTGAAGCACTACTACCAGTATACATCAAGGTGAACCTATCTGTGAAATTTCGTTCATATATACACATACTAAATACTTTTAGACTTATTTTTATGCCACAAAGTGCCTATCCACAATATCACAATTTTTGCAACTTAAGGGGCCATAACTCTGCCATATTATGATTGGATGAAATGTGTGCACAACTACACAATTCACAAAGGTGACCTTAACTAACATATCTGTATTGATTTAAAATAAATCTTTGAGAGTTTTATGTGCTACAAAATGCCATGTTTTGTAGAGTTATTAATTATAAAGATCAAGAATGCACAACAGCCCCTGCTGGTGAATATCCCTGTAAATTCTTATGGCTCTGTCTCATACTATATTTATTTTGAGGCAAGTGCAGCATAAAATTTTAAGACAGCAGTTGACATGCGTCCTTTTTTTAAGTGGTGGCATAACAAAATATTTCATTTGACTGAAATGATACATGAATACATACACATGCCATTATGTGAATATTAAAAAAAACAAAAAAACACAAATAAACACTAAATATATTTATTATCACAGTAAAACAAGCTCCAAATATCTACCAACTCAAAGCACTTGATTTGCATTACAACTGAAGGCAGAGTGTGCTCTACAGAAAGGCTAAATTTTAAAGTCATCAACAATATAAACACAACTATCTGTGGCTACATAATAAAAGTCCATGAGGATTTCTGATTAAATCAAACTTCATTTTATTACGCATATACAAGTATATTGTCAAAAAACAATCTACCACTCAAATTTCCTGTTTTACATAGAATTACCTACACCGGACTGAAAACAGTTCTTAGCCTAAATAGGCTTTAGCCCTTTCCCTCATATACAAAGGTTTTGACAACTTCACAAAGGAAGCACACCCAGATCAGACAACAGTAATCTATTGTTTCATATACCATTTAAATAAATCAATATACATCAAGTCATGAATTTGTATATGAAGCACAAATGTCTTCTCAAATTTAAATAAATAATGATCCCTCTTATTAGACTAGGATCTGTTTTTTTGAAATCACTTTAACCTCAATCTTATCAAGTCATTATTTGATTTAAAGCTTTATATATATTTGAGAAAACAAAGATTTAATTTGACATTTTTAAGAATATCAACTTCAATTATGAGTGCTAAGATTCTGAGTTCTATGTCCAGTGTATACTATTTTACACAACTGTTTATTCTCCTACAACAACAAAATTGCGATGACAAGTGAAACAGATGTCTGAGATTACTTTGCAAAATAGTACAATATTATCAAGCTACATATTTCATTATAGGCTAAAAAAAATAGTTTTTGGCAAGGTTTTCTAATAATATTAACAAAAAAATGGCATGAATATAAAAATTAGTAAATGTCACACACCACATGACTTTGTGTCTAATAAAGAAATCTCAAGCTGAGAAGTTTTTGTGAGACTGGAATCTTTTCTCTAAATAAAACCTACAGTGTTGAAAACATACCTACGATGATAAGGGTGATCCCCATAACCATTACAAAAAAGTCGTAAGTTTGAAATCTGTTGGTTCATCCACAAACTGAAGAAATGATAAAAAACAAGAAATGTTTGTAAAACATATATGCCCCCCTCATATGCCATAATATTCATATGGGTCAGAGGACAGCACGCTCGACTATTCAAAATGCTTGTTGGTAAATCAAATGAAATCTATTTCAATTCTTGCCCTTCACATACCCTGAACATAATAAAAGTCAACAAGGCCAAGTCATCAAACATATATACAAATGCAACCTTGTGACCTTGACCTTTGAGGTATTGACACCAAAATTGATAGGGGTCATCTACTAATCATAAGCAACAACCACAAGAAGTTTGAGACTTAAAGGTCAAATAGAACTTTGAGGTAATGACACCAAAATGATAGGGGTCATCTACTAATCGTGAGCAACAAGCACAAGAAGTTTGAGACTTAAAGGTCAAATAGAACTTAAGTTATCACTCGGACAAGGTCTGGTATTATACATACACAACGTGTGACCTTGACCTTTGAGGTAATGACACCAAAATCAATAGGGGTCATCTACTAATCATGAGCAACAACCACATGAAGTTTGAGACTTAAAGGTCAAATAGAACTTAAGTTCACTCGGACAAGGTCTGGTCTACCGACAGACCGACGGACGGACCGACCGACATGAGCAAAGCAATATACCCCCTCTTCTTTGAAGGGGGGCATAAAAAAGCCCAGAACAGCACAAACCTCCCCCACAAACAAGGGCTTTGACCTTGACAAAATTGTCCTCCATCCCTTCAATTATAAAATTGAAACCCGTTGCCACAAACGTTTTAAACTAGAGCTATCACTGAAGGTGATTAATACCCCCACACAATGCTTTGAAACAGACTAAGCCAGACTCGAGGCAGAGCATAGATAAGATCCTGTATACATAGTGTATTGGTTATGATAATAAATAAGTAAAGTCTTAATTTAAAGTGGATAGAGAGTCGGTTATGGTTGTTTGGCACAGTAGTTTTAAATTGTAGAATTCAGTTCTTGGACACTGCACTTCTCCTAGTTGCCATCTGTTTACTTTTTAAGTTTCGAGTCAATACCTTGTACAATTTTAGAGTTATGTTCCAGACAAGAAAAAAAACAAAAAAACAAAGGGAGATAATTCAAAAATGGGACCAGGTAAAGTTAATGGCATGAATATAAAAATTAGTATCTTAATGTCATACACCTGACTTTGTGTCTAATAAAGAAATCTCAAGCTGAGAAGTTTTTGTGAGACTGGAATCTTTTCTCTAAATAAAACTTGAACACTGCATTCTCCTAGTCGCCATCTGCCTATATTTTAAGTTTCAAGTTAATACCTTGAATGGTTTTCATGTTATGTTACAGACAAGAAAATTCGAATGGACCGCCCGACCAAAAGGTGACTCCTATATACCCAAACACCCCCCAAACTGTGTTTGGCGGGGGTATAATGAAACGAGAGGGCCATGATAGCCCTATATCGCTCACCTGAGTACCACTCAGCAAAGGAGCAATCTTGGTACAGGTTTACCAATAGAACATCTGTGCCAAAACATTTTGAAATCTGCCATCCAGCTGGCTTACAGTAGGTCGGTGGTTCTACACGAGTACCTCTGTGTACTCGGGGTCTTCCTCCACCTGTAATTAGCTGGAATTCGCTATACGATTGAAATACTATTGCAGCGACGGTAAACCCCAATACAACAACAACAATTTGAAATCTGGCCAGTTTTGGAACAGAAGTCTTTTAAAGTTTTTACTATATACATATAAGGCAAATTAGCGCCGCCCCTGGCAGCCATGTCTTTTAACGGCTAATAATTTTAGCAGTTTTTGTAGACTGTTACCCAAGGAACATCTGTATTAAAAAATTTTAAAATCTGGCCAGTAGTTTTGAAGGAGATGATTTTTAAAGTTTCATTTTTTTTTAATTTCCGTTGCCATGGTAGATGAAAAGTGTGATGATGAACCAAGCTCCTGTCAACACTCAAAGTAATTCATACTTGTCTACCTAGTTACACATGTGACACCCAAAAAACATGCTTTATGATTAGTCTATTATTGCTGATTGAGTTTTATTCTTCTAAATAAAATTAAACAAGGTTAAACCTGGTCAGACTTGATGGTTTGAAATTGAACAAACCTTTGGAGTTAATGTGGTGTATTGAATTGAAGGTTTCATACCACACTTTACAGATGCTGACATATGGGGCATAAGATAATGGAAAGGGGCAAGAACAGCCCATGGGGCATAAGATAATGGGAAGGGACATAAAGGCCTGGCCCACTGAACATGAGGTAACATGAAGAGACAAGGAAAGGCCCATGGGACATAAGATAATGGGAAGGGACATAAAGGACTGGCCCACTGAACATGAGGTAACGTGAAGAGACAAGGAAAGGCCCATGGGACATAAGATAATGGGAAGGGACATAAAGGACTGGCCCACTGAACATGAGGTAACGTGAAGAGACAAGGAAAGGCCCATGGGACATAAGATAATGGGAAGGGACATAAAGGACTGGCCCACTGAACATGAGGTAACATGAAGAGACAAGGAAAGGCCCATGGGACATAAGATAATGAGAAGGGACATCAAGAAAGAACCTCCTGAAAGTACCAAAACGCATTGAAAGATTTCCCAAAAGTCTTTCGTGTTCAAGTCCAAAATTATGGAATTCCTTACCTTCTACTGAATGTACAGCTTCTTTTGTCCACCAGTTTCAAAAATCTTATTTACGGTGGAAATTCCCAGACTGGGACAAGTAATTTTTTGTTCTTTTTATTTGTTTTCTTTTTTTTTGTTTATTGTTTTTTTTTTTTCGTGTTTTGTTATTATTTTGTTGAATAAAATGTTGAAAATAATGTGGACCATATGGAAGATTGGTTTATGCCAAATATGTTATCCACTTTAATAAAGACTTTACTTTCTTACTGTAGCTCAGATTCTACAAAGTTTGTATGATAATGAAATAAGCCATTGTTTCATATCCATTTAAAGTTCAGTTTAACAATATTCACCAGGTCATAAAATTGTACATGAATATTCATGAGGTAAAGGGTTAAACATGTATGTATGCTACAAGTTACTTAAACTTGAAACCCAGTATATAATAGGTTTACGATACAATGGCTAATTTCCAACATGTACCTTTCTAAACATCAATAGTGCATAAAATCTACTTTTTCAAAGTCATACATTAAAATCATATATGCATATATAATAATTCAACAAATATAGAATGTGTTTTAGAGCTACCTCAGGACAGTTCTTATCAGAAACTATAAGGACTTTAACCCTTTCCCTCATATAGACTCATTTTGACGCACTCAATAGGTACCACATAAAGCCTGATCTGCAGAAAACCACAGTTAAACCTTACCAAATTTAATTGTAAAGTCCTCATTACCAGACCACTGAGGAGCAGCGAACAGCATAAAACCTGATCAGCCAGAGAGTTACTCGCAGGCTGATCTGGTTTTATGCTGTTCGCATAGGTCTTTTCATGGTTTCCTCTATGAGGGAAAGGGTTAATATCAAGTTCAGTGTCTCACTGAAATCAATCTCCAGGTGCTGAGTACAGCACCTGTACTGTCATATTCAGACATTAAAGTCACAAAATGGTGGTACAAGCAAATAAATAACATTGTAAATAACTTAACTTAAAAATTGCCTTTTGGGTATTTCACACAATCCAGAGCGGGACAAAATCTACTTTTAGAATAACGAAGACCCATGTTGCTTTTTGAAACATTTACAATAAACCACAATGTTTCTCTACTTCTATGCAGTGTTTTCATATTACAGTGAATAGTTCAAATCTGACAAAGTCAAATAGTTCTTTAAAGAATCGGGAATGAATAGCTGCTCCACCTTTGATTTTATCTCCAATCCAAAATGATGCCTAATAAAGTTCCGACAAACTGAAATCAGTCTTGGTGGTATGCTGACATACTGTGTCAGAACATTATGTAACTGCGTGTTTGTCGACTTTTCTGGAAAGTTTCCGCTGAGTAACCAGTCCTCACGATACAGGTCATATCCTGCAGTCACAAGCAGCAGCGCTATCTCTGCATTGTCCTTCTCCACAGCCACCCACAGTGGCGACTTCGGCTCTGCATACAGAAACACCACATTATCGGAATGAGAATGCTGCTCGATTCCAATGGTCTTGCATTCCAGTTCAACATTAGCAATAAGAAGCAATTTCACCAGATCTTTATTTTGATTATACACAGCATTCCACAGAACAGAGGTGTTTACTCGATTTCTCAGATTTGGGTCTGCCCCATACTTCATCAACAGATCAACAGCTTTTGTCATGCCATTATATGCCGCGTAAATAAGAGGCGTATCTTGATCTTTATCCACATTGTTAACGTTGCAACCGCATGGAAGTAGGGTTTCTACCACAGAAAAATGTGCACCATGACATGCAAGAGCCAGTGGTGTGTTCAAGTCGTGGGTTTGGGTATCATGCAAAGCTCCTGCCCTGAGGAGAGCCTTTACGCAGTCAAGGTGGCCGTTCCATGCGGCAATATGAAGGGGCGTGTATCCCAGGTTATTGGCAGCCTTAACGTTGGCTCCATACAGTATAAGCAGCTCAATGATTCTGAGGCAGCCATCGTATGATGCAAGGAGAAGCAGGGAGTTGTTCTCCTGCACATTGCAATAGTTGGGGTCAGCCCCGGCATCCAGCAGAACTTCTACCAGCTGGACATCCTCTGAAAGTGGACAAATACATTTTTTTAACAAGTGGAATTTACCTTGAAAAATGCAAACTGTTTTTTTTTTTAATTAGCTTGAAACCGGATTCCAATCTAAGTTTAGAAAACATGACTGTAAACTGAGTGACCCCAGCCATACTAAACTAGAACTGTCGCCTAAGGGCTTACTAATACCCCCCCGCAAGTGTTTTTGTCAAACATGGCTTTGGAGCATGAAATCAGAATTCTTGTATGCAACACTCCATCTTAATACGTATATAGAGGACATATGTGCCAACTACATGGAAATCTAGTGATCCTTTGTAACACATACCTATGGATATACCTATGTCTATGGATAAATATCATTAAGATTCACTGAAATCTATCAATGGAAGAAAATTGTAAAACAAATACCATCAAAGGGACATATCTTTAAAACAGGGGGGAGGGGGGTAACCCAATGTTATATAGAAAAAGCGCTTCTACAATGTCTAAGGATGAATGGCAGCAAGTTTCATCAAAATCCTTCCAGTAGTTTAGGCGAAGTAGTCCGCAGAAGTTTGTAATGCAAAAATCATCAAAGGGGCATAACTTGGAAAATAGGGGAGGTAACCAAATGATATATAGATAACGCGCTTATACAATGTCTAAGGATCACTGCCAGCAAGTTTCATCAAAATCCTTCCAGTAGTTTAGAAGGAGTAGTCCGCAGAAGTTTGTAATGCAAAAATCATCAAAGGGGCATAACTTGGTAAATAGGGGAGGTAACTCAATGCTATATAGATGTCTAAGGATCATTGCCAGTAAGTTTCATCAAAATCCTTCCAGTACTTTAGAAGGAGTAGTCCGCAGAAGTTTGTAATGCAAAAATCATCAAAGGGGGCATAACTTGGTAAATAGGGGAGGTAACTCAATGCTATATAGATAACGCGCTGCTACAATGTCTAAGGATCATTGACAGCAAGTATCATTAAAATCCTTCCAGTAGTTTAGGCGGAGTAGTCCGCAGAAGTTTGTAATGCAAAAATCATCAAAGGGGCATAACTTGGTGAATAGGGGAGGTAACTCAATGCTATATAGATAACGCGCTGCTACAATGTCTAAGGATCATTGACAGCAAGTATCATTAAAATCCTTCTAGTAGTTTAGGCGGAGTAGTCCGCAGAAGTTTGTAATGCAAAAATCATCAAAGGGGCATAAATTGGTAAATAGGGGAGGTAACCAAATGATATATAGATAACGCGCTTATACAATGTCTAAGGATCATTGCCAGCAAGTTTCATCAAAATCCTTCCAGTAGTTTAGAAGGAGTAGTCCGCAGAAGTTTGTAATGCAAAAATCATCAAAGGGGCATAACTTGGTAAATAGGGGAGGTAACTCAATGCTATATAGATAACGCGCTGCTACAATGTCTAAGGATCATTGACAGCAAGTATCATTAAAATCCTTCCAGTAGTTTAGGCGGAGTAGTCCGCAGAAGTTTGTAATGCAAAAATCATCAAAGGGGCATAACTTGGTGAATAGGGGAGGTAACTCAATGCTATATAGATAACGCGCTGCTACAATGTCTAAGGATCATTGACAGCAAGTATCATTAAAATCCTTCTAGTAGTTTAGGCGGAGTAGTCCGCAGAAGTTTGTAATGCAAAAATCATCAAAGGGGCATAAATTGGTAAATAGGGGAGGTAACCAAATGATATATAGATAACGCGCTTATACAATGTCTAAGGATCATTGCCAGCAAGTTTCATCAAAATCCTTCCAGTAGTTTAGAAGGAGTAGTCCGCAGAAGTTTGTAATGCAAAAATCATCAAAGGGGCATAACTTGGTAAATAGGGGAGGTAACTCAATGCTATATAGATAACGCGCTGCTACAATGTCTAAGGATCATTGACAGCAAGTATCATTAAAATCCTTCCAGTAGTTTAGGCGGAGTAGTCCGCAGAAGTTTGTAATGCAAAAATCATCAAAGGGGCATAACTTGGTAAATAGGGGAGGTAACTCAATGCTATATAGATAACGCGCTGCTACAATGTCTAAGGATCATTGCCAGCAAGTTTCATCAAAATCCTTCCAGAAGTTTAGGAGGAGTAGTCCGCAGAATTTTGTGTCTACAGACGGACGGACAGACGGACGGACGGACGGACGGACAACCTGATTCCAGTATACCCCCCCCTAACTTCGTTGCGGGGGGGTATAATAAGATTCTATCCTATGCAAGTACACAGTATGGAGCAATTCCAGTGAACCATGACAGAACCATTGATAATATATACAAGAGTGTGTCACCTGCTGAAACGTGATGGAAAAAGTGAGAAGGACAGACAGAAAGATAGACAGACGATGAAAAAGTGATCCCTACTTGTCACCTCTGCTTGCAGCAGGTGACACAAAAATTATATCAGGATAACAAGAGGGCCATAAAGGCCCTGGATTGCTCACCTGAGAAAAAATGCTTAAACTTAGAGAAACAATGTTTTTTAAGCAGCAAAATTATTTTAACCAACTTGATAGAGGGTAGCCCAATGAAAATCTGAAATCTGGCTAGTAGATTAGAGAAGAATATTTTGTTCATATAAGGAAAAGTAGCCTTTCCCAAGAGGCCATGTTTTTTAGTGATCAGAATGATCTGAACTATCTTTGTAGAGGTTACTGAAGCAATGTCTGAGACAAAATATATTGAAATCTGGACAGTATTTTAGGAGAAGACAATTTTTAAACTGTTCACTACTTACAAACAAGGCAAAAAGTACTTTTTTTTTATTTCAGATTGAAGTAATTTGAAAAATCTAGGTATGGGTTTATGAAGGAACATCTGTGTAACAATATTTGAAAATATGACTGAAGAAGATTTTTAATGTTCTCATTGGATTTTTCTTCTGTTTCCATAGCAACATAATTTTTGCATGGAATCAATTTTTTTAACATCTTCATAAGTGCATCAGTATTACCATAATTACTCAAAGTTTAGGAGATATCGTTTGTAGAAATTATCAGCGACAAACTGACCGATGCTGGAGAATGACCAGTCCCAATAGCTCACCTTTACAACTTTATGCTCAGGTATGCTCAAAATAAATTTTACATCAATTGACTTCTCTCAAAATAAAAAGAAAACCTAGAGATAACAAGAGTATTCTCTGGAACACGTGTCACCTGCTGAAGCGTGACGAAAAAAGTGTGACAGAGAGACAGACAGATGTATGGACAGACAAACGACAGAAAAGTAATCTGCTTACAGCAGGTGACACAAAAAAGGCAGCATATACTTGCTTGTGTGTGTTTTCCATACATGCCTATACATTCAACATATAACTTACAACACCTACCTCTGTAGACCACAATCAGCAGAGCAGCTTCATTGCGGTCATTCTTCATGTTGACGTCCGCCCCATACTTGATGAGGAGCTTGACCAGATCGATGTCTCTACTGGTCACTGCGTATATCAGAGCTGTGTGACCAGAAGCCCCTTGTATATTAGGGTCAGCACCAGCCTGTAGCAGAACCTCCACAAACTCCGGGTGAAACCTGACACACTGTATGAGCAATGGCTGATTCCTTCTATCTTTACAGTTCACATTTATTCCTTTACAATCCAGAAGCTGGTTCACAGCTTCTTCCCTCTCAAAGCGTATAGCTGCTATCAAGGGGGCTTCCAGGCTTTTATCTATATCATAATTAATTGTCACACCCACAGATAGGAGAAAAGTGACAATCTGCAACTGATCTGAATAAATTGCCAGAAGCAGTGGAGTCTGGTTGCCACTGGTTACACAAGAACTCAGATCACAGCCTGCATTATTCAGGTACATCAGAACAGGTAAGAAATCTTCATGGATGGCTGCAGCATGGGCAAGACGAAACCTCCGTATCTTGAAGCAGAAGTAAAAACAAAAGAACTAGTATTAGATATACAAGGAGTGAATGTAACAGACATGTCGTCAAGTAAATCACAACAAATCTATTTCCTCAGAAAGAAGTTTAAGTTTTTCTCTTCAAACTGGCCCCGATTCCACTACTCTTAATTATCATTAACTACTTATGAATTTTTTAAGAAAATTTTTTTATCATTCTTATTTCTGTAAGAGGAATATCCATATATATTTAATATCTCATTTCTTTACAAATGCATCTGAGAAAGCCATGAAAACACCTTGCCGCAAATGAAGATCAAACCCAAAAACCTTGGATCTACAGTCTTATACATTACAACTGAACCAGGGTGCCCCTCAAATATCTATCTAATATTTATGCCATATATTCTCATTTTAAATGCATGAATAATGGTTAATCTCAGGTCAGATGGCAATACAAGGCCTACCTTCCAGGGACTCTGTTCTCCGTTCTCGATGTCATCGCAGGAGCACCTGCCTGTCTCTATAATGGTCACCATCCTGGCAATATTCTCCTTCTTAGATGTGTCGCTTAGACCCTCATCCCAATCAAAATCACGCGAATCGAAACTGGGGAAACAGTGGCTCCGATATTCATTACAGGATACTGCAATACACAGTGGAAAATATATCTGCACGGTTAAAAAATATTTTGAGTTTTTCTGCCCAATTGCGTCAAGGGACCTATCTAGTCTTTTGCACTGAAATTTAAAGCCCAAAAAGGGGATTATTTAAGATTCATTACAAAGTAAGTTGTGCCAGTAACAATCCTCAATAAACTAGGTCAGCCATTGGTCACATGATATCCCAGTGCAGCTATTGGATAACTTGATAATTTAATTTGAATATTTCTGTAAATATTGGAAAGGTCCAGTTAACGACCAATCAAAAATCATGGAGGGGCTGTCTAGTCAGGGTCTCCTCTGTTTACTCATACAATATTGTAGCCTAGGTTATACACTGTCTCCTCAGCAAAGAAAAAATCAAGTTTCATATAAAATTCAGAAATTGATAATCATCAGACAAGATTTTGTACAATAATATTCAAAAGGTAAAGGGTTCATAATCCTTATTTCTCAGTAACACAATTTTCCACTATGTAACACCTGTTACAGCACTGAAAGCATGATCAGACTGAACATAATGGCCATATTTACAAAATACAGTTTCTTTTTGAGTGCTATATTGCAGAATAATGTACGGTGTTAAGTTCAAGTGTTAAGTAATCTAATCACAAAGACTATAGTGTAAGTGATCAATTAACAAGCATTCTGAAAGTATTGCTTAGACAATACTAAGTCCCCTACCGGCAAATGGGAAAATAAGAACCCCCGCCCCTCTTCACGCTCAAACAAGCCAATTATTTGATCAATACTTTTGATGAAAGTCAAAACAACAAATATCAAAAAGGAAAACTGTTATTTAAAGAAATTTTCTAAGTCTAAGGCCCATAATTTTGTCAAAAATCAGTTGATCAGACTGAAAATCAAACTTGATCTGTAACTCATGGTGGTTAATAAGACTCACATATCAAATATAAGATTTATATCTGCAAGCTTTAAAAAAAAAAAAATGAAAACTGCTATTTTAAAAAATTAACCTTTTCAAAAAATGGACGGAATAAACTAAACTTATCTCTAACTCATAGTGGTAGACTCATATACCAAATATAAGATCAATACAGTATTTGCAAGTGTTTAAAAAAAAAAGCCTGGAAAACATGTGTGTGACTGACAGACTGACTGACGGACGGATAGAGTGCAAACCTTTAATCCCCTTCGGTGATGCCGGTAGGGGACTAAAAAGCATCTGAATGCAACAACATTGTGTACTTCCATTCTAATATGTTTACTAGACTGCAAAGTTTTTAAATGAATGCAAATGTGTTGGTTAATCATATAAGCAATTACTTTAGAAGTTATGTGATGTCATATGATATACATCATCTTTGAACCATGCATATATCAGAAAATAATATGCGCCACACTCCTATGTTTATATAGCATATTTTGTAGAATGTGTTAGAAATTGTGTTTGTGCATAAAAACTGTGCATAAGTACAATATATATTTCCGAAAACACAGGACCTGAAACTACATACACTCTATACAAGATAAGAAGCTGGCAGCCAAGCAGAGGGCTACCTGTTAAGTCAGTTATAGTTGAAGTCCATGATACTGGTGTACTTACAAAAACTTGCGATATCTTTGTCGTAGCGTCACCTGCCAATTGCTTATTTGTACATGTTCTTGTAGCTTCTGTTACTTAAACCTAAGATAAAACTTTTGCCGAAATGGAGAAGTGTCCGGTTAGTTATTATCAATAAATAATGAAAATAATGAAAACTATCATTTAATGTAAGATGCATTGATTAAGTACACCTGTACCATGGGGGAACTATACACATGAAAAACAGTGAGACACTTACGGGCCATTATGTCTAGATCGAGTATATCCCTGTATCTCTCCAGTACACTGACAGAAAGACTTCTTTCCATCAGTCGTTTGTATAACATGGCTTGGACACTGCGGACCTCTGTAACATAATTATGCTAGCTCTAAATCTCATTTCTTTAACATTTATCTCATTGATTTTATTTTTTTCATATCTCATTGTCTTGCTCATTATCTGTGTTGATTTATGGTAGAATGTAACTACACTGCCTGCAGATCAATTACTATGCATTCCTTTAACCCTTTCCCTCATATAGACTCATTTTGACGCACTCAATAGGTACCACATAAAGCCTGATCTGCAGAAAGCCAAACTCAAACCTTACCAAATTTAATTGTAAAATCCTCATTACCAGACCACTGAGGAGCAGCGAACAGCATAAAACCTGATCAGCCTGCGAGTTACTCACAGGCAGATCTGGTTTTATGCTGTTCGCATAGGTCTTTTCATGGTTTCCTCTATGAGGGAAAGGGTTAAAAAATTAATTTAATATGTATTTGGAATTGGAAAATAAGTATTAATACCTGGACTTGGGAGCTGCTTCATCTGCTCCTGAAACATAAACATTGAAACAATGAACATGAACTGATTTATCAGAAAACAAGAAAACAATCTATCGCAAATTGACCTACTGTGCTATATAGCAAAGTAAGACTTAAACTTTGCAATAATTATCAACAATAAAAATACTGAAAACTGAACATAATGTGTATTTTTATTTATTATTATTTTTTTAATATTTTCAAACCTGTAATTTAGAGATCACCTATGAATAACAACCAATCTGTGAACAAAGACTAACGACTAGATTCCAAGTCTCAAACTTAAACAGAAATTAGCCCTAAAAAGCAACCACCTCCTAATAAAGGCCAGTTTTCATTTCCCTTGAGTGATCTTTGTTCACAGGTTTTATTGTACATTGATATCTATAATTATTATACATATACTCAAAGGAAAAAGAAATGCAGGATAACTAGAATCTGAAGTAGCCAGACTCAAGATTTTACCTCCTAACCATGCAATAAAGCTCATATGATAGACCCCATCTCATTCTAAAGCATTTATTTTGTTTGAAAAAAAATCTTTATCAAAATAATTTAAACTGTAATATGGTTGAATACTTCCTATTTTAAAACTGACAAAAAAGTTTACCTTGCGTTTCTTTTTCCTTTGAGTATATGTATTACATGTATTGGTAAATTGCTGGGCATAATTATCCATTGTCATCCATGAAAAATATATATTATTAGTTAAGGGTACGGTACTGATTATTTATTTCCGGCTGAGGAAAGTCATAATGGCTCTGGTGACATGATTTTTCTCAGCCATGAATAAATAATCATGTACCCTTTCAGGAAACTGTATAATGGATTCATTATACTGCAAAGTTCAGTTTAATTTCTGCGTTAATAAATACTTATGATGTGTCTCATACATATACCCAGTGTACATGACATTATGTATACAGCTTATTGACCAATCAGAAGAGAGAGTTTTACAGTGTAGTACAATAAAGGTACATATAATGATTTCTGTAACATGTAAGGTCTGAAATACTTACCATTTCTTGCTCATTTGATGCCATTTTTTCGTAGCTGTATAGACATATGTCAAGGCCTCTCCTCTGTAAATGTTGATGAATCTAACAAAGAGAAATTTAAATATCTAATTATAGTCTATAAATATTGACCTGGCACTCATATAATATTCACATGTCAAAGGTAAACTCACTATTCGAATCCCACTATTAACTTTTCTTTTCCTGTCTTTGGAAATCAGAATGCACATGAAAAACATTCAGCCTTTTTTGTTCTTACATTTGAATGTGTAGTTTTATTTGTTCGGCAATAGTGGAGAAAAGTGTGCGCGTTTTGAGAAGTAGGGGAAAAAAGATTGTATCAAGGATATTGATCTTTTGTTGTTGAGACTTTTGTTAGTGTATTATTTTATTATGAGTTTGCAATAAAAAGCATAATGAATACAAGTAAAAATGCCACAAAAAAAAAAGAAAGAAAAAAAAACTAGCAATTTACCGGGAGTAAAATATTTATCCAAATTGATTGTATTTTTTGTTAAATGTTGATAATAACTTTGATAAAATAAAGAATGTGGCAACCAGGAGTTATAAACCTAGGGGACAAGGCTTTGCACAGTATGTACCTTACCTCTAGGCCATTAGCTCAGTTTATCAATAATGTTTTCTTTACTGGTATCAAAAACTGTACTATATAGTTCAAGCATTTAACGACACCATACGATTTCTTCTGAGTATGTATACGGCCACACACGAAAGATGATGAGTGCCAGGTCAATATTTATAAACAATAGACAAAGTTGCAGCAAAAAAATACTCAAGCAGAATAACTGGCGTATGAACAATGAGGTTTAATTCTATTTTGTTTTCAATGGGTTAGGGCTAGGATTGAATTTCTGGCAAGAGTGTTCTATGGAACACATGTGTCACCTGCTGAAGCATAAAGCAAAAAAGTGTAATGGTCAGACAGACAGAGGACGGAAAATTGATCTTTAGGTATCACCTCTGCTTACAGCAATATCATGGCATATGAAATTAAACCTTATAATGTAAACTGCACTTATGCTATTAAGTGGTTTAAATACATATCAGGAAAAGGGATGTTGCCAGAGGATCTTAAAGTATACATCTCAGGAACAGATAGTCTAAAAGTGGCCCTGATAAAGAGTGGAGGAAGATTAATCTACTATCATCTTGCTACTTAGAATCAAAACAAAATCTTGAACAACTCTCATTATCACAAAAATTAGGTCTATGACCATGTTATATTTCATATCTATGATAGCTCTGCCTTTTAAATGAAATCTATAGTTTCACCACTATGGAAATTTCATGTACATCAGGTGCTTTTTTTTTTACATACTATGTCTGCGATCATATATGGACTCTCCTTTAAGAAATAAACAAATGAAACAAGGATCAGTGAGTTACATTCATATGTTTGAAGTAAAAACAATATGTAAATGAGTGACAGGATAAGAAGAAACAATTCTTTAACTCTTTACCTCATGAATATTCATGTTCATATTTATGACTTGACGAATACCGGAATTAAGTTACTCTACTTTAAATGTTCATTAAATCAGTGGATATTTCCTTCATGTGCAGACTGAGTAGAATATGAGCTACAAACAGAGCAGACTTGATCAGATAGCTCCTGGAAATGCATTGAAATGAGTCTATATGAAGTAAGCGGTTCATCTCATACTCAAACAATGTGTGTATAATTTCCAGTGCAGCTCTTACTTTTTAAATACAGTAAAACAGTGAAAGTTTGGGGAGTAAATATCTAAGAATCATGCATAACTCTGGGTGTATAATTACCAGTACCTGTCCTGAGAAATGATAAGCTCATCTAGAAAAATACCATCAATTTTCCAAATTTAGTAATCATCCTAGCATTTCTTTGTTTGTTTGAATCTAAATCTTACAGAATATGACAATTCCTAATCAGAGGACATTTTTAACACTCCTGTTGACATATTGATTTAACTCTTTCTTTTTCCTGAAAGTGAGACAAGTCATTTCCTTGTAGATAAAAAGAGAATGTTACAAGGAAGATTAACGTATGTGTATTATTCAATACAGTGTTGTATTTCATTTCTCTATACTAAAATCAAACTTGAAATTTAAGTAATCAAGTTGGTCACTCTGCCTTGTCACTATAAAAACATGTACTGGAAGATTAAGCCAATTGGATATATACTATAGCATAAATTTAAGCTGTTTGCAGTGGCATAGAGTAATTTGACAAATCAAACTACCAGTAAGCACTTGTAATCATAGAACAAGCCCTGTTCCACAATATGATCAAGCCAATAGATTGTAATTGTTTCTGATATAAAATTGAGACTATATACACAAGTTTATTTGGGAATGAGGTGTTCAGAAATGTTACCTCCTTGTCAGTTCATAGGTTGTACAAGTATATACATGTATACTTTGTCACTTTATGTTTGGTAACTTGTAAGGTCTTGAAAAAATCTAATCCAAAAATGTTTGTAAGATTGGATTAGATTGGATACAGAGGGTATTTCATTCATTTGGGGACCTTTGTCAGTAGTGCGGCTAAACTGCAATATTATACTGTCGACATGTGGCATGATACAACACCCTGCCAACCAGTCCTGGTGCAGTGGCACTACCCTTATATGCAGAGCGTCAAGCAATGGAACTATACCTGTAACAATTATTGTGACATCAGTATGTTGCAGCTGGGACATAACCCATGACCTCTAGATTTCAGAGTGAATGCTCTGACAACCTGGCCATGAGCGAGACTGGTCATCCCCTGACGACATTTACAGTCTACATATTTAGATCAAGTTTACCATACGACAACAGTACCCTTGGCAAGAAGACAAGTAGATAATGTAGTCTTGATAAAAACAATTAAAATCTGAACCACAAAAAAAAAAAATATGTATATACTATACCTGTGAAGAATCAAATGACTCATGGTCAAGAAAAGGTTTTCCTAATTCTCCATTTATTAAACATTCTTATTATTGTTGTTGTTTTTTTCCTACAGAATTTTCGTTTTTAACACAATTTGACGTAATGAAAAAAAAAAAACGAAAAAAAAACCAGGAAATAGATCAAATAGTCGAAATAGATCTACTCAACTGTTGATTCTGCAACTGCTATGGTTTAAGTGTAGTAAATATATTTTGGAAGATTTTAATTACAGAGAAGACAAGCAGAAAACACTTTAGAAAATAACCTGAAAAGGCTTTAAATGACAGAAAGATTTGCTTTTAAATTCTGGCAAAACAGATACTTACTGAATATGGGATCTTGGATTTCAGTTGTTAGAGAAATTGAAGAGCGGTGTTCAAGAATTTTAGTTACTCTTATGCAATCGTGAATTTCATGCGCGGACCGGTGAACAAAACATTAACGTATTTAAAATATCTTTATTTTGTTTATTTTACATCTTATTGAGGTGTTAATCGGTCTCAGAGGTAGATAGATATTCAAGATGATGGACCAAGATATGGAATCGAAGGAAGATAAGAGAAAAATGCCAAAGGTGGCCAAGGTAAATGGCTTATTTCTGATGTACCCAATTTATGAAATGGGTTTTCGCGAATATTGTTTAAACCGATTTAAAAATAAACACTAGCTGATAAACACTGAAACAGATATCATGTTTATTACAAAATTGTTTCCCGATTCTCATTTCAGAATTTTATTCCTATCATGAATAATTTCTAATAGCTAATGCAAAACAAATATTTATAAGTTGAATTAACAGTTTTATCAAACGTCACCAATTCAAAACGCATTTGTCAAAAGTATTTCTCAAACCTTAGCAAGCCCAACTTGCAACCATGCTCTGAAATCTCGCAGTTATTTGTCTAGTGGAAACATACATGACAACAGTTCTGGATGTCATGGGTTTAAACTGTGCTGGTTACAAGGATTTTTCATGTCCCTTCCCAGGTACAAATTATCCCCAATTCTCATATTATCTGGGTTCCAGTATCATCGTGACATCAAAATTCTGCAGTCATCATTTTCTCTGAAAATTGCATTTCATTTATAGGATGCAAGAATATTTAAAACAGAAAACTTTTTGAATTGATATCTTTATTATAATTGTCATAGGTATATAACAAAAAAATAAGAAAATAGTCTGCTGCCATGACAGTTGAAATGAAGATGAATGTTTCCCCTTGCAAATTCTTTATTTTCTAATGTTTATAAAGTATATTGCACAGCTCAAGAAATTGATATCCCCACACTTACGAGAAAGCACACATCAAGTCAGATTGCTGACATATAATGTTTAAGTCAAAAATATTTCAAGTCAAGTTTTAAAGTCACTCAATTACTGAAAATGGTTTATTGTGAAGAATATAATTTTGTGATGTATTTGTGGCAAATCAATTATGTTTTATTCTTTTATGCACTGCTTAACTGTTTTTAAATTGTTAATCCCCTGAAAATAGGGACAAACAGGATACCGGTCCATCTCAGAAACCTTCGAGAGGGATAAGTACAATCAGCATACTAATAAATAAGTTTAATCTTAATGTAAACATTTTGAAAAAGTCCTAGATAATATTAAAGGAATGGCTGTTCTCCTTGATGTAAGGTGATACAAGAATTATAGTTAATAAACTTATTTGTGACATTTTATAAGGGCCCATTTTATAAAGTGAATTTGTGATATTAATATTTTGATTTTAGAAAACAAATGAATAATTTATTAATGTTTTCACTTTGTATTTGTAATTGTAGGTAAAGAATAAAATGCCAGCTCCTGTGCAGATCACAGCAGAACAGCTGTTAAGAGAAGCCAAGGAAAGGGAACTTGAGCTGGTTCCACCGGTAAGTATCATTTCTATATGGTTAGTGATGGGAAACACACCATTGTTACGATTGCTGATCACTTGCATTCAAATGAGTGATAGTAGGCTTTTGATTAGCTAAGTTTTCTAACTGACTAATTTTCAGTATAAACTTTTTTTCGTTGATGAAGACTTATAAGTACTTGTTTATCTCTTGTTTTATAGCAGTCGGAAGTAAAGTATGAATTGAAAATATACATGTCAGATTAAAATTTATCTGAATATAGATTAAAGGAACCTAATGTTTTCTCAAATGCTGACAAACTTATTGATGTGTATTTAATGTGTCATTTGTCTAGCCCCCAAAGCAGAAGATCTCAGATCCAGATGAGCTGCAGGCCTACCGTCTCAGAAACAGGAAGGTGAGAATGTTTTTATGTTCAGGTACATTTTTTTTTAGCTAGACTATTCAAAAGAGGGCTTTTTTACTCACACTAGTGTCAGCATTGGCAATGTCACTGAGACAGTTCAGTTTTTTGGACCACCCCCTTTTTACTGAACCCTTTAAGGTATTGCTTTGAAGCTTGGAATACATCAGTCCTATCTATAAATAAGAGTGGAACACTCTGTCATGGAATTTGTCCAAACTATGCCCCTTTGTAACTGAATCCATTAAGATATTGTTTTTAAACCTGGAATACTTGTTTAAGACCATCTCCTTCACCTCTAAGCAAGAGTATATAACTCTATAAAGGATTTTTGCCCAATAATATGCCCCTTTTGACCTAGAATCTTGGTCACCTCACTTTTTTCACTGAGCCATTTCAGGTATTGCTTTGAAACTTGTAATGTAATACTTGTTTATGACCATCAAACCCCCCACCTCACCCTCCTTTCTTTACGTAGGCAAGAGTAGATAACTCTGTCATGGCTTTTTACCAAAGTATGCCCCTTTTTTGACTTGATTATGTTTTTCTTACCACCTCACTTTTTTCACTGAACCCCTTTGAGGTTTTGCTTTGAAACTTGGAAGATTAAAATACTTGTTTATGACCATCAGCTCCTCTTTCAGGCAAGAGAAGAGTATATGACTCTGTCATGGATTTTGACCAAATTATTCCCCTTTTACTTGGGCTCTTAGTTCAGGTTTTTGTGCCACTTCATTTTATCACTGAACCCTTTGAGATATTGCTTTGACATTTGGTGACATTTGGAAAAATGTTTAATGCCCACGTTTACTTTTTGTTTATACAGACATTCTTATTTTGCCTTTTACTACTATATCTTTCTTTATTGACAAGTACTGAAATAGTTGAGCGCGCTTTCTCACGGACAGCTCTTGTTTAAATAATTGAAGTCAAGTTTTAATTTATAGAGGATCAGATATTTGGTAGAAACCAATCTTCCTTTTTGAAGTACACACTATCACAATTCAGTTAAGTTCCATTAAAGCTCTGTATTTGGGGACTGGATTATATTGGACCTCATTATAACTGTATGAAAGTGAACTTTAAGTGTACTAAACTTTAAGTGTACTAAACAAATCACAAAATAAAGATTTGGGGTCCATTGTCTTATCATATTATATTAGGTATTATGTAGTAAAATGCAGAAAAATGTTTTGTGTTACACAACTCCTCATATATTTTTTGAAAGAAAAAATAGTCCTCTTGTTGTTTCAAAAGATTCAAATATGCATTATGATATGGGTTAAAAATGCTGATCGTTAAATTAGTGAAGAAAACCGAACATCCTGTAGTATATTAACAAGGGTAATTAGATATCATGTGTTTTATATCACACTATTGCTGTTTGCAGATGTTTGAAGACAATATCAGAAAGAACAGGAGTCAAATGACCAATTGGATCAAGTATGCTAGCTGGGAGGAGAGTCAGAAAGAAATTCAAAGGTATACCATGTGCAACAGAGAAAGTATGGGTTATAGTGTTAATGAGTAGATGACTTATGAATCGTATTGATATTTTTATCTATTTGCATATTGAGTCATTCCTCAATATGAAGTTGGCATGTAACTTAAAAATGTGTGTCATTTACACAGTGTGCGTAAATTTACGTTTGAATTATTTGCATATTTGTATTTCTTATTTTATTCGTATATGTATATGAATATAAGTACTTTGCTTGGATAAAAGTTGCAAGATATCATGATGGGAAGGACCTAAAATTATTGACTTGATTAGCTTCACCTAATTGATTATTCATCTTCAGAATCAGTCTGGACGATATAATATAATTTTGACATAAAAAAAAAAAGGTGTGCACTATGAAAGTGTTTCTTTATTGTGTCAGAGGTGACACATGTGTTCCAAAGAATACTCTTGTGGTGTTTGTAACTATGAATTAACTTCAAGATTGTTGAAAATATTTCAGAGCGAGATCAGTGTATGAAAGAGCTTTAGATGTGGACCACAGGAATATCACAGTTTGGCTCAAATATGCAGAGATGGAAATGAGGTAAGATATAAATGGTTTGTTTAACATTAATTAATTAACAACACCCTTGTACAAATTGTTTTATGTTAAGTTACTTAATTATTATTTATTATATATCAGGGCTTTTTATCCTTCTTTTTATCGTTGGCCATTCATAGACATCAAATTTACTATTAACCCTTTCCCTCATAGAGGAAACCATGAAAAAACCTATGCGAACAGCATAAAACCAGATCAGCCTGTGAGTAACTCGCAGGCTGATCAGGTTTTATGCTTTTCGCTGCTCCTCAGTGGTCTGGAAATGAGGATTTTATAATTAAATTTGGTAAGGTTTAACTGTGGTTTTCTGCAGATCAGGCTTTATGTGGTACCTATTGAGTGCGTCAAAATGAGTCTATATGAGGGAAAGGGTTAACACAGGCTTTTTCTATTCCGTATGTGAAGAAAAGGATATTTTTATCCCAAATACAGATACAACGCCCTTCACAACCATCTTTGAAAAAAATTAAAAAGGCCTGCATATACAACTCTGTGTTTCGGTGATTCTGTCGTTATTTGCACCTAAGTGCTAGTTTCCTGTTACAGATGCAGACAGATTAATCATGCCCGCAACATATGGGACCGGGCCATTACGGTGTTGCCACGCGCTAACCAGTTCTGGTACAAGTACACTTATATGGAGGAGATGCTGGGGAATACTGCAGGTAGTGGCTGTCACATTGGATTTATGGTCAGATAATTAACTCGCAATCGTGAATGAAAGAAATGACATGTTAGGAATATTAACAGATATTGTATTGTAGGGATTTATATTGAATTTTGCATGCAAAAAGTTTAGACTGTATCATGATAGTATGTTTACTTGTATGCAGTTCTGCTGCTGTGTTTCAGGGTGCAGACAGGTGTTTGAGAGATGGATGGAATGGCAGCCAGAGGAACAGGCCTGGCATTCCTACATCAACTTTGAGCTGAGATACAAGGAGCTGGACAGAGCACGGATGATCTATGAGAGATATATCCTTTTTGGAACATTTACACAGGGGTTTACTTAAGGATTTGACTTTCACTTGTCCAGGGGGCAAGTTACTTTGGACATCTACTAGCCTCCAGTGAAAACAGGTTGCTCGATCTTGAAGTTAGTTGGTGTTTGTTAATGTTTAAAACTAAATATGTGCAACATTAAGGTGGATTTTAGTTATAATATGTATCAAACAAATTTGCAAGCATTTCACCCCTGATATACTGTAAAAATTTTAAAAAAAAATGAAAGATTTCATTTACATAAATAAACATGCGTACTGGGCTATCTTCTTTGAAAAATCAGTTGCCCGCAGTGATTTTAACCCGGCGTGGGCAAGTGGGGGTCCACTTAAAAAAAAACATGTTTACAACTAATATACATGTAATCTAGGCTAATTGTTGGATTCTAATTGTATTTATTTTTTTCTAAAAAAAATGGTGTCTAGAATAGTTTTCAGAAGTTTTAAAGTATGTAAAACTGTACATTTTGTTAATTTGTACATATTAGTTTTCTTTGCCAAAAAAAACAAACAAAAAAAAACTTGGGGCTTTTTTCCCCTTTCTTATCAGATTTATAGATGTCATCACCTCTGATTTTTTTTTTTTGAATTCATGCAGTTTTTCCCACAATTGCTATGTGCACCAGGGTTTTTTCTTTTCAAAACCTTGAGGAAATGGTACTTTTATTCCCCAAAATATGGTACTGAGGCCCCTTCCCATCATCAGAAAAGAGGCCTGATGCTTGTAACATGAACATAAGCTAGAGTTTCTCACCCAGACTTCCTTGTATCCAAAACCTTGAGGAAATGGTACTTTTATTCCCCAAAATATGGTACTGAGGCCCCTCCCCATCATTAGAAAAGAGGCCTGATGCTTGTAACATGAACATAAGCTAGAGTTTCTCACCCAGACTTCCTTGTATCCAACTACTGTCTCTTCCAATGCCTCTACAGCCAAAAAACAAGACCCACAAGAAGGAAATCCTTGACCATTAGGTCTAAAATATGGCCATATAGCTAGCCATTACAATAAAAGAAAGAAGAACAAGGTGTTAGCAGCATTGGGTCATAATGGAGTTTTTATTAAAGATTTTAAGTAAATATTAATACTAATAAACCCAGTAAAATGATGTAGTAAAACTCTTGAATTTAGAACTCTTTAGCCCTTTACCTCAAAGTTAGTCGTTTTGACACAGTGGTAATAAGAGCAGACTCAGATAGCTTTTACCAGGAGATGTCTGATCAAAGTCTCCTCTGTGTTTCCTCATACAGTATTGTAGCTCAGATTCTACACGGTCTGCATAACAAAGAAAAATCCATTGCATCTGATACTATTTAAAGTCAAGTTAATTTATATTCATGAAGTCATAAATTTGAATATAAATATTCATTAGATTCCTATGGTTAAATTGAAGAGTGACTTTCCTTGACTTGTGCCACTTGTTATAACCCACCCTGAGGTGAAGAACTGGATCAAATATGCCAGGTTTGAGGAGAAGAACAGTTATATCAACAGTGCCCGCACCGTCTACGAGAGAGCGGTAGAGTACTTTGGGGAAGACAACATGGATGAGAAACTCATCATTGCTTTTAGCAAGTTTGAAGAGGGTCAGAAAGAGGTAGATTTCTTTTTATTAAAATTTAATGATAGTCATAAAAATCATATGATTGTTAAGGGCCATCTCAGATTTGATAATGATCAGTAATTTAATGTTAGTAACATGGAATTACCACTAATATATTGTTTTGAATATAAAAGATGAATTTAATATCCTAGTGTTAGAAAATGAGTAAAAGTGGCTGGGATTTTTTTTCTCAATTGACGTGACATGGTTTTTGCATTTTTCACTAATATATACAATGTATGATACACTTATGATTAAAAAGAAATATCTTTGAAAATTTCATCATGACATTTTCTGTTAAAATGTGTGTCCCCTCCTTCTTAGTTCTGTATATTATGTTGTCGTTTTTGTGATATTTTCTTTTTGTGGCAAAGCTTTGCCCCAACTAAAAAATATCACAAAGGGACGAAATATTCATAGGACTACCCTCCTTCCCAGTCTTTGGAGTTATGGGTTTATTGATGTTGTTGATTTGTTAGGAGGTGGAGTCATGTCTGAGAAAAGTTAAGGTATTGTCATAGTTTAAAGGTCACATAACGAAGGATTAAGAAAAATCATTGAATTTGTATGAATTTTTATGGAAAAGCTGGAGTTATTTGTATCCAGCAGTTACCGGTATATATGCCTGACTGAGTATTTCTAACTTGTTTGAAATGAAGTGTTATATTGTTTGACAGCATGAACGAGCTAGGGTAATCTACAAGTACGCTTTGGACCATCTGCCCAAGGATAAGTGCCAGGAGATATACAAAAACTACACTGTACACGAGAAAAAGTTTGGGTCACGTGCAGCTATTGAAGATGTGATAGTGAGCAAACGGAGATTCCAGTATGAAGAGGTTGGTCCTGATTTTTGATGTCTGTAATAGGATATTGATGGTAGGACTGATGTTAAGCATCTTTATGAAATATGAAATCTGTCCCTAGTAGATATAAAAAAAAAAAACACCAAAAAACTGAAAAACACCATCTTTCGAAATGTGAGATGTTTATTTATGAAGTGAGATTTCAATTTACCAAAGGAAATATAGTATTATATTCCAATGTTCCACAAGCTTGAGTGATACTTTTTCCAATAAATTCAAATGATCTTTTAAAAATGAGTTGATGATTCCTTGTGCAGAATAAATATGTGAACTGGTAGCATTCAGGGGTGTCATTATTATTTCCGGTATATTCCTGTTTCATAGAAAGGGGGTGGGGTGATATACTGGTAGGACTTTCACTGGCATGTCTTGTCCTATTGTATCCCATCCAACACTCACGTGACATGAAGTTGAGTAACTGTTGATAATGTCTTCATACTTAAAATAATGATGTATCACGGCAAGACCAATCAGCAGACATGGGCAGATACTGCATCAAGGAATTTGTAAGAATTTTAGCCCTTTTATGTGTCACCTACTGTAAGCACAGATAACACATAGGATTACTTTTTCATCGTCTGTCTGACTGTCACACTTTTTCTGTCAAATTTGTCTTGTCACACTTTTTCTGTCAAATTTGTCTGTCACACTTTTTCCATCATGCTTCAGCAGGTGGCACATGTGTTTCAAAGAACACTCTTGTTATGTCAAAGCATGGGTTTGATAACCTTTAATGATAATCCTATTTAGAGGTAAAACATCAAAGGTAGGAGTAGTGTGTGTTAATACTCAACTTGATACACTTATATTCATTCATTTAAGTAAACTGATGAAACTATTATAAGTCACCATGAGATTTTACCAGTTCCATTCCCATATTGACACCTTGTAGTTTGGACTTAAGGTTTGACCATAAATAAATTATGGAAGCATCAGTTCATTACGTTGGTATTTAGATCCTGCTGAAATACTGCTATTTGTTGGAGCTGTTATATCTGAGAAATATATATTAGAAGCGTCTGTATTGGCTGTTTAGTGTTTAAAATGTCATATTTGATGATTTTCTATACTAGAAGTAATTTCTATTTGTACTTTGCTGCAAATTGCTATTCCCATATTGCAATAAGAATGGTTTCAGAAGCAGCCTGGCAGTACACAGCCCTACTATCAGTGTGTCTGATTGTGTTTCAGGAAGTAAAGTCCAACCCCCTGAACTATGATGCCTGGTTTGACTACCTGCGACTTCTTGAAGCTGATGGCAATGTGGAGCAGATTCGTGACACATATGAACGGGCCATTTCCAATGTTCCACCTTCACAGGTTGATTTTTGCAATTTTACATTGGAGGGTTTGGCTTATAGATATTACAACAGGACATATTTCAGAAATCTTGATTTGTTGATTTCAGTGATATTAGGAGATATATATCTACTATCTGCCTTATATTTTCTGGTCTTGTTGTAAATCTTTTATTTTTTTAACGTGTGAAGCATTCTCAGGTTATAGTCCATATTATAGAGATTACATTTGACATCTTTCAAAATAAAGATTAAACCATATCTGCCTATATCTTAAGAATGATTTCTTAAATGCAGAACAAAGATGGGCTATACAGTAAAATAACATTACGTTTTCATATTTTTATGACAGCTACCTTATATTTCCATACAGGACAAAAGATTTTGGAGGCGATACATTTACTTGTGGATCAACTATGCCCTGTATGAAGAATTGGAAGTGGAGGATGTAGATAAAACACGAGAAGTGTACAAAGCCTGTCTAGACATTATACCTCACAAAACATTCACATTTGCCAAGATATGGCTGTTATTTGCTCAGTTTGAAATTCGCCAGAAGCAGTTACAGAGTGCTAGGAAAGTGCTGGTAAGTTTTAAATTTTATGAAAAGGGCATGAACAGGAAATAATATACAGAATATTATTGTATTTCCTGATAAACTGTTAATACATTGAGTGTCTTAAACTTTTCCAGCTTCAGTAAATCCTAC
>CM037780.1:6534060-6547630 GCA_021229015.1 Solen grandis | reverse complement strand
AATTATTCTTTTACATGTAAAAAATAACAATGTATTCATATCTCAAGTCACTGTTTGCAAAAGTGAGCTAATATTTTGAAAACTGAAATCATGGTAAATCTGCTACTTTTTCAAATGAAGCAGACCCTAATGAGAGGACTCTTATGTCACTGTGTGCCTCAGTGTTTGTGTGTCAATGAGTGGAAGGAGGAGGAGACATCAGTTTCCTTTGAAAGCAAATCTTTAGTTGCCCCCTTTTTTTTTCTTTTTTAATTTGTTCGGAATATAACTCCAAAAATATTTAAGGTATCATTGTTAAACTTAATAGTGTATAGATGTCATTGAAGAGTAGTGCCATGTTTTTTTTTTTCTCACTAAATTTGCATTGTTTGGCGAGGTATAACTCGCTGATTTTTCCCTTGTTTGTTGTAGTTTTATGAAAATGTCTTGACGTTATCATGACACTTGGTACATACGTATATTATGATAATTATAAGATTTTAAAGATGCAACCAAATATTTGATTCTGACCAACATATGCCAGTGGGACATCAGTTTTTTAGAGACACATTTCTTTGTTTAGATATTGAAGTAAGTATAAAAGGATGAAATGTTAAACATTGTATCAGGTCCTGTCTATGAACAACACGTCCAAGAGAAGGTACATGATGGGTCAGATTGTCAACCTGGTGTCGGTCGACTGTCAGAGGATTCAGGATGCCTTTACCTTCTCTAACTACATCTTGTCACTGCCTTTCACAGTCATAGGTCAGTCACTTATTTGCTTGACTTGTAATATGCCTGTTGTATGATGGGACATATAATGGTATGGCGCTGTCCGTCTGTCTGTTCGTAGACATTTTGTTTCCATGCAAGAACTTTTTAAAGACTTCATATATTGAATTCATATTTGTTATGCAAGTATATAGTAACAAAATACAGTTCAAGTTAGATAACCCTTAATAGATTTATATTTTGAATGCAAGTATATAATATCAAAATACAGGTCAAGTTTGATTTTGGTTTCAATGATATATGACAGAGTTAATTGATAAGTTCATTTATTTTGCTATTACTTATATAGAACTAAGTCATTATTGAGATCAAATCTTTCTTTTTTCTCCACATTTATGAAATTTCATCATCCATGACATTTGCAACAACAACAAACCTGCCTCCCCATATTAAAAACACTACTTCGTACTATGATACCATCATAAGAATTTGTCTTCAGGCATACCGGTAAATAAATAATGTTGCCTCACCTCAGCAACACTTTTGTTTATCATACCCATGCCTCATACAGTAAAACCTCATATAAAGATCACCTCAATATAGTGACCACCTCACTATTAAGACCACGATTTTCAGGACCCCTTCCCATTCACATTGCTTTAACTTGACTGGATAATCAGACCACCTTATTATTACGACCAGTTGACTGCGGTCCCATGACCGGTTTTATTATTGAGGTTTTACTGTATATTGAGGTGGGAGCTATATAGGAATTGTGCTGGATGCCTCACGTCATGTCCTATCCTATCCCTGAGCTCACATGCATGAAGCATGAAGTTTTGTTGTTGATCATACCTTAACACTTGGAATTATGACTTTTCATTCATAAGACAAATACAGATAAAACATATTTTGCATGTAAATTGACTTAAGCTGATTCATTTCTAAAGTTGTGTTATGCTCATACAGATTTTATAAAGTTATATTAAATGAAAATGGATTATTATAAAGCTATTACTTAGAGATGGATGATGAAATTGTTACTGATCTCCATCATTGTATTGATACAACAAATTTATAACTTAAGGTTATATACAACTTACTATCAAACATACATCTTACTATCCAGCTATGCTTATTGATATAATGATTCTCTTCAACATACTCTGCAATCAGTAATGTGATGGTTTGAAACTTCAAGGGCATCAGACAATGAAGTTGGATAACTTTTGCTTGAATTGTGGCCCTTTCAAACTTAGAAACTTTGGTTAAATTTTGTCGAGCCCACTTGCGGGAGCTCTACATAGTTGCCACAATGTCCTCTCGGTGTATGTGTGTTAGGTTGTCCAGATTCATTCAGATTCTGTTGTACAGGCTGTAACTTAGACACGGATAGCAGTATTTTCAAATAACTGTACGAACATCATTGAGATGGAAAGTCACGCACCAGAGTTAGGTCTGCAGCTCTCAAGCTAAGGTCACACTTACAGGTCAAAGGTCATTTGCATGTCTGGGCTCTAACTCAGACATGGATTGCAGGATTTTCAAATTACATGGCAGTATTATTTGTTTCCCAAGCTCCAAGGTTATGGAACTGAATTTGATTTTTTGGGCTTTAAATTAAGCATGGATTGCAGGATTTTCAATTAACTTGTCATAATGAGACAAATTGTTGCACATAAGAGTTGGTTCCATAGTTTCAAGATCAAGGTCACATTTAGAAGTGAAGGTCATAGCACTGGATATGCTTGCCCGGGCTGTAAATTTTTCTCTGGATCAAAGGATTCTCAAATGATTTTGCCTAAAGACTTGCCTCATTGAGATGATGTGTCGCACTAAAGAGTCGGGCCCCTAGCTCCAAGGTCAGGGTCACACTTAGAGGTGAAGTTGCACCTTAGGACGTGGGCTTGACATATCGCCCTTGAGCATCTAGTTTCAACTAAATTGGGTTAAAGTTATGAATGATTCATACATCTTTAAAACAAGTGATGCTTATTGATATTTAATACTTTCCTAAAGTCTTGAATGATATTAAACAAACAAGTAAGATAACTTTTGACCAAATTTATTGTAAATTATGTCCCTTTTTTGACTTGGAAATGCTGGTTTAAGTTTTGCATGCAACACACTATCACGCTAGATCTCAGTAATTAGTTATGGGATTGACTTGAATCTAAGGTCTTCTGTGCTATTAAGCAAATAAGTATAATAACTTTTTGACCAGATTAGATACAAATTATTGCTCCTTTTGGACTAACACAATTTTAAAACTAATAAGCAGCAGAATAGTTGACACCGCTGTCTTGAGGTCAGGTTGTGTATTGTTAGGAAGGGAAGGGGCATTTTAACACTGTTAATACAGTTAAACCTGAGATTCCTATCAATAAATGGTGAAAATATTTCAACTAATTTACCTTGGTCCATTGGTAGCATACATGAACTGTTGTTAAAAATTGTTTCCGAAATGATGAAAATTAAAATAAGTTAAAACAAGTTCTACTGTATTTCCAGCCATCTACCTATTTTAACTTACACCTGAGTGTAGCAGGTACTTTTATCTGTCTCTTGCCATCCTTCTCTTGCCTAATTGCTTTAAACAGAATTATCTGTATTTGAAAACAGCATGATCTTGTTTTTATCAGGAAAACCATATGGTGATTTGAGGTAAAATTGCATTATTCAAGAGAATATATTCAAAATTTAAAGGGGAGAATTACATCTGGCCATAAGCCTTCAGTACTTTATATTTTATACACCCTCATTTCTGCTGTCGTATTTACATCTCCATTAAAAAACTACATATGGAACCACACAATATGTATTACATTAAAACTGTGTAAAAATACACCACAGTCAACTAAATGAAGCTTGCAATTAAGATTTGGGGGTTAAATCTTGACTAATGTATATAGGTTATATTTGCTTTCTTGTTAAAATGGAGTGCATTATAATTGATCTTCTCTATATATTTCTTGTTAATATTTCCAGTTGCCATGGTTCAGCTGTATTCTCTGATGGGCATAGCCATGCTAGGCGGCCTGGCCATGGTTATAATTACCACTGCAGCAAATGCGTACTTCGGGCGCAAACAGCAGAAACTTCAGAAGGAAATCCTCATGTTCAAAGGACAGCGGATAAAGATTTTGAGTGAAGTTATGAATGGCATAAAGGTAGGTGCTGGCTTGGCAAAGTGAAGTGAGGCTATATAGGAATCCCATACATTATCCTGTTTAATCCTGTTCGACAAGAAAAAGTTCTACATCTTTATCTTTTTAGCTCACCTAAGCACATGTCTTCAGGATTAGCTATAATAATCATTGCATGTTCTTCTATCAAAGCTTACACTCTTGCATCTTCATTTCTGAAGAAATCATCTTCAAACTTAATGTCAATTTTTAAAATCATAATTGCTCAACCAAGATTGATTATGGCTGATACTGGACAATTCGTTCAAGAGTTCTGGTCCTTTTGAAAAAATGCCAGATTTCACTTTGTTTATACCCTTGTATCTTTATTTTTCAGGCAGTCATCTTCAAACCTCATGAATAAACCTTTATAGTAATACTCTCTTGGCCAAGTTTGATTATGGCTGTTATTGGGTGATTAAGTCAGGATTTATGGCCCTTTTGATGAAAAAGTCACATTTCACGTTGCTTTTACTCTAGCTTCTTCATTTCTGAAGCAATCATCTTAAACTTCATTACTTTTTTATAGCCTTTATTTCTTGCAAAGTTTTATTATGGATGGTATGGGCCAATTTGGTAAGGATTTAATTCCCTGAATTATCAAGAAATGTCAGATTATGATTTTTTTGCAATTATTAGTAATAGTCAATAACTTATACACAGTTTTAATGGATCAATACAGTTCGATTACAATGATTTTTTACTGATAGATTTACAGTTTAGGTCTTGAAATATCAGAAGATCACTAAGCCTTGCTGTTTATACACTCTAGTATATGGAACGCCACAGCTGTCTTATGTTCGGCAGTGATGTTTAGAAGGGTCAATAGCATTTTGAGGGATCGTGTTATCATTATGTGGGGTTGTTATGTCATAATGTGGGGTTGTAACATCATGTGAGGTTGTAATGTCATTTTGTTGGGTTGTTATATCATCATGTGAGGTTGTAATATCATCATGTGAATGTCATTATGTGAGGTTAAAAAGACATCATGCGTGATTGTTAAGTCATTATATGGGGCTGTAATATCATCATGTGGGGTTGATTTGCCATTTTGGGTGGTGCAGTTGTCCTTCTGTGATGTCCACTTGACTTAATGTGTGGTGCAGTTGTCATTCTGTTACATCCACTTGAATTGCTGTGTGGTGCAGTTGTCCTTTGCTGTGTGGTGCAGTTGTCCTTCTGTGATGTTCAGTTGACTTGCTGTGTGGTGCAGTTGTTCTTCTGTGATGTCCGCTTGACTTAATGTGTGGTGCAGTTGTCCTTCTGTGTTGTCCTCTTGACTTGCTGTGTGATGCAGTTGTCTTCTGTATTCCCACTTGTTGCTGGGGTGCAGTTTCCTTCTGTTATCTCCCTTGACTTGCTGTGTGGTGCAGTTGTCCTTCTGTGATGTCCACTTGACTTGCTGTGTGGTGCAGTTGTCCTTCTGTTATCTCCACTTGACTTGCTGTGTGATGCAGTTGTCCTTCTGTTACATCCACTTGAATCGCTGTGTGGTGCAGTTGTCCTTCCATGATGTTCATTTGGCTTGCTGTGTGGTGCAGTTGTCCTGCTATCTTCACTTGACTTGCTGTGTGGTGCAGTTGTCCTGCTATCTTCACTTGACTTGCTGTGTGGTGCCATTGTCCTTCTGTTATGTCCACTTGACATTGTGATTGGCTGATTAGTATTACATCCTGTTCATTAATATGCGGACATGTACAGGTAGTATGCTGTGATGTTGTTCTCTCCTATGTGGTTCATTCGGCACATGTACTGTTCGGATGAAGTGTGAAATGTTGCGCATTGACGACACCGTGTTGGTCATTTGCTTATTTTCATTTCTTTCATGTTGGATGTTAAGGGATACACCCAAATTTTAAGATTCTTTTGTGTTAGACAATATACAAACTTGTATATTTGCCAATTTTTGAAGTTGCAAAAACTCACATTCTATTTTTTTTTTTTTTAATTTATCACATAAAAATGAAGTTTTAGTTAAAAATGCAAACATGTTATGTTTTTCATTATATTTTTACATTTTAAATTTTTTTTTACATGGTTTAAAAAATTTTTTATTTTATTTGAATAAATATTTTTTTTTTAAAATTTAAAAAAATGTTTGCTATGATAGCTGTCAGATCTTCGTAAATATGCAACAGTTCTTGGTGGTCTCCCATTATATTCAGCAACAGCAATCAATCAATCAATTTTTTAACTCTTTTCTGTTTTAATTCGTTTACTAGGTTTAGATTTTCCTTCAGTCCTGGCTTGCTTCTTTTTTTCTTTTTCAACCTTTATATTTTCAACTCTAAGTTTCTCGTTTATGACATCTACGCTTGTGGTGGGTAACAGATTTTCTGTTTGGTTTCTTTTTTGTTGGAAAGTTTGCAACAGGTGGGATGAAAAATTATTCAACTTTCGTTTCAATTCTTTCATCTTGCTCAGTGTCTTTCTTTATTGATTTCCATTCACTTGCAATACTTTTTAATAATCTGTCATGTTGTAAAATGCAATCAGGAGATATTTTCTTTATCTTTTCAGATGAAATCCACTGATGTAGGAAAATTCTTAAATGCAAATCATAGTTGTTTGCTTTTTTAACTAAAACTGCATTTTTATTGAGAATTTGCATAAAAACACTGGTGTAGCTTCCTATAGGCACAGTAGGCACATGCCTACACATTTTTTTCAAAGATTAAAAATAAAAACAGCCCCGACAGGCGAAATAGTGGTCAAATATTTAGTAAGAATCTGTGCTATGGTATCAAAGTGTTTTCGAATAATTATAAACAATATTATGTTTATATGAAACGTAAAATTATATGTTTTTCAATAATGAGTGAGTTGGAAAAACGTGTTTTTGTTTGAACATCTCAACAGTTATCAAAATTTTAAATTATTGAAAATAAAGAAAATTAGTCTTCCAGTTCAGTAAACTGGCAAAACCGCAAACTATATTATCTCAAAATGAAATGACATTAACTGCAGATGTAATTGACACGCATTCAATATTCATGCCGCGTGATGCGTAAATTATTACCAATACTTTGACAATACCGCTGTAAAGTACATGTAACGTACATGAATTATATTTATTATGGCTACATCATTCTTATCTGACACATCTTCAGATTACTTAGGTAATAATAAGTCTGCTTTACGGTAATTTGATTTTATGAGGCAAAATGCATAAATGTACTTTTCTTCCTGGATGTTTAAGGGTACATATTTTATAAATGACAGACCTAAAACAAGTTAATTATTTTGCTTGAAACTTTTTATATGTTCTACTTATGAATATTTATGATCGATATGAGTGCTTAAGAGGTTTTTTAAGGTTTTTAATAGGTTTTAGTGAAATGGAAAATATCTCATCGAGAGGTGATTCAATTTAATATATTCAAGAGTGCGTAGCGTGCGCGAAAATGTTAAGATTGTACCTGTATCACCTCGAGATGAGATGTATTCCAAATTCACTCAAAACAAATTTTCTTTTTATTTTATGTTTACTGCTGCTACATATCCATGTACATACCCTTTATATGTAAAAAGGTAGTCCCGGCAGATCTACATCACACACATTGTGAGATATAGATTTAGTCTCACTGATAAAACATAGCATTAAATAAAAACTCTTATGTCAGTCCCATGTGTAAGTCAAACACACACACGTAACAACAATTATTACAAATTCATGATATTAGGTGCTTACATATGACAGATCTAGATGCACTTTTGTTCTCGGAGCATTATGAGTGAGAGTCATGAGTGTAAAGGCTACTTATGAGTATTTAATAATTACTTGAAATTCCACATAAAATGGGTATATTCCTATTAAAAAGAAAGCCTCAAAACCAATCAGATTGTTCCCACGGCCATGCAAATATCCAAATTCCCCCGTCAGATCTTCCACGGTAGGAAATCCTACCTACACTTTTAGTGAATCCAAGCTACGCCCCTGAAAAATACTACTAGAATGTGAGTTTTTGCAACTTCAAAAGTTGGCAAATATACTTGTATATTGTCTAACACGAGGGATCTTAAAATTTGAGTTGTCCTTTAACATACAACGTTAAATAAATGAAAAAAGGAAAACAATGAAATAAGAAAATAACGGTAAACCAACTCGGTATCGTCAATTCGCAACATTTCGGACTTCATCCGAACAGTATATGTGCCAAATGAACCACATAGTAGAGAACAACATCACAGCATACTACCTGTACAGGACAGCATATTAATGAACAGGATGTAATACTAATCAACCCACAACAAGTCAATTGAACATCACAAAAGGACAACTGCATCACACATTAAATCAAATGGACATCACAGAAGGACAACTGCATCACACAGCAAGTCAATTGAACATCACAAAAGGACAACTGCACCACACAGCAAGTCAATTGAACATCACAAAAGGACAACTGCATCACACAGCAAGTCAATTGAACATCACAAAAGGACAACTGCATCACACAGCAAGTCAATGGACATCACAAAAGGACAACTGCATCACACAGCAAGTCAAGTGGAGATAACAGAAGGACAACTGCACCACACAGCAAGTCAAGTGGAGATAACAGAAGGACAACTGCACCACACGCAAGTCAAGTGGATGTAACAGAAGGACAACGCACCACACAGCAAGTCAATTGAACATCACAAAAGGACAACTGCACCCACAACAAGTCAATTGAACATCACAAAGGACAACTGCATCACACAGCAAGTCAAGTGGAGATAACAAGGACACTGCACCACACAGCAAGTCAAGTGAGATAACAGAAGGACAACTGCACCAACAGCAAGTCAAGTGACATTACAGAAGGACAACTGCATCACACAGCAAGTCAATTGAACATCACAGAAGGACAACTGCATCACACAGCAAGTCAATGAACATAATAGAGGAAAAATGCACACACAGCAATTAAAGTGGACATAACAGAATGACAACTGCATCAACATTAAGTCAAGTGGACATCACAGAGGACAACTGCACACCAAATGGCAAATCAACCCACATGATGATATTACAATCCCATATAATGACTTAACAACCACGCATGATGTCTTTATAACCTCACACAATGACATTACAACTCCATATGATAATATTACAACCATACAAGATGATATTACAGCCCCATAAATGACTAAACAACCACGCATGATGTCTTTTTAACCTCACACAATGATATTACAACCTCATATGATGATATAACAACCCAACAAGATGACATTACAACCTCACATGATGATATTACAACCCCACATGATGATAACACAATCCCTCAAAATGCTATATGGACCCATCTTAACATCAATACTGAACATAAGACAGCTGTGGCGTTCCATACTAGTGTCTTCATTTCTTAAGTAATGCAGGTATTGACCCGCTTTTTATATTGTAGAGTCAAGACAGTGTAGCATGTTGGTCCGTCGGTCTGTTAGATTTTTCTTATTAATAATTCATGAACATGGTAACAGAATTTTAAAAAAATGGTACACTTTAAAAATGAAGGCCAAGTTTGACTTTGGGCAAAATTTGTTAATTTTGACTCTGTGACTTAGTTTGTTTGATCAATGACACATTATAGGCTCAACAGATTAAGGTATTTTGTTTATCTCATTAAAATGAAGGCCATATCTGACTTTGAGCAAAATTTGTAAACTTTTGACACAGTTATAGCCCCTTATTGACTTAGAATTTGCTAAAAATACTTTGTCCAATCGATTAAGCTTCACAATCTGTGGCAAAGTGCTTTGTGGGGTTATTCCTCAATTTCAGTGATATTCAGCGCTAACTTCATAGTCTGAACTTATGAAATTGCTACCCTGAACTGGTGAAGATTTTTTAATAATAAGACAAAAATATAGATTTTTTTTCTTCAAATCTGTGTTAGTAATTTATCAAAGATAAAATACAATTGATACATCAATATTGTTTCTATCAATGACAGCTCTGTATTAAAGGATTATAGGGTCATATCCCCCCTCCCAATATTTTTGCTTTGGTCTCTCCTGTATTCTATCTCATGTCAAAAGTTGAATCGAAAGATGTGATGTAATTAATCTAATGAACAATACTAATAGTGGTTCATTCATACATCTTTTTAGCTCCGCTGAGAACAATTTGCTCAAGGTGAGCTAATGACATTGTGATCACCCTGCGTCTGTCGTCTGTCATGTGTTGTCTGTCGTCAGCAATTTGCATTAAACAACATCTCCTCTGAAACTGCTGGACATATTTGATTAAACTTGGCAGGGATGATCCTTGGGTGAACCTTCACAAATGTTGCTAAAATAAACTTGATCCATGTAGAATTCTGGTTGCAATGTCAACGGAAAGAAACAAATTATGAAGAAAACTTTAAAAATCATCTTCTTCAAAACTACTGACCAGATTTAAAAATATTTTTAGTACAGATGTTCCTTGGGTAACCCTCTACCAAGGTTGCTAAAATTATTCCAATTCGTAAAAAAAATATGGCTGCCAAGGGCGGGGATAGTTTGCCTTAAATGTATTAAGTGAAACAATTAAACAACAGCTCTAAAACCACTTGAAAGAATTTGATTAAACTTGGCAGGGATGATCCTCCACAAAAGTTGCTAAAATAAACTTGATCCATGTAGAACTCTGGTTGCTATGGCAATGGAAAGAAAAAATCATGAAAACTTTAAAAATCAACTCCTTCACTTAGAGATTCCTTTGGAGCAAAGGTACTCAGGTGAGCGACATGGGGCCATCATAGCCCTCTTGTTTTTGGTTGTTGCTGTCTTTGAGCACTGAACATATTAACCTTCATTTATGGACACTGCCAAACTACATAAGTGCATGATAACAAATGTAAAGGCTATAATGTACCATACAGGATACTTGCAAATAATAAATATTTTGGTATAACATAAAATATGACTTACATTGAAAATGGTTAAAAATATGTTATTCAACATTACAGGTGTGTAGTTCAGTTAAGTATATAATCGGTTTTGTTTTATATCGTAAAACCTGTAGCATAAAAATGGGTAAATGCGACAATCAATAATGATCAATAATTCAAGGGTAATCAATATAATCAATTAGTTTAAATAGTTTATAAGAATGATCTATCCATTGGTATCCAAAGAATTCATAAAAATAAACATTTAAAACTTGGAGAAATTGCTAAAAAGGGGTCAAGTTTTGAGAAGAAAAATATTTACCTGTTAAAATACATTACAGGGATTTACTGTTAAGATTGGCCCATTTCTGAGGCAGCGATTTTTTACCGGTTTCACTATGTTACAGGACTGGTGCACAAAGAATATTTAGAATTAAATTACAAGATTATCTAATACCATTACAGGCACTAGGTGATTAATGGTTGACATGGTTTACACGAAGGAGCACATTTTGTTTGTTTGCAAGCAGTTGCCATAGTAATGAAAGGAGATTAATCCCTTCATAGTGGATAAAGGAGGGGCTAAGATCGTCACTGAAAAAAAACTGTTAAAGGGAGAGAGAGAGAGAAGATATTAATTAATTAATAAGCAGTTCCTATGATAGATCATTTCAACAGTGGTATATTTACAGGTTCTGAAGATGTATACATGGGAGAAACCATTCCAGGATAAAGTGTCCGCTATTCGGACGGAGGAAATTAAACGTCTCTGGAAGTATGCTCTTTTCACTGCTGGTGCAATCCTCTTCGCCTTACACAGTCCATTTATGGTAGGGTCAGAATATCAGCATGTGTAGCACAATGTACTGTAAAATAGTTAAAGTTTGCAGACACACATGTTCACATTTATCAATAGGTTTACCTCATGTAGACATGTTTTGACACCTTCCCAAACAGAGCAACCCATGGGAGGTGCAGTCTGATCAGGGTCTCCTCTTTTGTTCTTTCTATATCGTAGCTCATGTATTTTACACAGCAAAAAAATCTTTAATACAAAGGATTGGCAAAAAATCCAAAGGTTATGGTTTAAATTGGTCTTTATACGACTGTCTACATTTATTGCAGGTGTATTACTTCTTGGTTCTTATCTACACGCTGACCAAATCAGTCCCCTATCTAGATGCACAGACAACCTTCGTAGTTCTCTCCCTTGTCAACATCCTGCGCAATCCCATCACTGTCACCCAGTTTGTCATCACCGACATGATGCAGGTGAGAGTCCCATGGGACAGAACAAGGGGTAGGGTTTGACTCTAAACCTGCATTTAATGAAACTTCAGTCCCCTACAAGTTCACCGGAGGGGACTATAGGTTTGCCTTCTATTTGTCTGTTTGTGTGTCAGTCTATCCGTCTGCAGAAGCTGGATCCAGCGATAATTCAAAAAGAACTTGGAATATTTTCATGAAACTTGAAACATGGATTGATGGCATTTTTGAGATTATGCACATTATTTTATTTTGTGTCTATATTGAGAAATGTGGTTGCCTTGGCAACAAATAGACCTGAAATATTGCTAAAATGGTGATATACTTTGAAGTCCTATAGATATCCATTTTAAACTTCTACATGGTTTGAGACCAGTTCACGTGCCATGTCTCATAAATTTGACCTTTGATTTCACAAAGTTATTTCCCCTTTTTACATTCAAACTTGTAAAAAAATCTACATTTCCTTCATCGTCGAATACCCCCAGCTGACTTATTCCGTTTCACTATATGATATCATGCTGTGGGGAAATAGGCAAGCAAACCATCATAATATAGTCTTTATTGCTATATTTATCGACCAATAAAAACGCGACTTTTAAATGCAATACTCTTCGTCATGGAGGCTTGAAAGTCATGTAAACAATAAAAACATGACTGTGTCTGGAAGCTGTATAGAAACGACTTATTTTATTGGTTTTAAAAACGTGATGCGCCCAATGAAATGGCCTAATTTGACACACCCTTATACGACCAAATTCAGCCGTAATCTCCAACGGCCTGTAGATGATCTATTGTTCGGCCGTTGGTATTCGACAATGCATTTCCTTGAATATTTCTTTAACCTATTAATGCAACTGATTGAGTCTTTATACAAACTTTATTTACTTTAATCAAGTTTTACAGATCACGCAGTAAGGTGCATTTTAAGTCTGTTCTTTGTATTGAAAAAATTATGCCCCTTTTTTGCCCAATTGATTTTTCCCTATTGTAAAGGATTCGCTTCAAACAGGAGGCTTCATAACTTGGTTGATTGGCCTACCCATGTACTTAGATTTGTCCTGATATTGGCTTCACTAACTACTTGGCTTGTAATTGTATAGCCCACCACCTGATCTCTGTCCACATGAAAATCTGTTGTATAAAACATACCTTCACGTATCATAAACAACACTATATTAATTTCAGCTAACTTTATTAAAAAAACCCACAAATTTTGCATCACCATAAATATAAAATTTTGAAGAAACTGAAGACCATTCTCTATGAGAGCATGTATGCCCAAGTTCTGTTCTATATTATCAATGAATAAGAAAGCCTAGAATTGTCCATCATAAAAAGTCCAATTTATGCTAGACTTTCCTTTTTAGTTTGACAGAGCATAACATGCTCAAAATGAGCTATTCTGATAACCCTGTGTCTGTTGTGCAGGGTCAACTCCTCTAAAAATAATTGGTAGAAATTGATATAACTTGGCATTAATGATCCTTCGGTAGCTCTTCACAGAAGTTGCTTAAGTAATCTTGATTCATGCAA
>CM037780.1:6483960-6533960 GCA_021229015.1 Solen grandis | reverse complement strand
TTCTTTCCGTTGCCATGGCAACCAGAGTTCTGCATGGAATCAAATTTTTTTAACAATCATGAAAGGGCTTCACCCAAGGAACATTCCTGTGAAGTTTCTTTAAAATTGGCACAGTGGTTTAGGAGGAGAAGACGATTTAAGTTAAATGTTGACGACGGACAACGGATGCCGGACATTCATCGGTCACAATAGCTCACCTTGAGCACATTGTGCTCTGGTCAGCTAATAAAAAAGTTTAAACTTTATTTATTTTACATCAATTACAAAACAAGTTATCACACTTAAATAAATCACTCTCAATGGCTCTGGTAGTGGCGTATGTGGTCATTATTGTGAGAGGAAAAAAGAGAGCCCGGAGAACCCCACGTGTCTGGACGGCGACCACTGTACCCTCTCACATATGTGACCAGGAATTGAACATGGGATGCATTGGTGAAAAGCAAGACGCGTTACCACTATGCTATCCAGGCACCCACACCATACCGTAATCACTCTAAGATTTGGGACACTCTAAGTTTTGGGACACCTCTGATTTTTGAGAAAATAATTATTTAATAATATTGTTTTTTCATGCCTCTAAATTTTGGGACACTTTCAATCTGACAATTTTTTACTGTTTCTAACTTTTTGGACAAACTTTTCTTCTATAATTGCCAGTTTCATACAGCTTTTTAGAAGCCAGTGCAGGAGATACACGTTGCAATTATAAACAGGCGAAGTGTTATTGGTTTCAGGTTTTAATAAACTAGAGACATACATGTACTTTCACTGAATGAAAATTCCCATCCCTATCTGCTCATTCTCCACCCATAGCACATCATCTGTCACATGTTAAAACATTAGGGGGTAGGGGAGGGAGGGGTGTGTACTGTACATATGCGGATTTGTCGACAATGACCAGTGTTGGGTTTATTGATGTTACGTTAGACCACCAAATGTAACGTGACGTGGACGGATGCTGCGCTGGCGTGCACGTCACTTCCGCCGTAACAGACTTAATAGCAGACGAATACAGGTTCTGATCTTGACTTCCTGTGTGTTATTGTTGACATGTTTCAACAATGCATCTTTAATTAGCAAATCAGATTGCTAAATAAACCATTTGGCTAGATAGTAAGGATTGAATATAATGATTTTAATAGGTTAAAAAAAAAAAAATTAAAAAAGAATATGTCAATACAAAATTATGTTAGCATAACAATCTTGTTTGATCATAAAGTCCCAGGAAATACCCTATTCCACTGACCAGAAGAAAGTGTCAATATAAAAAAAATAGGTGTTGATATATGATCTAACAAATAACACCTCAATTACGTCTTTTTTATATTATAAAAGAATCATACTTATATGGATTTATTAGCATGTATATGATGTTTATTAATGTACATAGAAAAATAAACATTATCACATGACCTTATGAAAGAAATGGCAAGGAATTGGGATACTTTTGAAAAGAAAAAATAATAACTTCAAGAATTGGGACAAACAAAAAAAATATTTTTCTTGTTCCAATACACAGAGTGATTATGGTAATCATAAATGGAATTTCCCTTTCATTTAAATCTGTTTTCTGTTATATGAGAGACTTCCAAATACTTAAGATGGCCTGGCACCACATTAACTATAAAAACAAAACAATTGCAAGTGCAAGAGATGCCACTCAAACAGTTAAAAAAAATGCTGATCAATTGCATCTTTGATCAAGTGTTAATTGCTTTTCAGGCCTGTGAAAATTGCATCTTTCATCCCATCCAGTTTTCCTTTTAACACATTATTTTTACATTAAATTGTCAACAAATTCAAACAGGACTGACAATCACTTTCGTAGTATATCAACATTTGGTTTAATCAGGTGTCGTTTGATCATGACTAGTGCACTAATAGTTTTGAGCCCCTCATTTACTTACTGTTAAGAGACTTTTTTTCCATGATGACTAGGTCAGCTCCTCACAAACAAACCCATGCCCATGTGTTTGTGTTTTGCTTTTTGTTGATGTTTTTTTTTTTGTTTTTTTTTTGGGGGGGGGTATGTATAAACCATGTGCAGCACTTATCACATGATACCCAGCAAAGTGATTGGATAATTTGATAAAAAAAAATGATTTAAATTAATTAAAAAATTGGCAAGTTATGCTGATCTCACTTTATACCTTTTTCTAAAGTCTTAAAGTCACCTACAAGCTAGCTATAGTCTTGGCACACAGTTATCTGACTTACCCACAGCGCTGTATGACCAGTTTGCAATCATGTGCACAGAGCAGATCATGAAGTCCTCAAATGTAAGGTGGCTCAGCTTCTTTTTACCCGTTTCAAATCTGTGGTTTGCCATGAAAACAATAGATGCATATTTCCTGAAATGAGAAGATTTCTACATGATAAAATGACTGAAAAGAATTTGTTCTAATAACAATTAATCCTGGGATGGCAATGGGGCCCCTGAGTCTTGAGAACGCTTCATAATGAATTCCATCTGTCACTGATAAGAAAAAAAAAACAGCAAGAAATAAAAAGATTGAATAAAAACAGTAATGTGTCCGCTACATCTCAAGGGAGGTGCACGGAAAATATTGGGAAGGAATCATGTGGAGACATAATAGGGAGTGGATGTAGTTCTGTGTTTACAACATACATCTACTCCAGCCATTGATATGCAATCATCTCGTATTACATTGAATTAAACAGGAGAAAAAGCTTATGAGTCATTTAAGAAATGTGAGAGGTGAATTTTCTGCCTATTCAGTATTTTTCTAACCTTACTTATAGCCCATCATCAAAATTCAAGGAAGACTTTTTTTAACAAAATATAACTGACATAAAATCCATTGTCATGTATCAGTATCATATCACCTCTTCATTTATTTTAAACATGCATTTAGCATACAGGAAGGTCTGCAAAACAAAGATGTTGTCAGCCAAGCATGTACCATCATCAAGTGTTTTATTGCTAAGTTCTATTACTTTACTTGCTTCCATGATTTTTCTATACCTCATATCCAGAACCAACTAGACCCTCTCACAGCAGCCTTGCCTCGGACTGTCATCACAGACTTTATTGCCTTGTACTCACACAACTCTCAAAATGTTTCAAAATGTCTGAGTTTGGAAACCTCTACATCTGACTTCTTTACTCTATGAACAGCTTTTGGATGTTCATGACCAGATGACAGGTGGCTATTGCTGTTTTTGATTCCCCTTCCTTCTCAAAAACAATGAGTAGGGGCCTAGCTTGGTGGCGCTATGCTTCCTCCTTTTCACTCACTCCAGGAGGTTATCTATTTACCTGAATGCCTAGTCAGGTACAGCCACTGGGCATATGATGACAGTGAGTGACCCAGTGTCCTTTGCCCCCATAAAGTGGACAGATAGGGTGTTCTGTCAGTTTCTTAAGGGTCAGACTTATTGTGTGGGCAGCATGTTGTACACAGAGAAAGAATCTTAGTCCTGGTGGTTCATAGGTCCACATTTACTGTTACCTCATCTTCTGGTCAGGCAATTCCACTTGGTCCAGCAGTGGCCCTAATGGACTGTGCCTTCCATGTTTGTTTTTCCACCTACCTAACTTCAACCTAAACCACAGATTTTTTTTTCAGTTGTGTTTGTGCTTCCTGTATTTTATAATCTAATTCTAATATCTTGTATGTCCTGGAGAACCAGCAATCTTAACTGCCTGGCAGACTGACCACTTTCTATCTGTTCTGGCTTTAATACCAGCTCCAATGATCTTCATATCTGCTGAGTCAAGGACAGTGAACAGTTAAATTAAGAAGATGGCCATCATGGCCCATCATGGCCCTGAGTACGCTCAAATGAGAAATATTGCCTTCATAAGCTTATTGCCTGTGCAAGTTCCTATATTGTAACATAGTTGTACTGAATACATTTAAAATCCATGCAGAAATACAGCAATATCATTTCAATTCTGTGAATCAAACAGTGCCTGTGTTCCATATTTGAAAGGTATAGCTTAAAAAGCATAGGTAGGTCCTGGGTCATAGTCAAAGTAATCCAAGGACAAAGTTCAATGCCACACAATAAACAATACCTGTGGTCCAAATTTGAAGGCCAAGTTTAAAAATTCAAAAGAAGGTTACTTGGTCATGATCAAGGTCATCTTCAATTCCACACACACACAAAAAAATGTGCCTTTGGTCCAACACTGAATGTCATAGCTACGAGGGTGAGTCAATAAATAACCAGCCTATGACATCTCCGATCAACCGAGACATCCACGATTTTCACGCATTGTTTCAATACATGTACTACACCTGTGTACAAAACTACACATGTATACGGTCATTTGTTTGTCAGATATTGAATGTCAAACATGGCTAGTGATGTAAAAGCAAGCTTTTCATCGAAAGTGTAGAACCGTGCTGTAATTCGGTACTTGCATTTAAAAGGTAAATCTGGTAAGGACCTACATGCTGAGTTAGTTGATGTGTATGGGTCTTCTGCACCATCTTATTCTCAAGTTAAATTCTGGGTTGGGGATTTTAAACGCGGTAGAACGTCTTTAGAAGATGAAGCCAGGTCTGGACGCCCAGTTGATGCCACCGACGAAGAAATGTGTAATAAAGTCAGAGATCTGGTATACTCATATAGGCAAAGTCAGGTTGAAGAAATAGCACAGGCATTAGGCATATCACATGGTACCGTTTCAACAATCTTGCATGATCGTTTAGGGATGCGCAAGCTTACAGCCCGTTGGGTCCCAAAATCCCTTAGCAATGAGCAAATGGCAACGAGAGCATCATTATGCAGTGCGTTGTTGAAGCGTTTGAGGTCAAAAGATGAATTCCTTTTGCATCTAATTACTGTGGATGAGACTTGGGTGCATTATTATGAACCAGAAAATAAAGCCCAGAGTCGTCAGTGCGTAGGGCCGGGATCCCCAAGGCCAAAGAAGTTCAAGACTCAACCATCTGCTGGCAAAGTGATGGCCACAGTATTTTGGGACACAAAGGGCGTTATTTTGTTGGACATTTTACCCAAGAGAAGTACAATAACCGGAGCATACTATGCAAACTTGCTAGACCAGCTGGGGAATGCCATCTGTGAGAAACGCCGTGGTAAACTCTCCAAAGGTGTTTTGCTGCAACAGGACAATGCAAGAGTCCACACTTGTAAAGTTGCAATGGATGCTGTGGAGCAAAATGGGTATGAAATTAATACCGCACCCTGCTTACTCACCAGACCTGACTCCTAGCGACTTCTTCCTTTTTTCATATTTGAAAAAGGATATACGTGGACGTCATTTCCGGTCTGACGAAGAAGTCGTGGCGGCAGTTGAGGAGTGGTTCCATGGAAAGGACCCTGACTTCTTCGCTTCTGGGCTGATGGCACTTGAACACCATTGGTCCAAGTGCATAGCCCTGGAGGGAAATTATATTGAAAAAGAAGAGGTAGATCTCAACCCGAAATAGGTTAGGCTGGTTATTTATTGACTCGCCCTCGTACCTTAAGTAAGTCTATGTAAAAACAAGTCAACATCATGTGTAACCAACTTTGACCCCAGGGCTATGATTTGAAGGAACCTGATAAAGAACCACTAGGCAAAAACACACATCAAATATCTAAGCTCCAGACCTTGTGTTTTCTGACAAGAAGATTTTTAAAACTAGAGTGTAAAAAATGAAAATCTGTGTTATATTCCTGATATTTCAAGGGCCTAAAGTTTATATCTATCTGCCCAGTGTCAGCCATAATCAACTCCACCTAGATATTGCTACTATTAACATTGTGTATAAGTTAAATGTGGATTGCATAATAACTGCAGATGCTAGAGTATAAATGAAATACAATCTGGCATTCAAGGGCCATAATTCCTTACCTAATCAGCAGATGTTAGCCATAAATTTAATTTGGCTGAGAGATTATGACTATAAACATGTTCATCAAGTTTGAAAATAATTGCTTAAGAAATGAAGATGCCAGGATGCAAACAAAGTGTAATCTGGCATTTTTTAATATTAAAACAGCCATATCTCCTTGCCTAATTAGCCAATATCAACTAAAATCAATCTTGAATGAGAGTTAATGGCTATAAACATTACCATAAAGTTTGAAAATGATTGCTTAAGAAATGAAGATGCTAGGGTGGAAACAAAATAATTGTGGACAAGGGATTGTCGGACAGACAAGACAGTCATCAATCCTAATGGTGTGTGCTTAGGTGAGATACAAAGCAGTCTTGTCTTTGCTACTTTGTGTGATAATACAGAAAAAAGGCAATGTGGCCTGCCCTTACTTGCAGAGTTCCTCTGACAGTAGATAATGTGTCCTGATGTTCTTCTCCAGTGACCCTGGCATCTCTTCCACGGTCTTGAATACCCGCTTCACATTGTCAAACTGCAATTACACACAATCACCCTAGTATTTGTGAAATGCTACATTTACATGTGTAACTTCATTATTGTATTATCTGTTAAGGTCATAGTCATAATAGGTCTAGGCCAAGTTTTGGTCAGATGGTGAACTTTAAACAGATGATTAACATTAACACAGAAATGAGTCCAGAAGACACAGATGCCCCCACCTGTCGCATTTTCCAAAACAAAGGCCAACACCCAGGAGCGCAAGTCATTTCCTGAGTAATATATCCATGAAGTTTAAAGTCTGTAGCACAAATACATTCAGAGTTACCTGTGTCATAGTTTTTGAATGGACATGGATGGACAGACAAAGCAAATCTATGTTTGTTGTTGTTGTTGTTTTGTGGGGGGTTTTTTTTGGGGGGGGGGGCATAAAAATACCCAGGTGCACAAGTTCATATTTTTCAAAAACAAAGGCCCAAAACTCTGTCAACTTCAATGAAAATACCCAGGTGCACAAGTTCATGTCCTGAATAATATATCCATGAAGTATCAAGTCTTTACTAGTTTAGTACAAATACTTTCCTTTCAGAGTTACAAGCGTCACAAGCATAAGATTCCATATTTTTCAAAAACAAAGGCCAATAACTCTGTCAAATTCAAGGGCGTTTCGATGAAAATACCCAGGTGCGCAAGTTCATGTCCTGAATAACATATCCATGAAGTATCAAGTCTGTAGTACAAAATACTTTCAGAATTATGCTATCACAAAGTTTCGTGACAGACAGACAAGGGCAAATCTATATGCCCCCCCCCCCCCACACACTTTTGGTGGGGGCATAAAAAGTAAATGATTTTACATCTCTAACTGGAAAACACTTGCCATGTCGGACAACCAAATACATTTTCCTACATGCAAAAACCTTTGTTTTGCTTGCAAATGCAGTATGGTAAATGGATAGTTACATACCTGAATATGTTTTACAAATTAACACACAACTGTGAACATTACAAGATACTGTTCCTTTACAGGTCTCCTACCAAAATGCCTGACTTGTTTGCTTGAGAATATGGGAAATAAATGAAACTATTACAATGATTATTTACAGTGTTCTTATTATTACTTTATATGGAGTCTTGGGCTCATTTTTGGGGAAAAGGATACCTGTTTTTCTAAGTACTTATACATGGGAGGACTCCAACTTTTTGGAGAATCTTTGATCAAGACCCTAAAATTTCAAAATCCTAATGACGACCCCAATTGTCAGTCTTTTTTTTTTCAGCATGATAAGCATAACATGCACACTTACAAAAGATAACACAAACTAATTTCTCCCTACCTGTCGTCTACAGCTCTTCAAAGACACTTTGGTCTTGTCCCCAACATCGTCAAGATTGTTACGGTTCTTGGTTGACAGCTTCTTTCCCAGTAACTCTCTCACCACCTCTGCATCAAATTTGTAGTACCTGTAACCACACAGATGCTGACAGATATACACATAAACCTCAAAAGTCACTTCATACATGTATATTAATAAAAAGCTTTTCCCTTTACATTTTTTTTTCAAAGGATTAAAAACAATCTTATGATATGCCTATCAGATTATATGTATTTTATCCATGTGGCCATTACATTAAATGTAAATTACTCAATATTTATCTACAGTTAAAGAATATGATACATTATGTACCTTCACACTAACTAGGTAAAACAAAAAGAATCTTCAATCAAGTCTTCAGCAAGCATCACAAAATTTATTCGAACTGGACAAATATTTGAAAAGAAAAAAATAAAAGACTAAAGAGTTTTTTAGACAAAAAGTATTTGTCTCCCCAGTTAGGAATATGACTTCACATGCTGGTATACCTTTTTGTAAAATACAATAAGGAGGTAAGCTTTCCACATATCCTAAATAAAGGACCCATAACTCTGCTGTACCTGAACATACCGGTAGTAGATTTATTAAACCCTAAGCACAAAAAATCACATGCAGATAAACCTTCCTGTAAAATTTCAAGACCCAAACTTAAAATATTTGGGATATATACAAGATACAAGGTTGTACAAGCATTATAAGTAAAGGGCCCATGACTCTGCTGAAACTAGAAGACAGCTTAGTCAAAACCCTAAGTTTACGAGGTCAGATGAGATAGATATACAATCATATGATATTTAAAGACCCCAACTGAAAGATATTTGTGATACAATGTTTTGTGCATATTCTGAGTGAAAGGCAAAAACTGTACTGGAAGATAGTGGAGTTCAGTGCAACGCAAAAGATCACAAGCTGATAATCCCTTTGAAATACTTTGGGAGATACATGCATTGATGCAACACAAGGATTTTGTGACAAGGAAGCAAAGTTTTGAGAACATTCTAAGTGAAGAGCCCATATCTCTGCTGTAACTAGACAACAGAGGAGTCAAAACCCCTTACACATAAATTCACTTGCCAATTCACATTCTCGTAAAATTAAGACTCTCACTGAATTCGAATGCAAGACGCAAGTTTCTGTAACAGACAACCCTGACCACAAAACAATCTGTCTCGTTATGCCATACATTGCATTTAGGGATATTTGCATATAATAAATGTTAACCCTTTCCCTCATAAAGACTCATTTTGATCCACTCAATAGGTACCACATAAAGCCTGATCTGCAGAAAGCCAAACTCAAACCTTACCAAATTTAATTGTAAAATCCTCATTACCAGACCACTGAGGAGCAGCGAACAGCATAAAACCTGATCAGCCTGCGAGTTACTCGCAGGCTGATCTGGTTTTATGCTGTTCGCATAGGTCTTTTCATGGTATACTCTATGAGGGAAAGGGTTAAATAATCTTCAAAAAACAAAATACTGATCATCAAAAAACTGCAGCAATCATTATAGGTAATACAGAAGTACAGTACTTGTCAATTAGGTTTCTCTGTGTATCTTGGTCTATCTGGTAAACAGTCTGCTCTCCAAACTTGACTGGCCATTTCAGCAGCTGCTCTAGACTGGAGAAGAGGCGGAAGTTGTCCTTGGTGTCACTAAGCAGCTCATCAAACCTGGCCCCTGTAAGCTGCAACACACCCTGCTGCTGGAGGGTCGCTGCTACCTCGTTAGCTGTAATGCATAGCCTGAATCTAAGCACCAGCACATTTATATCTTTTCTAATGAATCAGGGTCTGCTAACAGTTATATATGACAAAGTCTATAACTTCTGATATAAATTTATTACATATTGGCATCAGCATTATTATTTTATATTTCAAAACCATAACATGATTCAATTTACTGAATAGCTGGAATATATATATTCACTGATAAGTTCAAACAGATCTATAAACAGGCCTCTTTTCAAATGAGGAAGGGATACCATCTATTTTGGGGTTAAATATACCATTTCCTTGAGTTTGGGGAGATTAGAATCCTGGGATAAATAGCAACTTTGGGGGAAACTGCATGAATCAAATGAAATTCTAAGAGATCAAGACACCTATGAATGGCCTGAAATGTTACTTGATTGGGCCTACTCTTAGTAGTATGGAATGCCCAAGTGTCATCAAAATGAGTATTAATAATTATTAGCAACAACAAAGATTCTTTATTTCCAGGTCAGTTTTTATTACTTTTCCATTACAAAATCATGGTTATATACAGGCTAACTGCAGCACAAGTGCAACATTTATGCATATGCTTGCTCAAATAGTCCTTATATAGTAAATACATATGTAACGGCTTCTACATAACCCTTAATGCCAAGTTAATGGTGTCAGAGATTTGTGTTACAAGGGCCATTGCTGGAACAGTTTCAGTAAAGTTCTCCAGCATATACTGCTTTTGGGTATGTCAGGAACATAGCAATTTATTCTCTGTACTGTAGTTGTAGTTGTATTGGGGTTTACTTTCGCTGCGATAGTATTTCAATCATATAGCGATGTCCAGCTAATTACAGGTGGAGGAAGACCCCGAGTACACAGAGGTACCCGGGTAGAACCACCAACCTACCGCAATCTCTGTACTGTAAATTCATAGACAAATTCCAAATTGGCCTACAAGTAAACTTTATCGGTGAGAGATTTTTGTATATGGTCCTGGGAGCTCTGTCAGCAGCTAGAGCATTCACACTGTAAGGATGTGGCCCTGTGTTCGAGTCCTGGTCTAGTTGCATTTTTTTTCAACTGGTTACAAATTCATACAAAGAAATTAAAGCATCAAAAGTGTTTGACCAGTGTACACAATCAGTTACTAGGTTAGTGTGTTTGGGTTTACCTGACAATCCTGTTAACCACAAATCATACAACTCAAAGTCGATGATGGTGTAGTTCCCCACAAAAACATCTACAAAGCTCATTTATAAAACTTGGATTGACTGGGGCAGATTCTGAAAATAAACAAAACATTCCGAGACATAAAATACCAAATGTTGTTTCCAGGGCAATCAAATTTCAAAAATAGTGATCCATTTTATCACAATGTTACTTTTTTCTAAAGAAACGTGAATGATTTTAAGTTCTTTTTTTATATCGGTACGTTTATTTCAATACCATCCAAAAACATGAGTCGTAATCTTGACAGAAACAATCCGACCTACAATTATTTTCTACACTCCTGTGTTTCTGTCCGTTTATATCCTAGTAAAAAATAATATCAAAATTACCTATAAAATAAGTTAAATGATCTTATTTTATCATGATTTGATTGAAAATATAACCGGAATAAGACACAGCACAATACTTACCAAATGTTTTTTATCACGTATCGTGCAGCTGATATTAATACTGCTTATGATTTCGGATAGTAGATTTCGGATAATTGCGCATGTGCACAGGAAAGAATAGAATAGAATAGAAGAGAAGAGAAATTATTTTATTGAAACCAGTCATGGGTAATATAGTTTGATAGTTTGACATATATAATCGCTGTTATTAAACATAATGCTTGTAACATATAGGCCATCAATAAAGTATGGTAGAAATAAGGTCATAAATAAGGGCAGGCAATGAACATTATCGAAGAGAGGCAATTAAATTTGGAATATAATGCAAAAAGGAACAAAGTTATTTCCCTTACCCAACTCTTATGCTTTAAATGTATGTATCATTTATGAAGTTGGATGCAGATGAAATTTTATCATTATATTGTTGCCTGTCGCTGAACATTCCAGCCAGTCATGGTTCAAAATATCTGCGAATGAGGTGCAATTTGTTCACTTGCATACTTTCTGTATTTTTTTTTTTTTTACAGTTACAGTTTATTGGGGTTGTCAATATATCTTAATTCATTTCGACTTCCATAACGCAATGTTACTGAAATAAACATAAAAACTATAACCATTTAGGGATAGGACAGAAAAAAGACCTATTTCTCGGCGTAATAAAAAGGGGGGATTTATAAATATAGATGTCTAAATATAACCCCGAAATGTTGTCCGATTCAAAATGTGTTACCATAGAACAGCGTTACAGTGCAACCCTGCTTAAAAATAGCATATCGTGCCGAGAACGGCCCATTTATGGGACTAGATTTTGATGAAGCTTAGCTTGAATGTTTACATTGATGATATTAAGATGAAATTTGGCATGAATGTATACATTGATCAGGACTTGACGCACGTCAAATGTGATCAAAATTCATCAATGCATAGGTGAGTTATGACCCTTTGTTACTTTAAAGTAGACTTTTTTTTTCAAATTCTGCATGGAGCATATTCCATTAATCTGTTCCGGGCATCGTCGTACAAGCGTCAACAAGTACATTTTAAAAATAAAACAAAGATATTGAGTTGTCTGAAGTTTTACTACACCCCAACCCCCTTTGAATGCCTCTAAGATGGGCGAAGGAAAAAGGAAAAGAAAGTACGACAGTCTGTATAGGGGGTATGCGGTCGATATGACCGTAGATAATCCGATACATCGTGCTGTTTCTTGTGCAGTAAGGCCAGGAGGTGCTGTTGTTAGTAGGATAGTCTCTCTTGACACAGCAGACAACTCTCCGTTGGACGGCTGCTGCACGCAAACCTGTGTATGTGACCCCACACTGTGGAGGCAGCATTCTAATGTGGGTCTGACGAGAGACTTGAAAGCATGTATTTTTGATATAGCAGGACAGATTTCGTCGTATGAAAGCCAAGCTGTTATTAACTTTCACTGCAAGTTTGGGTCAAAGCAGGACAGTTCTTGGCACTGTTTGGATAAATTTTGATGAAACTTGGCATTAATATATATATTGATAGGCACATGAATCACTTCAAATGCCATCAATATCCACCCATGCATAAATGAGTTATGGCCCTTTGTTACTAATGTCTATCTGAAGCAATATCTTGAAACTGGTTGGTTAGATTTTCATGCAACTTGACATGAATGTACTTATGGACAAGGATATGGTGTACCTTAAATGCCATTGAAAACTATTAAGGCGTAATTGAGTTATGGCCCTTTTTACTTTTAAATACACCCTTTTAGACAATACCAAACTGATTTGTCACTCAAATTTCAAAGTCAAAAGATCATGATCTTTGCAGGTTCATTCCAGTGACTTGATCTATTCGGCGGGAAATAAATTCAATGAATTTGCTCGTTCAATTTGTAGCTCTCATAAAGCATTTTAACCTCTTTGTGTATACATGTACTGATAAGTCATCGCTTACATTTGAAATTTCATTGAATTCATTGCAAGTAATGCGAACCGGTGCGCTGCGATAATTATGAACGATATATTTTAAGTTTGTCACGTACGCATACTGGCACTAGAACTGCAGAGTTGCGATTTCATTGGAGTCTTGATTACGATTTTTGTTCCCCTTTTCGCATTATTACTTCGTTAAGGTTATCTTTTAACGATCATCCGTTATACAATGTGTTAATTGGATATCAGACTGATGGAACCATGCAGAGGATGTGATGCAGCATACATTTGTACAAAGTTACGACCTTCGTAATCAAGTAATGTCAGATTTCGTTCCTTTCCATGTTTCAATATACATTACCATAGGACAAAAAAGCGTACATATTTTGATATCCATGATTCAAATGAACATAGCAATTTTTCGCGGTTTTTGTGCCCGTGCATACGCCAAACAGCTTTTCCATCGAATCATGGAACCAACTCTCGTTTGACTTACAGTAGAGCCAGTGTCACTGTGTACAATTTACAACGCTATATGCATCAGAAGCCGCCCCATTATGCCCGCACCACACACACTCATATTTTTCCGTATCAAGATCTCACTTATTTATTTTTATATCAGAGTAGAATAATGTTGCACACTTAAAAATCGCCATCGTAAAAATTTTAGATATAACTAGATTTGCATACTGCAAATGCAACGGTTTTCGTGATGATCAACAGTTTCAAACCTGATCAGCCAAGTTAAGATACCAGAAAAACAACAAAATGCAAAATGCTTTATATATCTTAGTGTTTTTATTCATTGGTGAATTCAGCTGTGACCACAGGGGTTTGGCACGAAAGGGGGGGGCATAAAATCACTATATTATATATAGTGATTTTATGCCCCCCCCCCTTTCGGTTTGGCACGAAAGGGGGGGGGGCATAAAATCACTATATATAATATAGTGATTTTATGCCCCCCCCCCCCCCCCTTTCGTGCCAAACCCCTGTGACTGTGACCAAGACTTAAAGGCATCTCGAAAGGAATGTGATGTCCCACTGAGCCAGGCCCCCACCTGCTGTGATCAGGAGTCTTTAGCCAATATAGTACCTATATGTTACGGTAAAACCTCTGATGGGTTGATGCATAACTAAATTACCTGCTACAATGGAAGTGACATAGTAGGCTAGTTTTACACAAAGCAATAAACACTTAATGAATGATAGTGATAATATGTGGGTTGTTTAGTTTATGATCCCTTACATATTCTTTATACATTTATTACTTGGAGTCAATTTTGTAACTGCATGATTATAGGATCATACGTTTATGCATTTATTTCAGAATAAAAGTTTTGATATTGAAAATATAGAGATACGCATTTTTGTAGTTAATTAAAATGAGCCTGAAGGACATAATTTTGACAATGAATGATATTTTTGTTTTGTATTTGCTTTTGCTAGAATCGTTTCGTTACATTTTATTCAACAGAATTTCTCTTATTGAATAAAAAAGTAATAAAATTTGTGTTGATTTCTGACATACAAACATGTGTTGAGGGAAGAAATGAGAGAATGAAAGTAATTAGTGATACATAACTTATCTAAAAAATTAATGTCCCTTTTTATGATATTTTTACAACTAAAATAAGATAAGAAAGAAAGAAAGAAAGAAAGAACGAACAAAATAAATGAAAAAAGAAAGAAAGAGAGAACAAAATAAAGTAGACAATAAATCAATAGAGAAAGAAAGAAAAAAGGAAGATTTATATTTGCTCAAATAAAAAAAGAATAATAGAGAACTTTTAGGATCATTTCTGGTATTTGGTATGTTCGCAACTACTGTGAATGACTATATACAACCCCATGTAGCAACATATGCACTCTTGAAGAATACCTGTGACAGACTGTGGCAGCCTGCCTAATCAAAAACAGATGCCCACACAACGGCGGGTGGGTGAATAAATGGGGAGGGGGGGGGGGGGTCACTTATATAAGGGTTTTGAAATGCCTTTAGGCATCCATATATTGGCAAGGAACAGAAGGTTTTCGCGGCTGCGTTGCAGTCCACGAAAACCTAAATATTTTCAAATATTTATGTAAATTATCGGTACTACCGTGGTCGAGTGGTTATAGTCACTAACTTGACTACTTCTTGGCTCCTCGGCACTATAGGTTTGAGTATCGGCAGGTTCACTCGGAATTTTCATGTATAGAAGCCGTCCAGCTGTCTTGCGCTACAGCGATGCCTTTCTGCAGTACATTGTAACTCCAAATTGTTACATATTTTGGCTTCATTTCCAACATTGAATACAATTCATTTCTGGATTTTTTTTTGCGTATTATCCCGTTATTTTTATTTCAATCATGCTCCCTCAATTCTAGGCACAAAGTTCATGTTCTATTACGAAAAAAAGCAGAAACTGCACCCGAAAGGATTTTATACCTCCAAATCCGGTTCCATTGACAACTTACGAACCAAATACAGTATGCCCGGCGGTGATCCGCCGTGCAATTAATACACCACGGCTGTGTATCTTTTTAAAAGATATTCTTGTTTCATATAGGACAGATACGGTAAAAACACTGACGTAAAGTTCCGATCATTTTAAATCTATGAAATATCTTAAAATATTGGGAATTGTAAGAATCAAATTTATTTCATTTTTGGGTATATAAAAGGTGAACAATATGTGCAAAATTTCAATGGCGTTAAGCTATGAAGTAAAGCTACCCTCAAAAGTCAAAGTCGAAACAGATAATTAAAAAAAAGTGATCGGTTAGAACTTTGCGTCAGTGTATACACAAGGCTACATATATAACAATAGGCTGATAAATGATAACAATTATTGTATGGAGAATTGTGTATTAAATATATACAGATTTAGATATTACTGATCTTTTTTCTTCTGGTATGTGCAAAATGAAGAAATCTACATATATTAATAACCACTAATTTATCTATATATTTAAATAAATAATAGGTTTCTTATAACTGTATTTCGTCTTATATCTAATTCTTGAATCATTAAAACAGATACATTTAAGTTATATACTCGTCTTCGATTTCTAAAGAGTTGCTAAGGACTTTCATTTCTTGGTATTCTTTTTCTTATTCTTTTTCGTCCATATAATCCCGTTTCAACCCCTATATTCATGTGCAGAAAAATGAAGTTTAGTTTATTGCCTTATTAGACAGCATATTGTAATATTCGGAAAAAAGATATAAAAATTAAAAAAAAATATTCTGAGAACACTGCTATTATTTATTTGGGCATGCCATTTTCAAATAAAGCAATCAATAAATCGCTGCTTAATTAATGGGGACAAACGTTATATGGATAAACCTAGACTTCCATCAATTAAAGTTTTCCCGATGAAGGCCCAGTCGAAGTTTTAAATGCATTTTTACAATGTTCCTCCTATTTTGTATATACCTTAATTTTATTAAACTTGTCCAAGAACACGGTAAAAGGCTCGCAATACACGTGTTGAATATATTTCATTTGCAGTGAGTCCGAGATCTACAAGACTTAAATATATGTGCATCGACTGTTTTAAACTTTTGCGCATATGATGTTATATCCTCTCCTCAGTCCATGCCAAGTTTCTACTCTTTTTGTCAAAATGCTAGTAAATATTTTTCCAAGGTAACTAAGAAGAGTTATATACTTCCATAATTATTCAAATAGTAATTCACCCTTTTAAGAAAGGTAGAAAATAAACTATTATAAGTAGGTCATAGTAAATTAAAGCAGTAGTGGCACTAGATATCTTCTAGGACACTTATATATAATTAACTGAGTCTCACAGATCTTATTAACTTTTTTTTTTTTTTGATTTTCTACAAAATAAATATGATTTATAGATCTTATTGTAGGATAGCAGTGTGCCCTTACAAAATTGCAGAGGCATGAACTAAATACCCATTTCTACCTTAATTTGATGTTTTCCTCCTTTCTAAAGCCAAACTTAATATGAAGATTACTTGATTTTGAGTAATATATATATATATATAGTCCATGTATTTCAAATTCATATAAACTGGAGTTTGTCTTAATTTATACTCTTTTAAATTATCATTTTTAACACTCTTCTTACTATATTAAGTTCGCTTAGAATATACTTTAAAATACAAGCTCGCTATTTAACAATGCATTTCGTAACAACGAAATTGTATTGCGTACCGGAGGAGGAAACACTTTGTATTTACGAAACGTTGTAGTTTTAAAAATTCATAATTACGAATAATATTTATAGATTTAGTATTTCTAAAACAGAATTAAATTGAAGCCAAAAAAAGTGTTATCCCTAAGTTTCTAAACACTCTCTTCATAACACCAGAACTCACAATAATAAGGCCTTTATTGAATTACTTGCTAACTACGAAATCTACTCCTCCTCCACCCCCAACCCACCCACACAGATATGAGACTGGAGTGCCTTGTCCACTTGCATAGCATTATCTATTCAATACTCATCAACAGATATACCTAGCGTAGGACTACGATTGTTTTTTTTTAATGTTTTTAGTTTTAAGAAAAAAAATGTTTTGATAGCATCACTTGTCGGCGATGCGTTAAGCCCTGGGCAGTAACATTATAGAAATAGAAGTAGAATCCACTTAGTTACCAACTCCTTAATTGGCTTTTGAACATTTTAAGTTTTTGCGCATATATACACTCCATATGCATATATCACTCTTGCTATGCCCCCATGAATGAAGTTGTTTTTCCTTTTAAACTGCTCTCGAATAAACAGTTAGTGTGCAGCAGTTGTATAGATTATTCCATCAAAATTATTAGATTTAAACAAAATCGGTAGAGAAACGTATATTAGTACTTTTGGTTCTCTGATTATTCCATTGCGTTTTCGCAACGGTTCGGACATTTCCGAAACGTGAATCGGAACATGAAATAGACTACTTCTCTACATCTTGATAAAATACGTTTATTGTGGAGTAAAACATATATACGCAGTCATTAAAAAAATGCAAAATTATTAAATTCAATGTTTTTATTCAATATAAATATGGGTATGATTTATTTGAAAGTTATAATGAATAAGAAAATATTACTAATTTATAAAACATTCACTTAAAAGTAAAAACATCTGTCAATATTATTCATGACGTCACCGGTATAACTTTGCAGTAGGCAGTTCCTGTGAATTGTCAATACACTAGACGATTTCGGAAATTTGGTAAATATTTTCTCTATGACGTAAATATCTTATGTCTTTATGTTTGTGCACTTGTACAGGATATTTTCACAAGAAATGTGTATTTATTACATCTGTCAATTTTACATTTTTCTTAAAATATGATATTTAAAAAATAAATGACAGTTTCACCTAAAATTATGTTGATTCAATGGCTAAACACACTGGTTGATTGTGTCATGATTATTCATCATCATTCATTCATTTTATGTTATTGAATCAGTCAGCATTGTGTATAATCACATTTTTTTGCTGAAGAGACAACAGTTTGATAAGCCGAAGCTCTAGACGCCTTGTAATCTCGACTGAGATCCACTCCGGTTATTTTTATTGTATTGGCCTCCGCTGGATCTCTACTCAGGCCGTATATAAAAGCTTCGGGAAATTTACACCGATACCCCTACCTCCTTTCGGCCGTTCAGATCGATTGTTTTAGGATGCACACCTAAAAATCCACGCAGATATGGTAAGAAGACATATTTTTCTTTCCATTTCATTCATCATCATTGTCTTAACTTACAGATTTCATGAAATACGGCGACGGAAAGCACCACATCGCTCACCTCTTAGTTTCAAACAGACATTTTCTAAATATTGATTACGTGACTATAGGCGAAGCAGTTTAAACTACAGCTCGGTTCAGCTATGACTGTTCAACAACAAAAGGTAAATGCTCTTTGCCATTAAGTCGGCCCTGGCAAAATCAAAGAAATTTTGCTGTATAAAACGATTTTTCAAAATAAAGTTTATGTGAAATACGTTCTATTTACTTATAGATCGAAAAAAACACATACCGCAAGGTACCGCATAACCCGTGAGTTGAACCTAACTGTAGTTATCCAATCACGGATTAGTCACGTGATAACTCTTGCATGTACACAATATGGCGTTTTAAACGGCAAGTTTAGAGGTTTGGTGAATTCGTAGCTGTAAAACTGGTGAAATCGGTAAGCTAAGGCAATGATGTTGAATGAAATGGAAAGAAAAATATGTCTTCTTACCATATCTGCGTGGATTTTTGGTGTGCATCTTGAAACAATCGATCTGAATGGCCGAAAGGAGGTAGGGGTATCGGTGTAAATTTTCGCAACTACTGTGAATGACTATATACAACCCCATGTAGCAACATATGCACTCTTGAAGAATACCTGTGACAGACTGTGGCAGCCTGCCTAATCAAAAACAGATGCCCACACAACGGCGGGTGGGTGAATAAATGGGGAGGGGGGGGGGGGTCACTTATATAAGGGTTTTGAAATGCCTTTAGGCATCCATATATTGGCAAGGAACAGAAGGTTTTCGCGGCTGCGTTGCAGTCCACGAAAACCTAAATATTTTCAAATATTTATGTAAATTATCGGTACTACCGTGGTCGAGTGGTTATAGTCACTAACTTGACTACTTCTTGGCTCCTCGGCACTATAGGTTTGAGTATCGGCAGGTTCACTCGGAATTTTCATGTATAGAAGCCGTCCAGCTGTCTTGCGCTACAGCGATGCCTTTCTGCAGTACATTGTAACTCCAAATTGTTACATATTTTGGCTTCATTTCCAACATTGAATACAATTCATTTCTGGATTTTTTTTTGCGTATTATCCCGTTATTTTTATTTCAATCATGCTCCCTCAATTCTAGGCACAAAGTTCATGTTCTATTACGAAAAAAAGCAGAAACTGCACCCGAAAGGATTTTATACCTCCAAATCCGGTTCCATTGACAACTTACGAACCAAATACAGTATGCCCGGCGGTGATCCGCCGTGCAATTAATACACCACGGCTGTGTATCTTTTTAAAAGATATTCTTGTTTCATATAGGACAGATACGGTAAAAACACTGACGTAAAGTTCCGATCATTTTAAATCTATGAAATATCTTAAAATATTGGGAATTGTAAGAATCAAATTTATTTCATTTTTGGGTATATAAAAGGTGAACAATATGTGCAAAATTTCAATGGCGTTAAGCTATGAAGTAAAGCTACCCTCAAAAGTCAAAGTCGAAACAGATAATTAAAAAAAAGTGATCGGTTAGAACTTTGCGTCAGTGTATACACAAGGCTACATATATAACAATAGGCTGATAAATGATAACAATTATTGTATGGAGAATCTTCGCACTCATAACGCTATTAATTCAGTCACTAAAAAATGGTAAATGTAGACATTGGATATGCAAATGGAACAGTTGTGTATTAAATATATACAGATTTAGATATTACTGATCTTTTTTCTTCTGGTATGTGCAAAATGAAGAAATCTACATATATTAATAACCACTAATTTATCTATATATTTAAATAAATAACAGGTTTCTTATAACTGTATTTCGTCTTATATCTAATTCTTGAATCATTAAAACAGATACATTTAAGTTATATACTCGTCTTCGATTTCTAAAGAGTTGCTAAGGACTTTCATTTCTTGGTATTCTTTTTCTTATTCTTTTTCGTCCATATAATCCCGTTTCAACCCCTATATTCATGTGCAGAAAAATGAAGTTTAGTTTATTGCCTTATTAGACAGCATATTGTGATATTCGGAAAAAAGATATAAAAATTGAAAAAAAAATTATTCTGAGAACACTGCTATTATTTATTTGGGCATGCCATTTTCAAATAAAGCAATCAATAAATCGCTGCTTAATTAATGGGGACAAACGTTATATGGATAAACCTAGACTTCCATCAATTAAAGTTTTCCCGATGAAGGCCCAGTCGAAGTTTTAAATGCATTTTTACAATGTTCCTCCTATTTTGTATATACCTTAATTTTATTAAACTTGTCCAAGAACACGGTAAAAGGCTCGCAATACACGTGTTGAATATAATATTTCATTTGCAGTGAGTCCGAGATCTACAAGACTTAAATATAGGTGCATCGACTGTTTTAAACTTTTGCGCATATGATGTTATATCCTTTCCTCAGTCCATGCCAAGTTTCTACTCTTTTTGTCAAAATGCTAGTAAATATTTTTCCAAGGTAACTAAGAAGAGTTATATACTTCCATAATTATTCAAATAGTAATTCACCCTTTTAAGAAAGGTAGAAAATAAACTATTATAAGTAGGTCATAGTAAATTAAAGCAGTAGTAGCACTATATATCTTCTAGGACACTTATATATAATTAACTGAGTCTCACAGATTTTATTAACTTTTTTTTTTTTTCCCCCCAGAAAACATATATTTTTTTTTTGATTTTCTACAAAATAAATATGATTATATAGATCTTATTGTAGGATAGCAGTGTGCCCTTACAAAATTGCAGAGGCATGAACTAAATACCCATTTCTACCTTAATTTGATGTTTTCCTCGTTTCTAAAGCCAAACTTAATATGAAGATTACTTGATTTTGAGTAATATATATATATATATATATAGTCCATGTATTTCAAATTCATATAAACTGGAGTTTGTCTTAATTTATACTCTTTTAAATTATCATTTTTAACACTCTTCTTACTATATTAAGTTCGCTTAGAATATACTTTAAAATACAAGCTCGCTATTTAACAATGCATTTCGTAACAACGAAATTGTATTGCGTACCGGAGGAGGAAACACTTTGTATTTACGAAACGTTGTAGTTTTAAAAATTCATAATTACGAATAATATTTATAGATTTAGTATTTCTAAAACAGAATTAAATTGAAGCCAAAAAAAAAGTGTTATCCCTAAGTTTCTAAACACTCTCTTCATAACACCAGAACTCACAATAATAAGGCCGTTATTGAATTACTTGCTAACTACGAAATCTACTCCTCCTCCACCCCCACCCCACCCACACAGATATGAGATTGGCGTGCCTTGTCCACTCGCATAGCATTATCTATTCAGTACTCATCAACAGATATACCTAGCCTAGGACTACGATTGTTTTTTTTTTTTTTTTTTTTTTTTTTTTTAGTTTTAGTTTTAAGAAAAAAATGTTTTGATAGCATCACTTGTCGGCGATGCGTTAAGCCCTGGGCAGTAACATTATAGAAATAGAAGTAGAATCCACTTAGTTACCAACTCCTTAATTGGCTTTTGAACATTTTAAGTTTTTGCGCATATATACACTCCATATGCATATATCACTCTTGCTATGCCCCCATGAATGAAGTTGTTCTTCCTTTTAAACTGCTCTCGAATAAACAGTTAGTGTGCAGCACTTGTATAGATTATTCCATCAAAATTATTAGATTTAAACAAAATCGGTAGAGAAAAAGTATATTAGTACTTTTGGTTCTCTGATTATTCCATTGCGTTTTCGCAACGGTTCGGACATTTCCGAAACGTGAATCGGAACGTGAAATAGACTACTTCTCTTCATCTTGATAAAATACGGTTATTGTGGAGTAAAACATATATACGCAGTCATTCAAAAAATGCAAAATTATTAAATTTAATGTTTTTATTCAATATAAATATGGGTATGATTTATTTGAAAGTTATAATGAATAAGAAAATATTACTAATTTATAAAACATTCACTTAAAAGTAAAAACATCTGTCAATATTATTCATGACGTCACCGGTATAACTTTGCAGTAGGCAGTTCCTGTGAATTGTCAATACACTAGACGATTTCGGAAATTTGGTAAATATTTTCTCTATGACGTAAATATCTTATGTCTTTATGTTTGTGCACTGTAGATTTCACAGAAATGGTATTATTACATCGTCAATTTTACATTTTCTTAAATATGATTAATTGACAGTTTCCTTAAAATTATGTGATTACAAAATGGAAACATTTCACTGGTTGATTGTGTCATGATTATTCTCATCATTCATTCATTTTATGTTATTGAATCAGTCAGCATTGTGTATAATCACATTTTTGCTGAAGAGACACAGTTTGATAAGCCGAAGCTCTAGAGCTTGTAATCTCGACTGAGATCCACTCCGGTTATTTTTATTGTATTGGCTCGCTGGATCTCTACTCAGGCCGTATATAAAAGCTTCGGAAATTTACACCGATACCCCTACTCTTTCGGCCGTTCAGATCGATTGTTTAGGATGCACACCTAAAAATCCACGCAGATATGGTAGAAGACATATTTTTCTTTCCATTTCATTCATCATCATTGTCTTAACTTACAGATTTCATGAAATACGGCGACGGAAAGCACCACATCGCTCACTCTTAGTTTCAAACAGACATTTTCTAAATATTGATTACGTGACTATAGGCGAAGCAGTTTAAACTACAGCTCGGTTCAGCTACGACTGTTCAACAACAAAAGGTAAATGCTCTTTGCCATTAAGTCGGCCCTGGCAAAATCAAAGAAATTTTGCTGTATAAAACGATTTTTCAAAATAAAGTTTATGTGAAATACGTTCTATTTACTTATAGATCGAGAAAAACACATACCGCAAGGTACCGCATAACCCGCGAGTTGAACCTAACTGTAGTTATCCAATCACGGATTAGTCAAGTGATAACTCTTGCATGTAAACAATATGGCGGTTTAAACGGCAAGTTTGGAGGTTTGGTGAATTCGTAGCTGTAAAACTGGTGAAATCGGTAAGCTAAGGCAATGATGTTGAATGAAATGGAAAGAAAAATATGTCTTCTTACCATATCTGTGTGGATGTTTGGTGTGCATCCTGAAACAATCGATCTGAATGGCCGAAACGAGGTAGGGGTATCGGTGTAAATTTCCTGAAGCTTTTATATAAGGCCTGAGTAGAGATCCAGCGGAGGCCAATACGAAAAAAATAACCGGAGCGGATCTCAGCAGAGATTAGACTCCTTGATATTGCCCTGTTTATAGCAATGATACACGGGAGACAAGTTCCTTGGAAGTACCAGTACTGAGTAGGGTGGTTTCCGGCATTATCGCGGGTTTTCTGGTATTGGGGTATTGTCATTTTGTTAGGAAAGACTTTGCTGATCTCCACCTAGTGACATCATTTTGTTAACAGGGAGCAACGATTTTAATTGAAATAAACAAAAAGTAATATGTCTCCGTAAATGGTAAGAAAAAAAGTAAATTTCTTGCAGTATTCCGACTTTCAACCATTACGCTTATGCGTATCACCCCATGTCCACTAACAACATTTTATAGCATAAATAATGAATTGAAAGACTCAACAAATGCTAGATCTTCATCTGCTGCATTGTTTTATGAATGATGATTGTTTTGATCACGTAGCGACTCCTGTAGGTGGAGCCAGCGGTCTTTTTTTAAGAAATACCACGATACCAGACAATCATGGGATTTTTTAAGTAGGACAAACATGGCAATCAATGACATGTTTTAAAAACGTTATTAGAAAGGTGAAAGAAATAAATTGTTTTCACATTATGGTACAAAAGTGGAATAACAGCGACATACAGAAATAAATTTCAGATAAGACATCACTGATATTTTATTCCCGCTCATGTCGTTAGTACCGCAATATGAGGGAACACCATCCTAATCTAAATTCTCATTGCAATCCTATTTTGCTGATTGCCAGGCATGGGTTCACCCGGTACAAATTTTATGTCTTATATGGAAAGTGCCAAGACCGATTGCAAAGTGGACACCTTACTACTGAGCTATTGCGCTGGTCCATGAGATGTAGAGGCATGCAGGTTTTCAAGTAGAACGTTTTTGAAAACAGCATGGCTTCTTGTCAAAATCTGGCATGTGAGTCCTAGTTGCTTCTCACAACAGACAACTTGATGTTGGTAGATAGTCAATGTGACCATCTTGGACCTGTGTCAATAATCAATATAAACAGAAAGACACATTTATAATATGTAATGAAAAATGTAAAAACTATACTTAACCCTTTCCCTCATATATACTCATTTTGACGCCCTCAATAGGTATCACATAAAGCCTGATCTGCAGAAAACCACAGTTAAACCTTACCAAATTTATTTACAAAATCCTCATTTCCAGACCACTGAGGAGCAGCGAACAGCATAAAACCTGATCAGCCTGCGAGTTACTCGCAGGCTGATCTGGTTTTATGCTGTTCGCATAGGTCTTTTCATGGTGTCCTCTATGAGGGAAAGGGTTAATGTCCATTTTATAAAAACCCAGTCAAGGGATACTACAATGTAATCATACAGAATAACAGATGTCACAAAAAAAGTCCCAGTCACTGAGCCACACAACTAATCTGAGCTGATTTTAAAGTGTTTAAACAAATATTTTGATAGCATATTTCATCGTTTTGATTAATTTAATATATGACCATTAAGAATATTTTGTAAGTGTCATGCTTTATCACAAAAAAAGTCTGAAATGGTTATGGCTATATACAGTGGTCTTGCAAATCCACAGTGGTGATTCATCAAATACTGTCGATGATTGGAGCTACAAGATTGGTCCCCTTGATTTAGCCCATCTTTCTTTAGATATATAAATATTAAGGAGTTTCCTCAAACGTGCGATTTTGGATTCCTTGAGCTGTGTGTCTGATGTGTCAGGCCCCAGGCTGTGATTAACATCTTGATTGAGATGGCTTTGTATTTGTTTTCATACATTGTCAATCCTCTTGAGATTAAGTAGGTGAATTGTATTTATCAACATGGCCATGTAAAACATATTTTCACAGGGTTTAATATATACGTTTTCATTTTGGGGACATGTGTCCCCTTGAATATTTGATTTAGGGGTCATTTGAAATTTTAGGGGGACATGTTTGCAGCTAGGTAATAATAATAATAAAACTTAATACCATTGTTGCAGCATTTGCGATGATCCGAATGACGTTGCTATGCAACAACTCTCCATTATTGGTTGGGACTAAGTTTTATGCAACGTATCGGAACATCAGACTAATTTATAAAGGGAGAATTTTTCTATGATAAAATTTATCCAAATATATAAAAGGGCGATATATGGTGAGAAAAAATCAAAGTAAGTCTAGTTTTCATAAATAAAAACATGCTTCCATGCACGTAAACAGACAGCCTAATATTCGGGACGACAACGCGTGAGGTCATCGTTTTATGCAATGGTTCTATTTCAAGAAACGGAAAGTCCCATTTCTTGATCTGTTATTCAGAGCGAAGCAGAAAAAATAAAATTAACATGCATCTGGAACATCACATGTTGTTTCCAGAATAAAGGAAATACATATAGTAGGTTTAAACTGACAGCTATTTGATATCAATCGAATGTGTCTTATACTTAGAACCTGATTTAGAAAATGCGTCATTGACGGCGCACTACATTCAACATGGGGGTCATTTCAGATTACATTGCGTCAAAACGCACAATTTTGTGTGTCATCGAAAACCCTGTTTTCACACCTACTGATCATGTCATAAACTGTTACAGGTCCTCCTGTCATTAAAGGAACCAATTTTGTTTGTGAGAAATGTAGATAGAAAAAGAGACAGAGAGCTACACATGGACAAACAAAACACAGATAATAGTTGGTGTTTATTCCAAACTTGTAAAATAACACATCGCCACCATACATGAAACTAAAACAAAAGTTGTCAATCAAGTGGTTGGTAAATAAATATCAAGGCGCTGAAGGCACTGATGTTGCATCTGTCTCATGTGGAAGAGGGTTTGATGAGCTGCAGATATACAGTGTAACTTAGTTTTTGCCAAATATCAAACTTATATTAACCCTTTCCCTCATAGAGGAAACTATGAAAAGACCTATGCGAACAGCATAAAACCAGATCAGCCTGCGAGTAACTCGCAAGCTGATCTGGTTTTATGCTGTTCGCTGCTCCTCAGTGGTCTGGAAATGAGGATTTTGTAATTAAATTTGGTAAGGTTTAACTGTGGTTTTCTGCAGATCAGGTTTTATGTGATACCTATTGAGTGCGTCAAAATGAGTCTATATGAGGGAAAGGGTTAAAATAATAAACGATTGTTCATTGTAGGCTGTAGAAATAGGGAGAGTAAGAGTGGCGATGTGCCAAATGTTAAGAGTCTAAGGAAACAAATGGTAGGTCTAAATGACAGCAAAATTGTTCTTGAGTTTGGCAGAATTACATACAGGTAGATGTGTATGATATTGAAAGCTTTTATTCTCAAAAAATTCTTAAAAGTTAAATGAGGCTGTGCCAGTTATGTGTAACAGTAGATGCTTGGCTTAATGATCTCTACTAGTAATAGCGTAATTAATTGTGTCGCCTGTGTAGCATTGCTGACATAATTATAGGGATTATTTTGTACGTCATTGGCATTTTCATCACACTTTCTTGTCCAGAGCATGAGCATAACTTCAACAATATTGTATGGAATCAATCCAAACTTGAAACATGTATACTTGATGAGGTGTAGAAGTGCAGTGCACAAGAACCAAAACTATAGATGATCTAATTATTGAATTATCCGCCTATGTTGATTTTGTTTTTAAGAAAACTGTCCAGAACATAACTTCAATTCACTCCAAACTTGGATCATTAATACTTATGTGGTGTAAAAATACATTGTTCAGGAACTGTAACTCTACCTCCTGTAATTCTTTTATTATCCCCCTTTGTTCATTTTGTAAGAAGAGTTTTGTCCATAGCATAGAACTACCTGTATTTATGCTTAATCAGAATAACAGTCTTCAAACAAAACAAGTTTAGATTAAACACAGTAACATAGACCATTCACTAGGGGATTGGCAATACCCGCTATAATTTCACCAGACCATTTCACCAGAGGTTTGGTAATACCAGGTATAATTTGCTGATTTAAACTGACCAATCAGTAACTGGGGAAATATATTAAGTGTATGTTTATTTATCAATGAATGATGTGTGGAATTTTACATCAGCTGGTAGCATGCAGATTAAGTTTTCGGGAAGTGCTTGTTGATTTGTGTAGGATAACATCTCATTTTTGAGTGGAATGGTCTATATACTTAAGCAAAATATTTGTAATTCCTTTTACTTAAGTTATCATGTTGAGTACAAAAATACACAAAGTAACAGAAAAAATAAGGGTAGAAATATCAGACTTATAAGATGCTGATTAATTCAAGATGCCAGATTCTAAGGCAAATTGTATATTAGATGTATTTGATGTTTTTTCTTCTTTTAAGCATTCATTTGCATCATTTTAGAAACAACTATCTGAATTAATTATGCAGTTATCAAGATGTGGCTCCAAAATCAATAGATTGTAAACTTAAGATTGTTTTATTTTCTTCATGTTATGTTTCATTTATTGCCTTCTCTTGATGTCTCAGTAGAGCTTTAAAAGAGATTGCTTTTCATGCATGTTTTATAAGATCTCCTTTGCAGATTTTTTTCAAGACTTTATTGAAAATCAATTGGTTTATTGAAATTAATACGAGAATTGTGTTGTCAGACTTTCATGCTGGCTCTTAATTTCAATCAATACTACTAGTCTTCAGATTGCATTGTTTGTTATTATGGCTGTTGAAAACTTTATTTAACCTTTTACCTCATGAATTATAAAATTTCATAATTGTTATTTGTATGGATATTAATTTATTGAACTACATTGGTATATAAAACAATGGTTTTTTTTCTTGCCAGGGTTCAAATTCAATTTTTTTCCCCACTTGCAAAAAAATGTGAGTGCCTTTAATTTCAACTTGCAAATTCCCAGACTTTAACTTTACTCGCAAATTATTATCTCATTTAGACGTGTTTAAGAAAATGTTTAAGCCCAAATTTTCACTCGCAAAAAAATGCTAGTGGATTAAAATGAACTCTCAAACTTCATTTTCTACTCGCATTTTGCCAAAATGGCAAAGAAGCCTCCAAACCTTGGTCAATGGTTCTGCCTTGATGACTATGCTTGCAGTTCCCTTAAATTGTCATAAGTTAGTGAACATCGCAACATGACTGAAATATTATCTCCAAAAGAACAACAGTTGCCCTTAGATATTTGAAGCTGTTCAGCTCTACGCATATTATGATTCTATTATGTTTGAAGCATTTCACAGTGGAAACCAGGGAATAAAAGTGACGCTTTCTGAGAATTCATGCAAATGTGTATGGATTTAAACACTTGAGTGAACACTTTCCTTTTGTGAATTTGTTTTGTCTTGTTCAAAATCGACTTAAGGTCTGGTGGAAGTAAAAGCTCTCATATGGTTATCCAAACTGTTATTGTTACTAAGTTCTGCAGCAAATATCAGAGGCTGAATAGCGTATCAGATAGTAAAGGAACTTAACCGTTTCCCTCATATAGACTCATTTTGACGCACTCAATAGGTACCACAGTAAGCCTGATCTGCAGAAATCCACAGTTAAACCTTACCAAATTTGATTACAAAATCCTCATTTCCAGACCACTGAGGAGCAGCGAACAGCATAAAACCTGATCAGCCTGCGAGTAACTCGCAGGCTGATCTGGTTTTATGCTGTTCGCATAGGTCTTTTCATGGTTTCCTCTATGAGGGAAAGGGTTAAGTTTCATTCAGTATAATAACTGATATGCTTGCAAATTTCTTGCAGACTTACCGGTACCTGGCTTCACACCATTCACAGCAGTTTTCAATTTAGCTGTCATTTCATGAAGAACAGTGCTAATGTTTTGAGACAGTGATCTCCAGCTTCTTTATACATGCAGTTCAATTTTTATCCTCAAATATATTTAGACCAAGTTGAACCAGCCAGTTTCACCTAGACGAGAATGGGGATTTAGCTATGAATAATAAACTAGAAATTGATTAATAGAAGATAAAGAGCATCTTTCCTTTAATAGTCTTTAGGCAAAGGGAAGACCAAACAGCTATTGGTAATCAGCAATTCTCATAGGGAGAAACTTTTCAGACATTGTTGATTTTAATTGACATTGATGGCCAGCATAGACGTCTATGGGAGGGTAACCATACCCCATGTAATGGCACTGATACATTGTCATATAACAGAGATTTAAGCATTGCATTGCATCATTGTGTATTCTTCAGAGTTACCGTTCCAAAGACTACTGCAGTAGAAACCATTTATGATTTTTTGTTGAGCCTGCTTTAGAGCTTGATTTGGTTGCCACAATGTCCTCAATGGTGTATACATGTGTATTAGTTTCTTAGTGCATCAGGTTGTTTGGATTTGCTTGGTCTTGCTATAACTTGGACATGGATTGCAGGATTTTTAAATCACTTGGTAGTAACATTAACTGTCAATGAGACAAGAGTGTTGCACACAAGAGTTCCAAGGTCAGGGTCACAGTTAGAAGTGAAGGTCATAGCACAGGATTTGCTTGTCCAGGCTGTAAATTATCTTTGGATCAAGGAATTCTCAAATGATATGGCAGTAAGGTTTGCCTATATGAGATGATGCGTTGCACTAAAGAGTTTGCTCCCTATAACTGCATAGTCAAGATCACACCTAGAGTTGAAAGGTTCACCTTAGACTTTGGGCTGGTTGGGGACTATAGGTTTGCATGTCCGTCCGTCATTCCGTATGCTGTCCCCCTTTCGTGTCCGCTCCGTAACTTGGACATTTATGGTTGGATTTCAGTAAAACTTATTAGAAGTATTCCTTAAAACCCAAAAGTGTGTCGTGTGCATCATTCATATGCACCCTTGAAAGGTCAAGGTCACAGGAGTTGTTAGAAATTGTCTTTGGTTTTCATTGGCTACATCTTCCGTGTACGCTCTATTATATTAATGGATGGATTTTCATAAAACTTTACAAAAGTGTTTGTCATTAAACACAAAGGTGTGTCATGCACATCAACCATATGCACACTTAAAAGGTCAAGGTCATTGGTGTTGTTAGAAATTATCTTTGGTATTTATAGACTACATCTATGTGTCTAATCTGTATCTTCCGTATCTATGGATGGATTTTCATTAAACTTTAAAAAAAGTGTTTGTCATTACATAAAGATGTGTTGGTGCAACAATCATATGTGCTTAAAAGGTCAAGGTCACAGGAGTTGTTAGAAATTGTCTAAGGCTTCATTTCATGTCTGCTCCTATAACTTCCATATCTATGTTTGGATTTTACAGAAGTGTTTGTTATGACACAGAGGTGTGTTGTGTGCATCAACCATTATGTACGCTTGAAATATCAGTGCAGTTCAGGGATCATAACCCATTTTCACTTTTTTCTTGTTTCTATCTGGCACAAATCTTCAGTGGGGGGGGGGGGGGTTCACCGGTGGGGACTCCTGACAGTATTTCTTACTTAAAATACTGACAAAGCCTTGTTTTCATTTGATGTTTCTTTTTTTATACTCAGTATAATGATAGTAGTTTTATTTTATATAAAATCTTAGATACCTGTTAAATGTTTTCTGTGCATTAATCTTTCATATTCATGGACTTAGCAGATATAAATATTGCTCAATAATTGAAGCTGGCTTTGATAAAAAAAATACCCTGTACTTTATTCCAAATGGATTGTTAATAGGAAAAATTTCATGAGGGACTTACGTATTTACTTTTCCTTTGAACTTTAATACAGTGTTACCTTAAGACTATTTCTTTGGTTGGTCATTATTTTTTACATTTTTAGCTCAACCATTCGAAGAATATGAGAGCTATTGTAGTCGCCCTTGCGTCGGCGTTGCCGTTGCAGCTTTTGATTTAAGTTTTGCATGCAAGTTACTATCAGCCTTATATCTCAATAACCATTTATGGTATTGACTTGAAAGTTTATAAATATGTTCAGGGGCATCAGACAACAAAGGTAGATAACTCTTGGCAGAATTTAACATAAATTATGGCCCCTTTTTAACTTAGAAATTTTAGTTAAAGTTTTGCATGCAAGATATTCTCATGCTTATATGTCAATATCCAGACATGATATTGATTTGAAACATCTTTAATATGTTTAGGGGTATCATACTTTCAAGCTTAACAACTCTTGATAGAATATATTACAAATTATGGCCCCTTTTTAACTTAGAAATTTTGGTTAAAGTTTTGCATGCAAGGTGCTTTCATGCTTATATCTCGATATCCAGGCATGCAATTGATTTAAAACATCTTTAATGCGTTTAGGGTATCATACTATTAAGGTAGATAACTTTTGATGGAATATATTAGAAGTTATGGCCCCTTTTAACTTTGAAATTTTGGTTAAAGTTTTGCATGCAAGGTACTTTCATGCTTATATCTCAGATTCAAGGCATGAGATTGATTTGAAACATCTTTAATGTGTTTAGGGGTACCATACTGTCAAGGAAGATAACACTTGATTGAATGTATTACAAATTATGGCCCCCTTTTAACTTAAAAATTTTGGTTAAAGTTTGGCATTCAAGCTACTAACCAGCTTATATCTCAGAAATTGTTTATGGTATTGACTAGAAAGTTAAGGAGTGTATTCAGGGGCATCAGAAAACCAAGGAGGATAACTTTTTGATTGAATTTTATACAAATTATGGCCCTATTCTAACTTGGATACTTGGTTAAAGCTTTGCATGTACAGTGTTATTATGCTTATGTCTCAGTATCTAGGCATGACTTCATAAAAATGTTAAGGGGTATCAGACTATCAAGGTATATCAGTTTTGACTATTATTATATACAGGGCATGTGAAGGGCAAGAATGGAAAAAGATTTCATTTGATTTACCAACAAGTATTTTGAATAGTGGAGCATGCTGTCCTCTGACAGCTCTTGTTTTCTTATTTTATTAGGGGCCATTCATAGAAGTCTTCTCCTGAAAAGATACCCTAGGATTTCTTTTTGTGTGCCCTCAAAATATGATATTCAGTTTTCCCCTGTAATCCTCTGAAAAATAGGGTGTACATTAACAAGCAAGGTAATATTTAATTGCTTTCTTGTGTCAATATTGTCAACACATGAACTTCCTGAGATGGCCTCTGCTTGTATCCTATACATAACAGTACTCATATTGTGAAATACCAGTGATGGTGACATAATATTTTCCCTATTAGGTTGGGTTGTAGCCATGGTTACCGTGCATCCCCCCCTAGACTTTTTCTCATAGGTACCAAAATGTGCATTGAGGTCTTCTGAACACGATTTGAGGGTGCCCCCAGAAAAAAACTCATTTCAGCTATGTTTAATTAAAGGGTTTCCATGGTAACCATAAAGGATTTTTCAAAATACCCTAAGTAATTAATATTGGCTATAACTTTCCTTCTGTTGATGTTACAGAGTTCAAACAAGTACCAACGTAAAGAAAAGACTTTATAGTTTATGCACATATATAAGATTAATTAATATTCATACGTGCTATCTCATGAATATTGATGAGATAACAAAAATAGAAGAAAAATATAAAAAAATCATGATTAATACTTATTTCAAAAGCTGTTCTGATACGCAAAATAATTAAATATGGTTTTAAATTGTAAATTTTGATCTTTAACTGTAATTTAAAATTTTTGGTTCACAATATTTGAGTTTAAAATTGTTAAATTAAGCCTATTTGCATATAGCTGCGTTTTTCTATTGAAACATTTATTTGAACTTAAAATGTTAAAATGATTATATTCAATGAAAATCAATTTAAGATATTAGTTTAAGTCAACAAAATTCAGATAAAATTTATTTCTAAAAATGTTTTTGAGTTGAACAATTATTTAAAATTTAATCATAATTACCCTCATGAATATTAATGAGAAGACTCAGAAATTGATAGCAGCACCCCCACCCCCCAAACTCCTGAAGTTTTGTATATTTGAAGAGATTGTTCAAAGAAAATTTTTATTAAATTTTTTTTTTTATTATATTGAGTGACTCAATTCATTAGACAATGACCTCGAGACAATAACAATGACAATGGAGTGATTTTTGCCCCTTAAGATACAGCAGTAGTGTATTATATATTAGAAATTGTTGCTGTTTGGACAACATCAACCATTGCTACTATATAACTGTTTCATTTTGCTTTTATGAAGAATGTTTCTGCATATACAGTGTACATGTACGATTAGTCATCATCGTCAACATCTTCCAAAGTGTCTACAGTGTCATCTTCTTCTGCATCATCTCCTTCAAGAGCTCTCTCTAAAACATCTACCAACAATGGAGGAAGTAGGTCGCCTTCAATCCAGAGTGGTTCTATCCTTCCACTCTCAAGGGTCCAACCATGCTGCTGTGAAACAGCTGGTATGTCTGGGTCTGCGATGTGCGACTGCTTCCAGATGCCCACCTGATAATTTACCCGCCGTATATGCTGCTATAGACACTTTTTGCAGGGAGGCAAATACCCCAAGTCTACGTTTCTCAGTGCATCGGTCGGTTTGTCCTCACATTTCTCTTTTATTTTCAGAAGTCTGAATTCGTTAACATCTTTGACACGGACATTGCCGTACATGGCACAGGTGAAGGCTCCAAGATCGTTCAATAAATCATCAGTCACTTCCCAAGAGTTTCCAAGACTACCTAGAGATTCTTTGTAGACAGGTCTCTTTTCCAGAGTTTTGACGGGACCAACATGTCCCCTACCTTTGAACGCACTGGTTAAATCACACCCACAAAATGCGTGCAGGCCAAGCAACGCAGAGCGATGATCTGGTGTGAAGGCATCAGCAAGTTCTGTCATGTTTATAAGTTTCCTGTGATTGCCAGACCCAGTGTCAAACAAGACTGTGATACCTTCAAACAATCCAATGAAGTACAGGACAATAAAAAAGATGTCACTGTCAGGTGTTCTCACTTGAACTGTCTTGTAGCCTTTCTCTTTTACATAGAGTATGTAAAGTACAACTCTCGTATCTGTTTCCTCCTGTGTTGATTTCAGATCTGCGATGTTTGTTGTGACTGTAGTCTTTCCATCATGTGACGTGTAATGGAAAGCTTCTCCCTCACAAATGAGGATGACCTGTCTTTCCCTTAGCATGCCGGCATATCCATCACTTTGCCATATTTTACGCAGTATCTGCACAAGCTGCTTTTTGTTATCATCATTGGTCAGGAATTATTTCCAGTCTGCAGGTCTCTTTGTATGCTCTCCTTGGACCAACAGCTTCTCAGACTTTCCTCTCCTAACTCTTTCCATGCTTTTTACCGAGTTTTCTAGGTACATGTCAGTACTGAAAATGATGTCGGTTTTCTGAGGCACCATTTTGAACAACTTTTCTGATATTTGTTTGAAATTGCCTGGCACTTCTTTCATTGAATGGAAAAGAGCATTTCCATCTTCTACTACAAGCACAGTTTTGTCCTGTTCGGGAGGATCAGCTAATTCAACCCCTTCAATCAAGTACTTGAGACCCTTTGATTTGTCTGTTTTTGCTAATCCGCCATCGGCGGTTCCAATACTGAATGGTACAGGAGTTAGTGGGTATTTCATAAGATCAGCCAAGTCAAAGTGTATGTCTGGAGTTTGTGACAAAACTAAAAGCTGCATAGCAACATTTCCTTGTCTGTACTCAATGACCTTGTTCTTACTTGATTTAATGGTCACTTTTTTACTTAGATTCTCCATGGTTTTCAAGTTCAGCCTCTTGATTGGTTCGAAGAACTTCTCATTTTTCTCTATCAAAGGGTCTCAAGTACTTGATTGAAGGGGTTGAATTAGCTGATCCTCCCAAACAGGACAAAACTGTGCTTGTAGTAGAAGATGGAAATGCTCTTTTCCATTCAATGAAAGAAGTGCCAGGCAATTTCAAACAAATATCAGAAAAGTTGTTCAAAATGGTGCCTCAGAAAACCGACATCATTTTCAGTACTGACATGTACCTAGAAAACTCGGTAAAAAGCATGGAAAGAGTTAGGAGAGGAAAGTCTGAGAAGCTGTTGGTCAAAGGAGAGCATACAAAGAGACCTGCAGACTAGAAATCATTCCTGACCAATGATGATCACAAAAAGCAGCTTGTGCAGATACTGCGTAAAACATGGCAAAGTGATGGATATGCCGGCATGCTAAGGGAAAGACAGGTCATCTTCATTTGTGAGGGAGAAGCTTTCCATTACATGTCACATGATGGAAAGACTACAGTCACAACAAACATCGCAGATCTGAAATCAACACAGGAGGAAAAAGATATGAGAGTTGTACTTTACATACTCTGTGCAAAAGAGAAAGGCTACAAAACAGTTCAAGTGAGAACACCTGACAGTGACATCTTTTTTATTGTCCTGTACTTCATTGGATTGTTTGAAGGTATCACAGTCTTGTTTGACACTGGGTCTGGCAATCACAGGAAACTTATAAACATGACAGAACTTGCTGATGCCTTCACACCAGATCATCGCTCTGTGTTGCTTGGCCTGCACGCCTTTTGTGGGTGTGATTCAACCAGTGCGTTCAAAGGTAGGGGACATGTTGGTCCAATCAAAACTCTGGAAAAGAGACCTGTCTACAAAGAATCTCTAGGTAGTCTGGGAAACTCTTGGGAAGTGACTGATGATTTATTGAACGATCTTGGAGCCTTCACCTGTGCCATGTACGGCAATGTCCGTGTCAAAGATGTTGACGAATTTAGACTTCTGAAAATAAAAGAGAAATGTGAGGACAAACCGACCGATGCACTGAGAAACGTAGACTTGGGGTATTTGCCTCCCTGCAAAAAGTGTCTACTGCAGCATATACGGCGGGTAAATTATCAGGTGGGCATCTGGGAGCAGTCGCACATCGCAGACCCAGACATACCAGCTGTTTCACAGCAGCATGGTTGGACCCTTGAGAGTGGAAGGATAGAACCACTCTGGATTGAAGGCGACCTACTTCCTCCATTGTTGGTAGATGTTTTGGAGGGAGCTCTTGAAGGAGATGATGCAGAAGAAGATGACACTGTAGACACTTTGGAAGATGTTGACGATGATGACTAATCGTACATGTACACTGTATATGCAGAAACATTCTTCATAAAAGCAAGATGAAACAGTTATATAGAAGCAATGGTTGATGTTGTTCAAACAGCAACAATTTCTAATATATAATACACTACTGCTGTATCTTAAGGGGCAAAAATCACTCCATTGTCATTGTTATTGTCTCGAGGTCATTGTCTAATGAATTGAGTCACTCAATATAATAAAAAAAAAAAAAATTTAATAAAAATTTTCTTTGAAAAATCTCTTCAAATATACAAAACTTCAGGAGTTTGGGGGGTGGGGGTGCTGCTATTAATTTTTGAGTCTTTTAATTTTTTTTGACGTTTTAAGTTCAAATAAATGTTTCAATAGAAAAACGCAGCTATATGCAAATAGGCTTAATTTAACAATTTTAAACTCAAATATTGTGAACCAAAAATTTTAAAAAAATTTAAAACCTTTAATCATTTTGCGTATCGAAAGCTTTTGAAATAAGTATTAATCATGATTTTTTTTATATTTTTCTTCTATTTTTGTTATCTCATCAATATTCATGAGATAGCACGTATGAATATTAATTAATTCATAAACTATAAAGTCTTTTCTTTACGTTGGTACTTGTTTGAACTCTGTAACATCAACAGAAGGAAAGTTATAGCCAATAATAATTACTTAGGGTATTTTGAAAAATCCTTTATGGTTACCATGGAAACCCTTTAATTAAACATAGCTGAAATGAGTTTTTTTCTGGGGGCACCCTCAAATCGTGTTTAGAAGACCTCAATGCACATTTTGGTACCTATGAGAAAAAGTCTAGGGGGGGATGCACGGTAACCATGGCTACAACCCCACCTATATAGAAGGCACAATCGCTCTTCTGATTTATCCGGTTTTTTTTTTCTTGGATCTTTAGATCAGTCTGGCAATGAATCCAGATTTTTTGTTGCTTCATGATCATCTTAGATCTCCTCGATATTGACACTTGTGTATTGCCACATTCCTTAGAGAAATAGCTTTGAGGCTGAAGAGAGGTATAAAAATGTTTACAAGGGTTCCAAAGGAAAAACTATTGATTTCTCCTTTCTGATTTGAAAAGTTTGCAAGCTTGTCTGTGTTGAGTTTTATTTAGGTCAGTGTGGGTTACCAGTCAGTTAGATGGTCTGTCTCTGTTGAGTTGGAGACTTGGCAGCATATCTACAAGCATTGATGGTTCTGGTGATAATTAGGACACTGCATGGTGTTTGGCTTCATATATTCTGTCAAGCTTGTTTGACTTCTTGTGGTATCATGCCAATTGACTTACAATCTAATGTTGTTTATCATAAACATAATATGTTTATATAACATGCATGTATCTAGCCATTTACCTCAGGGGTTGAGGGGATCAGACAGAGATATGTTGGCCAAAAATGAAATAACCATGCATAGCCGAATTTTTAAATTCACCTAACATGCTGGGGCTCCAGCCAAATTATGAAATTGCCATATGTGGGGGTGGGGGTTATAATTTAATAGCCAAATCCCAGGGGGGGACTGTTTGTTGAATGTTTGTTCCTTGCATACAAATACAGTTTTACCTGCATCATAGGGGTCACCTGTATATAACATTACCCTTTCTGTTAAGGTCCAATTGCAAGATATTCCATCAAATGTACCCAGTTCATAATGTGACCCTGTCTGATGTGGTCAGCGGTCCCTATAATCTTAGACCAGAACAGATAATGTAAAAGTCAGTAACAGAAAATTAATGAGATCTATTAAAAAGTGCAACATGTATAAAGTAAAGCAACACCTAGCCAGAAGCATTTAACAGCTGTTTGTGACAAGACAATGCAGATTATGATTTACTAAAATGTTTGAATAATACACTAATGACAAAGCTTTTTTTCTTTGATTGGTAATTTATTGGTCATCTTGCGTTAACCGAGTTATTTTTATATGCCGCCAGAGGTGGTCGTATATTGGCGTCATCTTCTCCGTCTGTCCTTATGTCCGTATGTACGACCATCTGTCCATACGTCCAAATCTTGTGAACGCAACTCCTCCTTTGTTTCTGAATGAATCTTTTCAAAACTTGGTCAATGTCATTACTATAATGGGTAGATGTGCATGAAGTGGCGATTTTCCGGTTCATTGATTTTTACAAGATTTGTGTCCCTTGAAACTTAGTCTGTATAGCTGATTGATATTGCAGCCTTGTGAACGCAACTCCTACATTTCTGAATGAATCTTTTCAAAACTTGGTAAATGTCATTACTATAATGAGTAAATGTGCATGAAGTGGCGATTTTCCGGTTCATTGATTTTTACAAGATTTGTGTCCCTTGAAACTTAGTCTCTGTAGCTGATTGATATTGCAACCTTGTGAACGCCAATCCTCCTACATTTCTGAACGAATCTTTTTAAAACTTGATCTGTGGCATTACTATAATGAGTAGATGTGCATGAAGTGGTTATTTTCTGGTTCATTAATTTTTGCAAGATTTTTGTCCCTTGAAACTTAGTCTCTTTAGCTAATTGATATTTCAGCCTTGTGAATGCAATTCCTTGTATGTTTCTGACCTAATCTTTTCAAAACTTGGGCAATTTCATTACTATACTGGGTAGATATGCACAAAGCAGGGTTTTGATGTTTATTAATATTTGCAATAGTTATGCCTTTCTAAACATGGTCTCTTTAAAACACAACTCAAGTTTCTTAACAGGTAAAAGTGCATAAAACAGGGATTTTTTGGTACAGTGATTTTTGCAAGATTTATGTGGAGAAAGAAAAAAGGATTCATATTGATACTGCTATTTGGCCTACTTTCATATTGGAAGCCTTTTTAGGGTTCTATCTCCATTCAGCTAAATTAATTGGTCTAACAGACTTAATTATGAGCTTATGCTTACAGAAATGTTAAAAGCAATAATTAAAAGGACCCTCTTGGTCTTTATATTTTGTGGCCGCGTATATTGTGGCAGCACTGGCACTCTTGTTTTCTTATATCATGACATTTGTTACCAATTTCTGTGCATGATTTTTCATAAATTTGATCAAATAAATTTTACGTTTTTAAGTTAGGCAGTCTGACAGACAGTACAGAATTGCGACATCTAAACGTAAAGCAATTTCTTTAGGAGAACGAGTTTGAATGTACAACTAATGCTGGGGAGGAATTGGCAAGTTGCAGATTCATCCCCATCATCATTTGGAATTGACCTAATTTTAACAGCGCCAATGAATATTACCAAAGGCATACAAGTACGTGGAAAACCTGTATGACATAACTTAGCAACGGTCTAGATTACACAATACCATTGGTTTATTACCCACAGTATTGCAAAATGGCGTTGATTTTGCTGAAGAAGAAAAAAAATTATTGAGTTTGCTTTTCAAAGAAAAATAATGTCAGAAAAATCAAATAAAATTGAATCAGAAGCTGGCCCCTTGGCATCAGTGCCATCTACAAGTGACGAAAGCCTTGAAAACGTCCCTCATCATCAAAAGAACCAACTGTTGCCACTTTCAATTTAAAGTCTGTTGGTAGGAAAACACAGTGGTTAGGAAATTCAATGAAAAATGGCTTAATGATTCCAATTCAGTGACAATTCCATGACATGTAAACTGTGCATATATTAAGCACAAAAAATCAAATGCAATGAAAATGAAAAACAACATTAGATCATCATGCCGAGAGTGCTGACCACAAATGTCGTCTAGAAGCAGATCGTATGCAAAATCAGTTACAGAGACAGGTTGATAAAGTTGTCACTGATCAAGAAGCAGCTATGATCGTGGCCCTTAAAACAGCATTTTCGATTGCCCAAGATTGTGCAATTTCCAAGTCTGGAAGTTGACTTGCTTTGTGAGTTAGTGTCCCATTATTGAAAATTTGAAAACAGTGCCATGTATATGGAGCTCTATAGCCTCTGTTATTCGAAAGGAAATTGACAGCAGGTTAATGGAATGCCCCTTTGTTAGCTTTCTCCTTGATGAAAGTACAGAAAAATATCTCATCAACACTGACACTTTTATGCCCTCAACACATTTTGTCACAAATCTAAAGGTGGAATGTGCTACTGGTGATGCAATTTACAATGAATTAAAATCAGTAATGAAAACAGGCAGTTGTGAGTGATAAAAAAAATAATCACAAATAAATAAAAGTTATTGACACAAAGGCACATAATAAACAACACCAAAACGACTGCTTCCAACAATTTATTGATTCGTTAGAGTCATTTACAGACCGTCATATACATGCACTTCCGGTAAACAAACTTTCGATTTCGTAGAGGTAAATATTGCAGAAAAATACCTTATTATGCCAACAGGATGCTGAAATATAATAAAAGATCTATTTTCACACTGCAAATGATTCAGGGTATGTTGATTGAAAATATCAATGTTATTTTTTTTTCGGTTTTTTTTTCGGTTATGTTTTTTTTCGGGGGGGGGGGGGTACGGAACGGAATTGTTGTAAGGGGGGGGGGGATTTTGCTGTCGACCGGTTGAGATTCCAAAATTTTAGGATCCCTAGTTGTGACATTTCCATCATCAAAAGTGTTTGGACTTGGAACAGATGGGACCAAAGTGATGACTGGCACTACAGAGTATATGTTGAGAGACCATTCTATGCTACTACTAAAGTATCATTGTATAGCTCACAGGCTAGCTGTTGTTACATCTCAAGATGCATATGACATTCAGGATACCTGATTGACTTTCAGAATGCCCTTACAAGTATTTTCTATTACTTTGGAGCATCTGCTGACAGAGCTTCAAATCTCACAGCTATCCAAAATGTTCTAGATGAGCCAAACTTGAAAATCATGGAAGTCCATGAAGTGAGGTGGTTGTCTACTTACCTGGCTGTGCAGGATATCTATAGGACCTTGGATTCTTTAATGACACTTTTCAGTTCATAGCCTGCATGATGCAAAAGCAAAGGATCTTGGTAAAAAACAACAACAACAAAAAAAAAACATCCAGCATGACTTTATAGCCAGCACTTACCTTTTAATGGATATTCTCCCACTTGTCCCAGAAATGTGCCATGTATTTCAAAAGCAAGATCTGGATATAAGTCAAGTCAAGGTATAAGTTGACCATATGATAAGAGAAGATCAAATCTGGTGAGGCTGGACCTTCTTACATGCAGAAAACACATGAGAAACATCTCACCATTGAAAATGGGAAGGTTGTTTTCAAGACAAACCACGTTATTTAGGGAAGGAGAAATACTAACACAATCAAAACCAAATTCATTGAGACTTCATGAACACTTTCCTGATGATGACAGTAATGTTATCTATGCCTTCAGCATTCTGGCAATGAGGCCAGTCAGGTCACTGTCATTGCTTTCTTGAAACATGTGGGAATGAGAAACTTAAGGTGATTATTAATATGGAGAGAGAAAAGTATCCACACCAACAAATTTCCAGCCAGAGGTTACGGTCGAACCCCTTATAGATTCTGAAGTAACTAGATTAGAATGGAGGAAGGTCAAAGATCTTGTTTTACATGAAGGATACCCCAGGGACAGAATGACAGTGCAATGAAGTCTTATTTAACAGCATCACAAACAGGAATACCAAATAGCACTGGTATTTACAGCACCTATTCATACTGCTAACTGTAAAAGGGTCCTTAATGCTCAAAAATGCAACAAAAACAGCAGCTAGAAACAAAATATTGGCTGAGAAAGTGGGAGACCTGATGATAATAAAACTTGAGGGTGGTGAAAGAAAAGACTTTTTATGGAGGCCCTTCAAGAATGGAGAGTGAAGATAAGAAAAATATTTGCCTAGAATATAAACTAGATGTTAGAACAGTTTTCAATAGGTCACTTTCAGTTCATTTAAAGTTACGGCTATTGTAAATGACAGTGTAGACATGATACTGTTACTTGAAAAGCTCAGCAGTTTATCTTATTATTAATTATGTTCTTGTGAACGTATAAATTATGTTGGATATTTGATACATATTCTTTAGGAAATGGATTGAATGGATGTAGTATCAAAGATAAAGGTATAATTCAATATTTTGCACATTTATCTCATTGCCCCTATAAATTTGGAATTGTCCCCATTTTAGCTCACCTGAGCACAAAGTGTTCAGGTGAGGTATTGTGATCAGTATTTGTCCAACGTCCATCGTGCGTCATCAACTATTGCTTTAAACGACATCTCCTCCTAAACCACTGAGCAGATTTTGATAAAATTTTACAGGAATGATCCTTAGGTGGTACTGAGAAAAACAGCTAAAATCGTTTTGATCCGCCAACCAAGATGGCTGCCAGAGCTAAAAATAAAAAAATCTTTAAACAACATCTCCTCCTAAACCGCTAAGCAGATTTTAATGACATTTAATAAGGATGAACATTGGGTGATACTGCACAAAAATAGCTAAAATCTTTCCGGTTCGCCAACCAAGATGGCTGCCAGAGCTAAAAATAGAATAATCTTTAAACTACATCTCCTCCTAAACCGCTGAGCAGATTTTGATGAAATTTTACATGAATGACCCTTAGGTAAAAATTAATAAAATACTATATAATCAGGGATCCTAAAATTTTGGAATCTCAACCGGTCGACGGCAAAATCCCCCCCCCCCCCCTCCCCCTCCCCTTTACAACAATTCCGTTCCGTACCCCCCCCCCCCCGAAAAAAAACATAACCGAAAAAAAACGAAAAAAAAATAACATTGATATTTTCAATCAACATACCCTGAATCATTTGCAGTGTGAAAATAGATCTTTTATTATATTTCAGCATCCTGTTGGCATAATAAGGTATTTTTCTGCAATATTTACCTCTACGAAATCGAAAGTTTGTTTACCGGAAGTGCATGTATATGACGGTCTGTATATGACTAACGAATCAATAAATTGTTGGAAGCAGTCGTTTTGGTGTTGTTTATTATGTGCCTTTGTGTTTATACATTTTGATTAGCCTTTGATATTGTCATTAATTACCGCATTTAAAAGTCGACCGGTTACAGTTTGCAAACAAGCAATGGTCCATTATTACGGCATAGATAATTACACGGCACCGTCCAAATAACCGCTAAGTACAAACCGTCAATCCATTCATCTTAACTGCCCAATAATGACCTAGACGGGTGTCCCTGCCTGACCCCCACTGACACCTGCCCCGAGGGCACACCGGAAATTCAAGAAGTAGGTCAATTGGTGTGTAAGAGAGACTATTATGAACCGTTTGGACCGATTTTGAAAGTTTTAGACGAGGATTATGGATTTTTTTTCGACCGATTTTTTTGGTACTTTTTGAAATCTGAACCGGTCGATTGAGATCAAAATCGGTCAAAACCGGTAAAAAATCGGTTTTTAGGATCCTTGTATATAATATATTATGTGTAAAATTTTTACCTCAAGCATTTTCTCTCTAGCAGTTGAATTCAGGTGAGCGACTTAGGGCCATCATGGCCCTCTTGCTTTAGTTTTATGCAATGACAATTGTCTCCAACTTTTTGAATCTGGAAATATTGTCCTATTTTATCAATGGATACGATATCCAGTCAACCTGGATATAGTAATCACCTGTTTATAATGGTGATTTTAACCTTTGCTTGCAATGATTTTTGTTTTTAAAATGACATCATTTGATGTTACAGATTTCGTCTGCTATCAATATAAGTTTGAGCTCTACAGTTATCAGTTCTGGACGGATTTTCTTCTTTTTCTTTTTACAGATAGTATATGTCAGGAAAAGTAAATGAATATGATCAGGTTTGATATGGTTTGCAGAGTGGAAAGCCTTTTTGTCTGTTCAGAACAAATTTTTATGAAATCTAGTGATTAGATATTTCTGCTGTTAATGCATCAGCATTTGTCTCTTGGAGTTTTGGAATATCCATTGATTATTCTACCAACAAATCATAACAAAGAAAGATGCATAGAGCAGTGTGTGCATGAAATATATAGATTGGATATCAAGTTTATACTATAGTTATTTTGTAAAAAAAAAAATAAAGACCTGAAGCATTGTTATGTTTATAAATAGAGCATTAGCAAACATGCGGATAAGCTTTTGATAATTTAATCAAACAATATTTGATCAGTTATTATCCTTGAAACAATCGTGTCTGTCAAAACTTTATTTCATATGACTGCAGTATTCGACAAAGAACATATACTGTAGTATCAGTATTGTTCGCGCTGGTCTAATTTTCGCGATGTTCGCGCAATGGGCCTTCCGCGAATTTAGGACCAAGCGATATTAAGTCTGTATAATCAAAGAATATATATGGTATTTTTTGGTTTGACGCCGATTTTGACAACTTAATTTCATGTGTTGTTTTATAATCAGTACCATCTTAGATCAATAAAACCAACAGCTTCCCAAGCGGTTTTACACTCGTGTACTATTTGAGACTAATATCAAATCAATAATCTGCGTTATCCCTTTTAAAATAAGTTTTTTTTTGTATATTTTAACTTGCCTTTTACCGGTGTTGAACCGGTGCATGAAATTTACGCTTGCGTAATGTTTACTCTTTTTTGCCGAGAAGATTAGGAAAGTGGTCCAAAATAAATACAGATTTCGAACAAACATTACTACTAACTGTATGGTTGCAGATCGTGTGTACTGACATGTCCCCACCTTCTAAGTTGACAGTTTGTTTATACAACAATCAAGGTGAGACATGTAAAACAAAAAGGTCCCGGAGTATAGTTTGTCTGATCGCCGGAAGTGCTGCAGTCGATAACAAAAGAAAGGCCATCTTTCGGCAGTTTGGCCCCAGCAATTAGGAGACGGTGCTAATTAACAACTTAGCAGTAACCCTTACCAGTAACCCACCCCTATGACGTCACTTACCTGGGGGGGGGAGGGTAGCGCGAACATATCAGTCGGTAATTAATTAGCATGCGATATCTGGGGAACCAAATCAGTCATTCAGAACGAAATGGATATTTTTTTTATTTATTCATATTTATTTTTTGTACGGGGAAATGCGCGAATTTAGCACCGTGCGAAAGGGTCTTTAGAGAGGGTAGCGCGAAATTAAGACTGAGCGAAAAATAACTGATACTACAGTACCCAGAATTTTTTGCAGATATTTCAGTGGTGGAGAGGTTAGAGTGTCCAGCTCGGGAGTGAAGGTTGTTGGTTTAATCCCTTGTCACAACATATCAAAGCTCCCAATTGTAAAGTCTTCCTAGATACCACCAAGCTTTTTAGCTTGACTATTTGAAGAACATGAGAGCTATTGCTGTCGCCCTTGTGTCTGAGTTGGCATTGGTGTTGCAGCTTTTTGGTTAAAGTTTTGCATGTAAGTTACTATCAAGCTTATATCTCAATAACCATTCATACTTTTGATTTGAAAGCTTATGAATATGTTTTTGACTATTGTTATATACAGGGTATGTGAAGGGCAAGAATTGAAATAGATTTCATTTGATTTACCAACAAGCATTTTGAATTGTCGAGCATGCTGTCCTCTGACAGCTCTTGTTTTCTTTCTTATCGTTGGAAGATAACCTGATACCCTCTTACTGGGAATCTTCAGTTGTTAGAAAATGTAAAAAATTGTCAAGAATTTTGTAAATATTTGACAGAATGGAACCAAATTTCAACTTCTGAGTATTCATTTGGTTTGGGATATCAGGAAAAATATATACATTCTGGCTTAGCCAAAAACCAGCTATAAAAAAGTTGGAGTTTGTTGTACTGTGTGACAGTGCACTTACTCTGGGGTCCATTAACACTTTAGTTATGTTGACAATTTTGCATTATAATGGAATGTATAATAAAAGACATGCACTGCACTGGAGGATATATCACTGCCATTTCTCTTACAAGCGATGAAAAAGTCAGGGTGTCCCATCATACACATAGATTTCTTTTGACAGCAAGCCTTGCAACAGGATGATAAAGAGATGATTTTTCCATAAGGCGGATTAGATTAAATGTATAGAAATAGTGCAAAGTCTGCCAAGTGAATGTTTAGTGTATCCCTGAGGCTGATGCTGCCAGTTGGACGGATAGGATTGAACCGCTGATATTGATCCAAAAGAGGGTTAACCAGTTTTCAACTGATGTATGTGGGGAGAAAACTTTTGTGATATTTTATCCTATCCAGTCATTATTGGCAAACTGGGTCTGACACAGATAGCTTCATTGTGTCAGGACAATTACTCCCTTTAGAGTCTACTTCAATTGACTGTATAACCCTCCCTTTAGAGTCTACTTCAATTGACTGTATAACCACTTAAGGCTGTGTTTTGGAGTGGCACTGCAGCCTGGCTTTAAAGCTTTTTTTGAAGGTATTTGATGCAAGAGTAGAGAGGGGGTTTCATCACACAGGGTGACTGAAGGACTTGTCTAGTGATTTCTGTGTGTTTGTGGTGCAGTGCATACCAATCAATACCACTTTTCCCTCTCCCTGTCTTGTTCTGGGGCATCAGATTGATATAACTACAAGTAATGTGATCTTTCATTGAGGATATGCTTCAGTATGTTTAAGCTGTACTTGTTACTCTTGATAAAGTTGCAGACTTTGTCAGTAACTTTCTCTCTGCAAGGTTGAGTCACCTGTGGCCAATGCAGTTCAGCATTTTGTCTCAGTTGGATAAAAGCTTTGCTAGTGGATAGTCTCTCTTTCAAGTAAGGGTTTGATTCTAGTCAATTTAGTTTCTTAAGTATGATAACAGTGTCTTTCAGTTGTCACTTAAGTTTTTTAATCTTTGATTTTGCCTATAAAATCAATAGATACAGTTAAAATTGTTTTGACTTCCTAGTTCCAGCCCTGTTAGTTTTCAGTATCTAATCATCTGCTGACATTTGAAATATTTCTATGATCTTGTCTGTTTGAATGTTTTGATTGTCATAGAACAGTTTATACATTTCCAGGGCTCAAGATACTGAGGTAATTATTTGATGGTTTCAGGGCTCGAATGTAACTTTTCTTGCAACTCACAAACTTGCACGAGTAGCTGAAATTTCAACTTGCAAAATTTATCGTTCACTTCCAATTTCATGAATTGGTTATATTTTATGAAGACAAACTCTTCTTAGTGTGAGACGCCTGAGTTGAATTATCAACAAATACTTTATAAAAATAGTACAAAAATTGTAATTATATCAATAATGTCTGGTAATTTGATTGTTATTGTTTTTCTTTTTTTTTCTAAAGAAGAAAAAGATATGTTGTGAATAACTCTTTAATATTTAGTTTGTTACAGATTGGCTGTATTAAGTGAAGAAAGTAAACAGTCAGACTGTGCACCATATGTAGTTATCAGGTAATGACGACTACACGAAAACATAAGGGTGCCAGTCTAGCAGGTGCGCATAGGTTTAAATTATGCCTCCCTGCAATAGATTTTACTTTTTACTTTACCCAATAAAGAAAACACGATGCCGATCTTGATTGGATTCAAAACTTTGCACTCGCAAAAAAATGCGAGCAGCTACAAAATGAACCAGGGGTGGCGAAATTTCATTTTATTTTACTTGTCCACGGACAAACAAAATTACAATTTCACTTGTCCGTAGTAAAACACTACTTGTCCCTATTTTTAGCTCACCTGAGCACAAAGTGCTCAAGGTGAGCTTTTGTGATCGCCCTTCGTCCGGCGTCCGTCGTCGTCCGTCGTGCGACGTGCGTCGTGCGACGTGCGTCGTGTGTCGTCAACAATTTGCTTTAAACGACATCTCCTCTGAAACCGCTGGACAGAATTTAATGAAACTTGGCAGGAATGTTCCTTGGGTGAGGCTCTACAAAAGTTGCTAAAATAAAGTTGATCCATGAAGAACTCTGGTTGCCATGGCTACAAAAAGAAAAATAATTTGAAAACTTTAAAAATCATCTCCTTCAAAACTACTGGCCAGATTTTAAAATAAATTGGTACAGATGTTCCTTGGGTCAACCTCTACCAAAGTTGCTAAAATTATTCCGATCCGTAAAAAAACATGGCCGCCAGGGGCGGGGCTTATTTGCCTTATATGTATATAGAGAAACCTTTAAACAACATCTCCTCTGAAACCACTGGACAGAATTTGATTAAACTTGGCAGGAATGATCCTTGGGTCAACCTTCACAAAAGTTGCTAAAATAAACTTGATCCATGTAGAACTCTGGTTGCCATGGCAACAAAAAGAAAAAAAAATGAAAACTTTAAAAATCATCTTCTTCAAAAGTACTGGCCAGATTTTAAAATAAATTGATACAGATGTTCCTTGGGTCAACCTCTACCAAAGTTGCTAAAATTATTCCGATCCGTAAAAAAACATGGCCGCCAGGGGCGGGGCTTATTTGCCTTTTATGTATATAGAGAAACCTTTAAACAACATCTCCTCTGAAACCATTGGACAGAATTTGATTAAACTTGGCAGGGATGATCCTTGGGTCAACCTTCACAAAAGTTGCTAAAATAAACTTGATCCATGTAGAACTCTGGTTGCCATGGCAACAAAAAGAAAGAATAAAAATGAAAACTTTTAAAATCATCTGCTTCAAAACTACTGGCCAGATTTTAAAATAAATTGGTACAGATGTTCCTTGGGTCAACCTCTACCAAAGTTGCTAAAATTATTCCGATCCGTAAAAAAACATGGCCGCCAGGGGCGGGGCTTATTTGCCTTATATGTATATAGAGAAACCTTTAAACAACATCTCCTCTGAAACCACTGGACAGAATTTGATTAAACTTGGCAGGGATGATCCTTGGGTCAACCTTCACAAAAGTTGCTAAAATAAACTTGATCCATGTAGAACTCTGGTTGCCATGGCAACAAAAAGAAAAAAAAATATGAAAACTTTAAAAATCATCTTCTTCAAAACTACTGGCCAGATTTTAAAATAAATTGGTACAGATGTTCCTTGGGTCAACCTCTACCAAAGTTGCTAAAAATTTTCCGATCCGTAAAAAACATGGCCGCCAGGGGCGGGGCTTATTTGCCTTATATGTATATAACTTTAATCAACATTTCCTCTGAAACCACTGGAGAAACCACTGGACAGAATTTGATTAAACTTGGCAGGAATGATCCTTGGGTCAACCTTCACAAAAGTTGCTAAAATAAACTTGATCCATATAGAACTCTGGTTGCCATGGCAACAAAAAGAAAAAAAATATGAAAACTTTAAAAATCATCTGCTTCAAAACTACTGGCCAGATTTTAAAATAAATTGGTACAGATTTTCCTTGGGTCAACCTATTTATCTCAGGTGAGCGATTTAGGGCCATCATGGGCCTCTTGTTTGAAAAAATATTTGTGTAAAATACGGAAATAATTTAAATTTTATTAC
>CM037780.1:6433860-6483860 GCA_021229015.1 Solen grandis | reverse complement strand
CTATTGTATGTAAGTGCAAGGGCAATAACTCTATACATACTACAGATAGAGTTATGGTTCTTGTGCATTGCACTTCCTCTTATTGTGCTTGACCATTGTATGAAATTGTTTTAAATTGCAACCAGTAGTTTTAAAGTTAAGCTCCGGACAAGGAAAAGTAACAAAGGGCAATAACTCTGTAATTACAATAGATAGAGTTATGGTTCTTGTGCACTGCACTTCCTCTTATTGTGGTTGATAATTGTATGAAATTGTTTTGAATTCCAACCAGTTCTTTTCAAGTTATGCTATGGACAAGGAAAAGTAACAAAGGGAAATAACTCTGTAATTACTCTAGATAGAGTTATGGTTCTTGTGCACTGCACTTCCTCATATTGTGGTTGACCATTGTATGAAATTGTTTTGAAATCCAACCAGTAGTTTACAAGTTATACTCTGGACAAGGAAAAGTAACTAAGGGCAATAACTCTGTAATTCCTATAGATAGAGTTATGGTTCTTGTGCACTGCACTTCCTCATATTGTGGTTGACCATTGTATGAAATTGTTTTGAAATCCAACCAGTAGTTTACAAGTTATACTCTGGACAAGGAAAAGTAACTAAGGGCAATAACTCTGTAATTCCTATAGATAGAGTTATGGTTCTTGTGCACTGCACTTCCTCTTATTGTGGTTGATAATTGTATGAAATTGTTTTGAAATCCAATCAGTACTTTACAAGTTATACTCCGGACAAGGAAAAAAATACAAAGGGCAATAACTCTGTAATTCCTATAGATAGAGTTATGGTTCTTGTGCACTGCACTTCCTCTCATTGTGCTTGACCATTGTATGAAATTGTTTTGAAATCCAATCAGTACTTTACAAGTTATACTCCGGACAAGGAAAAAATACAAAGGGCAATAACTCTGTAATTACTCTAGATAGAGTTATGGTTCTTGTGAACTGCACTTCCTCATATTGTGGTTCACCATTGTATGAAATTGTTTTGAAATCCAACTTGTACTTTTCAAGTTATGCTCCGGACAAGGAAAAGTAACAAAGGGCAATAACTCTGTAATAAGTCCAGATGGAGTTATGGTTCTTGTGCACTGCACTTCCTCTCCATGTGCTTGATCATTGCATGAAGTTGTATTGAATTCCAACTTGTGGTTTTCAAGTTATGCTCCGGACAAGGAAAATGCAACGGACCGCTGGACCGACCGACCAACCGACCGACCGACCACCGGGTGACTCCTATATAGGTATAACAAAAACTGACTACCACACCTATTTCAATCCCTAACAACGGTTACCTGTCTAATTAAAGGCAAGTTGTTCACACGTCTACTGGAGTGGCTTCCCATTTTTTTACTCTCTCAAACAATGAAATTCTCCACTAAGATATGCGGCACATGTAAACAAACACCCGTGTAAAGACCGTGTCAAATTGCAAATTAACAAAGGCATACACAATAAACAGGTAGTGTACCAGCAGGGGACTGGATTAACACCTTTGGCGAAAATCGGCAATGATCAAAAGCCGTCGTTAAGGCTGCCGCTATAACTAAAAGTGATTACACAATGAAACGGAGATTCGTCTGCTGAAAATTGCTGCCGGTACTGGAAGCCGAATTTGCCGTTGTAAAGGGAGAAATAAAGAACAAAGAAATCCGTTACATGACTTTTATTGCCGGATCTCGAATTTGCCGTTGTATCGAATGCCGATGTAACGAGGGTTGACTGTATCAGAAATATGATCTGCCTAATCATTTCAGCAGTGGCAAAAAATAAGATTCAAATAATAAAGACCAGAATGCATCTGAATGAAATTCATAATCGGGTATATAAAATGCTTGAGTAATGTTAATCTACCTTTATTCTTTTAACACCTGCTTCTCCGTGAGACCTGCATTCAAGAAAAGTTATAAAGCATTAAGAATCATCAAGTATACAAAAATTAAATATTTTTACATTTAAAACAATGCTATCATTAAAGCTGATTGATACTCTTGCAACATTACTTTATACCAATTAATAATACGAACTTTCATACACCCAACGATTCCAGTTTTCTATAGACTCACTTAAAATAAAAGTCATGTTCCCAAAACATTATAATTTTCAAATTAAATTTTTCACTTAGGCTTTCATTAAGAATGTGTTGGTTTGCCATTGCCCTATCCACAATTTTATTACTTGGTGGGTAGATAAGTTGGGATTTTAACATGTAAATAAGGAATACTAATAGAAAGAAATGCAATAAAAGAAAAAATCTAGCTCCTCAAAGGTTTAAAATAAGAACTGGGGGTGGGGTGCTGGGGGCTTTTGGGTGTCAGAGTAAGTTAAGCATCTGGCAACCAGCATTTTTTAAGGATGGCCTAAATTTAAAATTAAGAAAAAAATCTGTTATTTTTAGATGGTTATTTCTGCTATATCATTTTATAAATAGGTCTTTAACAGTAGATATCTGTTCCTTTCAACTGTTCAATAAGTTGCTCAGTGTGACAATTTAGTATAGAAAATATGTCATTTGAACAATTTACCACAGTTAAGAATATCATCAATACAGGACTAAACCATAACTCCATCCATTCAAAATACAACCTATATCTTCTGATTACCTATTCCAAGTTTAACTGGGGCACTGTTGCAAACAATGGAGGCCCCAATTCTTTATGAGCAAACAAAGGAGGCCCCAATTCTTTATGAACAAACAAAGGAGGCCAAAATACTTTATTAGCAAACAAAGGAGGCCCCAATACTTTATTAACAAACAAGGAGGCCCCAATACTTTAAGAGCAAACAAAGGAGGCCCCAATACTTTATGAGCAAATAATGGAGGCCCCAATACTTTATGAGCAAACAATGGAGGCCCCAATACTTTATGAGCAAACAAAGGAGGCCCCAATACTTTATGAGCAAACAAAGGAGGCCCTAATACTTTATGAGCAAACAAAGGAGCCCTTAATACTTTATGAGCAAACAATGGAGGCCCTGGGTCTGATCTGTTTGCCAATGTGTCAAAATTGGTCTTTATGGGGTAACCGTTTTAAAAACTGTTTCAACATCGTAAAGTGAGACAAGAAAGACAGAAGGCTTTACCTAGTCCTAGCTCCATCTCATCAGACTGCAGCTCAAACAGTGGGCCGGCATGGCCAGGGATTGAACATGAACCCAATGCCAACCCAATGGTACCTGGTGAACAGGAAACGTATCATGCAATCAGTGACAATTTCAGTTACATACATTTTGTTAGCTGAATATATGTTTATATCATAAATTTTTTAATTAAAAATAAAAAACGTAGAAATTTGGGATGACAAGGAAGAAATATACTGGTAAACATCTTTTAAGAGAAATTACAAATTAGAGATTGAAGAAAATGCACTTAACACATACTTCAAATCAATAAGTGATGAAATATACAATACAAAAACAGCATAGATATTCCCAATGTTTACATGTATAATTAAGTAAAGTTATCAAATCATATTCAATAATTCATCAATTTTTTAGTTTATGCAAGAAAGAAAATGAGGTATAGTAATACATTCTTAATGAGTTACCCATAATGTCTATGAGGTGAAAAGTACTTTAAACAAGTGGATTGATTAACATATGTACTCACCTTGTTTATAAATATGACATATATAACAGAGGAACAGACTGGCTGCATATTTGCATACAATGACCAAATACTCAATTATTGTGACAAACCCAACTTAAAATCTAGGCCATTCAAATGATTCTGTAAAGGATAGGTAATTTCAAATGAAGAATTATGGTCCTGGACACATTTCGCTTTCTCTACAGCATAGTTTAGTTTGCATGGATCATATGATATGTAGCTAGTTTATATTGAGCACTCAGTTATGAAAATGATATGAAATACATTATAACTGAGACAATGGGGTAAAATATGGTAAAATACTCAATCTTATTTATTTTTTCTCAAATGGGTCATAGAAGTGACCAAAAATGCTTATCTGTTCCTCTGACAGCATGAAACAAAACTGTAATATAATAATGTTTCTCTGATAAACATAAAATGATAATGTATCTTCCATTAACTGTTTAAAAGGATAATGCATCCTTCATAAACTGTGAAAAGATAGCATACTGCTTATAAACTGTAAAATGATAATGTAACTTTCATTAACTGCAATGTGATAATGTATCTTTCACAACTCATGTTCTTTTACAATCAATTTTTTGTGATGGAGATAAACTGATTCAAAAAGTGATCAACAGAAGACAAACAGACAGACAATATTACCCATGTTGTCAGCAACCTGCTGAGCCACCTTGGTTACCTCCTCTAGACTCTGCCCCTCCTCTGCCATGGCCCCCGCTATCTGTAATATTGATTTACACCTTAATAAAGTAGGGAAATAATATGAACCGGATAACTGTTTCCATTATGAGAGCAAAATACTGTGAAGTTAGAATATGACAAAATTGAAAACAAGAGGGCCAAGATGGCCCTGTGTCGCTCACCTGAGTAAGATTACTGTGTTAGGCATGATGACAAAATATGTGGCATCTAAAGTGTTTTTCTAACATTTGACTAAGTGACCTAGATTTTGATCCTACCTGAAGTTGCACTCAACTGGGAATTCATGCAGTCATCATTCTTATCAACTTTAATGAAGACTGGTACAAAAATGTAGGCCCCTAGAGTGTTCACAAGATTTTTCTAAAATTTGCCCTGGTGACCTACTTTTTGACCCCATGTGGCCCAGTTTTGAATTCATCTGAGATTTGATGTAAACAAACATTCTGACCAAGTTACATTAAGGTTAGGCTGAAACTGTGGCCTCTAGAGTGTTCACAAGGTTTTTCTAAGATTTGACCTGGTGACCTAGATTTTGACCCCAAGTAACTAATTTTCAAACTCATCCAAGATATCATGTAGACAAACACCCTGACTAAATTTCATTAAGATTGGGCCAAAACTGTTGCCTCTAGAGTGTTCACAAGGATGTTCTCAGATTTGACCCAGTGACCTAGTTTTGACCCAACATGACCCAATTTCAAACTCATCCAAGATATCATGTAGACAAACATCCTGTTTCATGAAGATTGGGCTAAAACTGTGGCCTCTAGAGTGTTCAAAAGTTTTTTCTAAGATATGACCTGGTGACCTAGTTTTTGACCCAACGTTACCCATTTTCAAACTCATCCAAGATATCATGTAGACAAACATTCTGACCAAATCTAATGAAGATTGGGCTAAAACTGTGGCCTCTAGAGTGCTCACAAGGATTTTCTAAGATTTGACCAATTTCAAACTCATCAAAGATATTATGTAGACAAACACCCTGACCAATTTTCATGAAGATTGGGCCAAAACTGTAGCCTCTACAGTGTTCACAAGGTTTTTCTAAGATTTGACTGGGTGACCTAGTTTTTGACCCCACATGACCCAATTCGAACTCATCTGAGACATCATGTAGACAAACATCCTGACCAAGTTTCATGAAGATTGGGCCAAAACTGTGGCCTCTAGAGTGTTCACAAGCAATTGTTGATGACGGATGACGCATGACGAACGACGGACAAAAAGCAGTCACAAAAGCTCACCATGAGCACAAGTGCTCAGGTGAGCAAAAAATCTTATGTCATGGATATTCAATATGAGTTCAAATATAACATGGGATAACAAAATAATATGAGGTAGCAGTTTGTATGAAACTTCTTGCTTTTTTGTTATACATTTGGCATAAACCTATTGACATTAGAAATCTAGTCATACAGTACTCAAATGTTTTACTGCTGATTATTGCTAAGTTATTTCTGCATATTTCTGCTTGTATGAAGCTATTTGCTTTCTTTGAAACTCTATTCATAATAACAGCAATCTTGGCCTCCTTCATTCAACATGCAGTTGACAACCTGATGCTATGCAGTTATTTCATATTTCAGAAAATTCTAAAGTGGGGAATATGTGATTGACCGATGGAGGAAAAGATCAAAAGAAAACTAACCAAAATGGATAATTATATCTGAACCCATATAGATAATAACAGAGATAATATTTCCGTATAGTCTCTTCTTTTTCTTTTAAATAAGGCATAGCAGGTCAAATTATAATCTGATCACCCCTGTAACTATGCATTCAATACAGATCACCTATCTAAACACCGACCTTGTGTACAAGTATAGTGCCACCTAGACCCCGCCTCCCTGCCGTCTTGTCGTGGGACGTCAGTGCACTATCCTCCCCGACCACAACCATGTTACATGATAAGCCCTCACTTTTCCCCCGTTCTAGTGTCAAGCCAAAATTGATTCGGTCTCCTGTGTAGTTCTTTACAATCATGAGGGATCCAGCTGGCAAAGCATGCAATGCAGGAAGTTAAATACAGGGAAAGGGATGGTTTACAAACAATTCATCTGGCCCCATGTTTTCAGGAATACTTATTTACAATGTTAGACTCAATTTCTAATACAGGTTTGTATTTCTGAGTTTTGGCTTAAAGATCATACATACGTACAGTTTATGTTGCAAAACACAGGGTCAGGCCCTTATTGTACAAAATTCCTCAATTTAAAATTTTTCTGAAATCAAAATTTTGAAATCTTCAGGTACCATTTTATCAATCCAAGGAGCAGAAAGTTTGTATATACATGTATATCAATCTTAACATGCTCTCAGAGATTATGCTCATCAATATTGAGAAAAAGGGCAGAAGCATTCTTTTAAAAATGGCCACTTCTTTGGCCTTTGCTGATTTTTACTTGGTACATTCCATAACTATAATTAATGTACCTAGTACCATACCCCAAGACAAATTACTACAGCACAGTTGTATCCAACAGTTTCAGCCCTAATAAGAATTTGAGATTTTCATTTGAGGAAAATTCTGTTACAAAAAAAATGCCTCTCAGATTTTACATCTACATCCTTTGTTATGAGAATTGCAAACAAAATGTAAGTATCGGTACTTACACATTGCTATATATTTCAGTAAACTGAACTGACACTTTATTATTAACACAGCATTTTTTTTTTTGTGTGTGTGTTTTTTTTGTTGTTGTTTTTTGTGGAAGACCATGACTGTACAGAGGCACCTGGGCAGAGCAAGCCAGCTGGAAAGCTACTCCCCAAGAGTTACTGGTAACAGGACTTGAATCAACAGCATAAAGGGGCAGATTTTATCAAACATAGAAAATCTGATACAATCCTAGCATTCTATCTTATGGTATACATGTATACTGGAAAATAATCAAAGATGATTGTTTTTTTTCTACTACTTCTACCTTACAAAATTTACCATATATGGTGAATTCTGGAACAAATCGGGTGAGAAGAGCAGGTATGCAACAGAAAGGGGGAGGGGGGAATGTCCCACACTAGTTACAATGTTTGTATACACATAAGTTTTGCTTTGATTGCAAAAGTGAATCACATGACTATTTGAAATAATTTGTATCTATCCATACTTATATTGAATATTACTGACTGGAATGCCAACAGTCAAAGCTAATTTTCTTCGTTTGGGGGGGGGGGGGGATTTTTTGGTGTACCATTCAAGACTTAATACCTTTCCTATACTATTTTTGCTTTATGGTTGTTATTGCCAAACTTTATGATATTCAAATCACAATATTCCATTTTAACAAAAGCCAAGGCTATTGCAATGGGTTTGGGAGGTACATGAACAAAAAAGAGAACAACAAAATGGAGATTGGTCTATGTTGACATCTGGAACTATGAACCTCTTAGTCTTTGATTACTGCTTAGATCTGTATATGACCCCCATATGTAAGCAGCACACCTTCACTGATGGGGAAGGCAGACAACCCTAAGTACCCTCTCTGAAACAGAACAGGAACAATGAAATCAATACTATCAGTTTTTCCATCTCCCTCCAGCTAATTAAGATACAGGTGGGGACAAGACACTGACTGCAAGAGTCAGCAGTCACTTTCGAATGGAAGAAACGTAAGAAGAGAGCCGCTAAGAATGTACCAGTAATATGGTTTAACAAGAAAGTCAGTAGAACTGACAGATGCTCCCCGGAGAACGTCATTGTTACAAATAAGACCTTGGTCAATGGGTGGGAGGATGTAGAAACTGGGTCAAGCCGAAAAATATGCGCATCTCCTCTTTGTAATAAAGCTTCACATAAAGTTTTGTTGAAATCAAGCTATTAGTTCCTGAGAAATAGCCCGGACAAGAATCATACTAGATATACCGTTTGCATAAAAGTCAAAGGGCCATAACATTATTTTCTGAGAAATAGCCCAGACAAGATTCATGCAATATGTACTATAGGCCGAAAAATCAAGGGGCCATAACTCTGTGAAAAATTGAGGAACCAGGTCACGCCGACGATATGCGTATCTACTCTTGGTAATTAAGCTTCCCATAAAGTTTCGTTGAATTAAGGCTTTTATTTCCTGAGAAATAGTCCGGTCAATAATCATGCAATATGTACTATAGGCCGAAAAGTCAAGGGGCCATAACTCTGTGAAAAATTGAGGAACCAGGTCACGCCGACGATATGCGTATCTACTCTTGGTAATAAAGCTTCCCATAAAGTTTCGTTGAATTCAAGCCATTAGTTCCTGAGAAATAGCCCGGACAAGAATCATGCAATATGTACTATAGGCCGAAAAGTCAATGGGCCATAACTCTTTGAAAAATTTAGGAACCAGGTCATGCTGAGGATATGCGCATCTCCTCTTGGTAATAAAGCTTCCCATAAAGTTCGTTGAATTCAAGCCGTTAGTTCCTGAGAAATAGTCCAGACAAGGAAAGAGTGACGGACGGACGGACGGACGAAGTGGCGACTATATGCGTCACCTTCGGTGAGCATAAAAAGGAGGGAGAACCTTCAGCAATACAAACAAGTATTTCCATGCTTGATGAATCTGGAAAATAGGAATGACAGTGGATCTTGGAGAGAAGTTAGTTTTCCCTAACATTATCCTATTCATGCAGCAACCGGATATTGTTAAGTGATAAAGAAGCAATTGTAGAACTGATTGAGCATGAACGTGGGTGGTGCACAAAACTCTGTTAATAGATGCTAGTGGATTCCTAGATGTTGAGGACTCCTGCGGAAGAGGAGCAGAGTGGAGGCAAGCTGTTGGGAGACTATGACAAGCAGTTGATCTTGCTTCAAGCTGGTTGTGGCTCATAAGAGAGGAGATGAGCTGGAAGCTAACTACTGACACCTTGTGAAAGGTCAACACCAAGATCCAACTTCCAGGAGAGTGTCCACAGAATAATGTGTCGAAACACTAAAGTATAGGTGGTTCTTGATAGAGGATTTCAAAGGTTTAAGCAGTATAGAGACTGTATCTCACATACATATACTTACTTACAAAAAATTTACTTAAATAATCAAGAGTCAGCTCTTCCTTATATGATTGATTAGGAATTTTAATACAAGGCCCCAATTTTTTTAAATTTTTTTTGTCGAAAATTCACCTTTGCAATCCTTTGAATCAAATTTGGATAAACACTATAACAATGTTATTAATGTAATGAAGATAATTTCCCAAAGTTTGGCAATAAATGTTTCCATCTCATACATTATACATGTGTATTAACGTTTTCCCCAACTATAATCACATCAGGTATCTTTGATAAAAGACTGAACATGGGAACTGCAACAGGGACATTTTTCCATAGATGACATGTGTCCATGTCTAATTTTCTGTATGAAATTTCAACTCCACATTTAATACATCCACATGTCAGCTTGTTTATACCTAACACTATGTGGCTCTAGAATGCAAATTTTAAAGATACTTCTTTTGAAGTGTTTCAATTTATTCAGCAGAGTAATTTCTCTGAAATGGTATACATGCATTAACTTCCTGTAAGTAATATTTCATGCAAATAATCTCAGCAGAGAGTTCATGACTTTTGAGCTGATTTAAAACAAGAAGCACATGGTATCCAAACAGCTTTTATCTTTACCAAAAAATGAAGGAAATGTAAGAACTTTCCTTCAAGATGTGTTGCAGATTGTAACAGCCATCTAAAGTCCTAGGAAACAATGTGTCACTGACACCAAGACTGCAAACACAGTCCTCTCCTTATCTGAATTCCGATTAAATATTAAAACCAATCCGGTGTAACTTAACAGAACATTGGATACCACCTTCATGACGAGGAACATGCCACAGAGCCCTCGTCTGCCGGCAGACTTGTCACATGACGACTTGGCGCAGTCTTCCCCCACCGTTACAGCCGACAGTTTCAACCCCTCCTGCATACCTCTCTCCATCCCAAGCCCCAAATTCAGCCGGTCCCCTGTGTAGTTTGGAACAACTACCAGACACCCACCTTCAACAGCCAAAACACACTAGGGATATGGTAACACTACTTCATATGAACATGTTACAAATACATCCTATGCTATCAATGTAAACCATGATGACAATGTGTAACTTTAAGGCTAATCATTTTAGATCAGAATGTACTGTTAAAAACAGATTTATAATAAACTTCACCCTTGAAGAAGCAAGATGCAATGTTAACACTAGCAATCCAATGATCTACTGGGTGGTTTAAACTGTCTATAAATATTACAAAGAAAAACTAGAGCTATCACTGAAGGTGATTAATACCCCCGCAAATGCTTCAAAACAGAGGAAGCAAGACTCCAGGCGAGGCAAAGATAAAAACCTCTATACATAGTATATTGGTTATGATAGTAAGTAATAAGTAAAGTTTTTTATTTTAAGTGCATAGAGAGTCATTTATGGTTGCTTGGCACAGTAGTTTACAAGTGTAGAGTTACAGTTCTTGGACACTTCTCCTAGTCGCCATCTGTTTACATTGTAAGTTTCAATAAACACCATGTATAATATTCAAGTTATATTCGGGACAAGAAAAAAAATTAAAAAAGGGACCAGGTAGAGTTCAGTTCTTAGACACTGCACTTTTTCTAGTCGCCATCTGTTTACATTTTAAGTTTCAAGTTAATACTCTGTATAATTTTCGAGTTATGTTCCGGACAAAAAAAAACAGAATGAAACAAAGGGAGATAATTAAAAAATGGGACCAGGGCAAAAGCTCTTTTATCCTTGAGACAACTCAAGTGAAATTTATGTCATGCACCTCTCCATCTGATTATCAATGCACACACAAAATTTGAACTGAATAGGTTACGAAATGTAGAAGAAGTTTGCGTCACAGGATATTTAGAGTCGAAATCAGGGGCAACAACTCTGTAATCCTTGAGATAACTCAAGTGAAATTTATGTCATGCACCTTTCCAGCTAATTATCAATGCAAACACAAAATTTGAACTGAATCGGTTCAGAAATAAAGAAGTTTGCGTCACAGGATATTTAGAGTCGAATCAGGGACAATAACTCTGTAATCCTTGAGATAACTCAAGTGAAATTTATGTAATGCACCTCTCCACCTGATTATAAATGCACGCACAAAATTTGAACCGAATCGGTTCAGAAATGTTGAAGAGTTTGCGTCACAAGTTTTTGGGATGGACGGACAGACTGACAAACCAACAGACGGATAGACTGACTCCTGTATACCCCCTCTCAAACTTCATTTGCAGGGGTATAAAAACTGATTGCTATAGGCATCTAGAGCTATCACTGACAATGATTAAAATCTTGCTACAAAACCTTGACTTAATATTTCCCTTTACCTCATGAATATTTCTGTATAAATTAATGACTTAATGAATATTAATTTACAGAATATTAAATGGTAAACAAAACAATGTATTTTTCTTTGCTGTGCAGCCAATACAGAATCTCAGCTACAATATTGTATGAGCAAATAGGGGAGATTCTTGGTCTGCTCTGTTTGCCATTGCGTCAAAATGAGCCAATGAGTTAAAACTTTCTGCAGAATTTGATGGGACTCAAAATGCATTGGGACAATGTGCATGGTCTACAGATCAAACTGCAAATTCTCTGCATTCAACCTAGATAAGCAGCTCATCCTTACATACACTATTCTTTCCGTAAGATAAGCCCTTGAATACATTTTTTTTTTCAATCTTAAAGCTATTTGTTACTTTCTAAATTAACAAGTGAAAAAGTTCATTCTAGGATTGCCACAGAAGGGGCCAGTGGCCCATGCCATCTCTGAAAACTAGACAGCAGCACTTATCATTTCATTCATATCAACAAATTCAGTCGGGATTGCAACCTATGTAGGATACATGGGAAGTTACAATCTCAGGGACGCATGTATCTGGGCTTGGTTGTTCATTATTTTCAATATTCTTCGATTTTTTTCCAAGAAATCGGCTATACGCTTCTGCTTGTGGTTTGCCATTTTGCATTTGTCATTTGTGTGATGTGAGATGAACAGCCTACCAATGAAAGCGTACCTAAATATATCGCAAACTGATCAGATTTACAAATCTATTAAATGTGTTGAGAATTTATAGAAATAACTTCCTGGATACACATTGTTACAGTAAATAAACAAACCATTAGCGCTCTCAGTATCTTAGATAGCGATACGGCAAAAATGGTGCGCCACAGGGGCGCATATGTATTTTTTTCAAGGGCCAATTGAATATTAACCGTGCCTTTGGTGCAAAAATGCAGCCTAGAATGAACTCTGCTGACATACCTGGGTTGTCTTTAGCAATTGCTCTCAGTCCATACAGAATGTCCTGTGGGGGCGGAGAAGTGAAAACTGACCCTGCCACAGCAACGCTTAGCATACCCTGACCTACAAAGCCTGCAACATAGATATATAGCTACATGTTCATACATTTTAAGGTAAACTGGTATATATTAAGGACTTTAACTTCTTTAACTTGCAACCAGACAAAATAGCATAGAAACTGTTCTTCATTAAACCAACAGGAAACAAAAGGGCCAAGATGGCCCTGGAGATCCTCACCTGAGAAATATTGCCGTCAGTGCCTGTACAAGTTACTATTATAGTATAGCTGTACTGAAAACATAATTCATGAGATCATTTCAATTCCACAAACCAAACAGTACCTGTGGTCAGATTTTAAATTCTACTTAGCTGAGAGATTATGGCCTTAAACTTTGCCATGAAACTTCAAAATTATTGCTTAAGAAATAAAATGCTAAAGTAAACAAATTAAAATCTGGCGTATTTAATTATCAAATGGCATTTACACCTGATCTAATTAGCAGATATCAGCCATAATCAAACTTGTCCAGTTATTATGGCTATAAACTTTGTGATGAGGTTTGAAGATGATTGTTTAAGAAATAAAGATTCTAGAGTGTAAACAAAGTGAAATCTGTCATTTTTTATATATTAATATATATATTTTATATATTTACAAAGTTGTTCTGTGGAACATGTGTCACCTACTGAAGCATGATGGAAAAAGTGTGACGGACAGAAGGAGGGACAGACAGATGACGGAAAAGTGATCCCAATGTGTCTCCTCTGCTTACAGCAGGTGACACATAAAGGACATAGCTCGTGGCCTAATTAGCCAATACAATATCAGCCTTAATCGAATTTGATTGTGAGATTATCGATCGCTATAAAGATTGTCATGATGTTGAAAATGATTGCTTCAAAAATTAAGATGCAAGAATGTAAACAGCTAATTGTGGGTGATGGAGGGACAACAGATGGATGTCGGACATTCAACAATCCTAATAGCTCATCCTGAGCACATGTGCTCAGGTGAGCTAAACACAAACCTGACTGTTCAATGTTTTATGGCTGCCAATATCAAAGTGAGTTAATGCTTTCAAAAAGATGATGATGTGCAGTCTGCAAAAAGCTGGTCTGAGAGCCAAAAACTTTGTGTTTTTTGACCAGGGCTCTTACTTTTGCGATTTTGTTTTTTAATGATCCTGTAAGAGTGGCACTATTATATTAATAATGTCATATTAGAAATTCTATCAAAAGGCATGCAGAGATCTCCATTGATATCTTAAGTCCAATAAAAAGGTATTCCTTTTTTAGTCCAAAATGAGGTTGCATTAAGAAATGCTCATTATACTGAAATATACTGGAGATCCTAGTTTTTCTGTCTGGACTGCTACCTATGTTTTTCTTGTCTTGGAGCCCAAGTATCTCCCATCTTGAAAAGATTGATTTGAAGGCTGTACCTTTTCAGCTTTACAAATGCTTTCATCCTAAAAAAATTAACTAGTCATACCAAGGCACCAGAACTAGAGTACACACCTGCATGTGCAGGTTCATGTCCTGATCCGCCACCACTCAGAAGCGTCACTTTTCCTTGCTGTTTGACATTGTTGATGTCAGCTCTGACGACCACACGTGTGCCTTTAATGAGTTGAAGCCCTGGGTTTACAGCTACCAGTCCTAACAGATTCTCATCTACACACTGGTCCACACTGTTTAAAAGCTTCTTTCCTGACATGGTCTATATCTGGATCTGGTAAGATATGAATAAAATATTTTTGGTTTCACATCACCGTGACTGCAATTTCAGTCATATAGCATCACCCAGCAACTTAAAGATGGAGAAAAACCTTGAGTGCACAGAGGAATCTGGGTATAATCATGCATTTATGTACCTGATCCAGCTAGGTCTCTTCACATGAAAAATCTGACTGACCAGAATGTGACCCAGACCCATAGCAGTGACTGTGAAGGGCTAAGTTATAGTAAATTAGTGATATTACCACTCCTCAAATATTACAAAAAAATGATTTGCATTGAACTAAATAAGGTCCAAGTTACAGGACTATCAAATTTAGTGTAATCTACAGAATGAGGGTTTGAACCTAGATTTGGGCAAAGATTTTCATGACTTTCGAAGCAGCAAATTACTGGTCCAAACCAAAAATCGTCGAAAGGGTTAAGTATAACTTGTAAGAACTTGTTTCCCAATCAACATATATATATGTAAGTTTAAACCTGGTTTTATAATAAAATAAGGACATGCTTGTGTAAACAAGCTAAGCAGACTCACTAGAATGCATAATCATCAGATGAATGGCAATCATTTGAACTAAAGCAGAATTAGTAGGTAATTATAAAAGCCTTTCATTCAGTATGGAATTAACTGAAGCTTTAATTATGCGAAGAGTATATATGCGTGGCTACATGGTAGGACTATTTGAACGAGTAAGTCTATGCTAACGTACATCAAGAATTAAGGGCAATATCGTAATCTGGTTAATGCAATTACTAAATCGATGTTACATATAATTAAAAGTGTGCATATTTGATAAATCTGTATACCTCTCGCGAGCTGTTATTATTCTTGGACGAGGGAAATGCTTGCTAATTTTGTTCTAGATAGAAGGTGGGTCCCCCGCTATCAAGATAAAAACCCGTACTACACAGCATACTGTACCGAACGTTTTTCGCTGTTGTACGGAAATAACCGAAACACTGTTAGATTATGTGGGACATTGGACGAAAAAAAGTGAAGAGAGTTAATTAAAAAAAATAGATCAGGTAGAGTTATGGTCCATGATCACTGCACTCTGCCTGGCCCTCATCTCTATATCGTGATAGTCTAAATTATGATATATTGAAGATTCAAGCATACCTTGTAAAGTTTTCAAGTTGTGTTTGAAGTTACAGTTGTACACAGAGAGACAAACAGACAACTAGACCTGGCCCGGATCCAGAATTTTGCAACAGGGGATGCTCAAGATATTGCTGAGGGGGAATGCTCCCCCGAAAAAAAAAATGTTCCTAGGATGACGGAGATGCATTCTGATGAGTAGATCTGGGAGGAAAATCATATTTGTTTTTAGCCTTGTAATAATAATTTTATCTATAAAAGATTTACTGGATATCATCTGTAAATTCTTCGAAAAATATATCTAGATATTACAGGCCCAGATTCACCTTGGGGCACATCTAGGAACACGTGCTGCTCTGTAGCGGAAGTCCCCATTGTGTGCCCTTTTTCCTCACCCGTTTAGTCACCAGGCCCCTGCTGTTTCCGAGACCCCCTACTAGTAGAGCATCTGCTGTCACATGGCAACATAACAAAGTGACTGTGTCTGCCTTTTATCCGAATCAGTCCGATGCTTTCAGCTTTATACTGTGTAAATAACAATTACACGACTGAATGTCAAAGTGTTGATTAATTAAATAATTAAATAATTTATTTATTTATTTATTTATTTATTTATTTTGTTTGTATTAAAGAAAAATCTTCACACATTTTCCTTAAAATTACGATAAGCACATTGCCCTACTCTCTCTCTCCTACAATTTTTAAGAATTACATGAATATGTATTTAAATGGGGGTGGGGGGGGGGGGGGGGGGGGCAAATTTGTAATAAATGCACGAGAATAGTTTAATCAATGTATTTTAATCAAATAGGAATATAAACCAATAAAATTGTTGTTTTTAAAAAGCACAAAAATTTAATACTTTATTACTGCATTGTGCCAAGGAAATATTAACCTTTTACTTTTATTTATGTATGATATTTTCTTTCATTTTTTCATTTTATTTATTCATTTTTATAGGTATACAGAAACGAAATTTTAAGATAACTAAGTTTTCAAGCTGGATTCGAACTAGCAAGCTAGCTTTACAGCATGCTGCATTAAAGATTGTAGGTAGCACCATATAAAACACGGATATGTTTTTTATTGGTAAATAACATGACTTTGCACAGATATAGGCTAAAGTAAAAAAATTGACCCAAGCAGTATCGTTCATGGCTTAGATCCATTGCCTTCAAGTTTAAATATATATTTTCTAACTTTAAGGGAGTCACACCCGAATGGTCACTATGAAGAATTGAAAATAAGCAATATTGTTGTGTTGTATGCCCATACGTACACCTCTATGCAAAATCTAAACAAAATTTACCGCCCCGTTTCATTTTTCTTTTCTTTTATCCAAAGGTATCATTTCTAGAAAAAAAAATATAATGGCATATCCTCTTTTCGAAAAATGAATTGCTATTGATTATAAACAAATAATAGCATTCGGCAAACAAATCCTGATTGTTTTGAAATTAAAAAATATTGAAATATGTAAATATGTAATAAATTCTTACCATTCCAAACCCATTTTACACACTGATCTAATGTTGTTGTTTTTTTGTTGTTGTTGTTTTAATAGGCCCCATCGCTAAACTCTACACAACTGATAGACATATTTCAAAGTTTACCCGAATTTTCTACGAGGTAGATCTATATTGGTTGATCTTGCCAAATCAAAAAGACTTTTACCGTGTGGTTTTGATTTTTTTTTTTAGTTCTTCAATATACCAGGCACCATATTTGTTATACAATTTAACATAATTTATCCAGTAAAATTGAGCTCATTTTGGTTGAAAAAAAAAAATTTTTTTTCGCGAATAAACGCGATATTTTCGCGTTATAACGCGAAACTTTCGCGAATTAACGCGATATTTTCGCGTTATAACGCGAAACTTTCGCGAATTAACGCGATACTTTCGCGAATTAACGCGATACTTTCGCGTTATAACGCGAAACTTTCGCGAATTAACGCGATACTTTCGCGTTATAACGCGAAACTTTCGCGAATTAACGCGATATTTTCGCGTTATAACGCGAAACTTTCGCGAATTAACGCGATACTTTCGCGAATTAACGCGAAACTTTCGCGAATAAACGCGATATTTTCGCGTTATAACGCGATACTTTCGCGAATTAACGCGAAATTTTCAGGTGTGTGAAGTTAGCGCGTAGATCGAAGATCGTAAATCAACACTATAACTAATTTTCTTTGTCGACCTGGGTCGTAGATCGTAGCTCATAAACCAAAATAAATGGTTGAGCTGGATCCAAGATCGTAGCTAACCATTCAAATAAACCAAAATAAATGGTTGATGGGTCTATCGTAGCTAACAATTCAAATAAACCAAAATAAATGGTTGAGCTGGGTCGTAGATCGTATGTAGCTAAACCATTGAAAATGTTCATAGAAGGTGAGCTGGGAAAAAAAAAGGTTGGGAAGCTACCATTGAAAATGTTCATAGAATGGTCGACTGGGTGTTGATTATTTGTAAAATTATAATTGTCTGAAATTTGTAGTCGCCGTCGGTAATTTTGTACTCGTCTGGAAAATGACCTTTTCGGGATAAATTATCTGTCGGGATCTGTTTAGTATTGGTCGTAATTTTTTTTTTATATTTGGCTTATTTGTCGGGATTATTGTACTTTTCGGAAAAGTGCATTAGTCAGGAAAAAGAGGTGTGTGAAGTTAGCGCGTAGATCGTAGATCGTAAATCAACACTATAACTAATTTTCTTTGTCGACCTGGGTCGTAGCTCATATCCTTTAATTAGTTGAGCTGGATCGTAGATCGTAGCTCAACCATTCAAATAAACCATTATAAATGGTTGAGCTGGATCGTAGATCGTAGCTCGACCATTGAAAACTTTCATGGAATGGTTGAGCTGGGTCGTAGATCGTAGCTCAACCATTGAAACAAACCAAAATAAATGGTTGACCTGGATCGTAGGTCGTAGCTAGACCATTGAAAATTTCCCGACGGAAGCACTTTTCGAGACGCATGCAATTTTTTCCGACGAACACATAACTTTCCGACAAATGCAATTTTCCCGACGAGAACATATTTCCCGAAGAAAAAAAGTTTCCCGACAAATGTAATATTGGTTGATCGTGCGACTTTTTCCTGACTAATGCAATTTTCCGAAAAGTACAATAATCCCGACAAAAAAGACAAATATATAACTAGTTTACGACTAATACTAAACAAAAAGCGACAGATAATTTTCCCGACAAGTTCATTTTTCCAGACGAGTACAAAATTACCGACGACGACTAAAATACGATCTACGATCCAGATCAACCATTAATCTTGGTTTATTTCAATGGTTGAGCTACGATCTACGACCCAGCTCAACCATTCCATCAACATTTACAATGGTTGAGCTACGATCTACGATCCAGCTCAACCAACTATATTGGTTTATTTCAATAGTTGAGCTACAATCTACGACCCAGCTCAACCATTCCGTGAACTTTTTCAATGGTTGAGCTACGATCAACGATCCAGCTCAACCATTTATTTTGGTTTATTTCAATGGTTCAGCTACGATCTACGACCCAGATCGACAAAGAAAGTTAGTTATAGTTTCGATCTACGATCTACGATCTTCACACACCTGAAATTTTCGCGTTTATTCGTGAAAGTTACGCGTTTATTCGCGAAACTATCGCGTTTATTCGCGAAATTATCGCGTTTATTCGCGAACGTTTCGCGATAATTCGCGAAAATATCGCGTTAATTCGCGAAAGTTTCGCGTTTATTCGCGAAAGTATCGCGTTAATTCGCGAAAGTTTCGCGTTATAACGCGAAAATATCGCGTTTAATTCGCGAAGTTTCGCGTATTCGCGAATATATCGCGTTATTCGCGAAAGTTTCGCGTTATTCGCGAAAGTATCGCGTTAATTCGCGAAAGTTTCGCGTTATAACGCGAAAATATCGCGTTTATTCGCGAAAAATATATTTTTTTCCAACCAAAATGAGCTCAATAGGCTTTCGTAAGTAAATACCTATACACATTACAAAAATATATTTTTCTTTCTAAACCTGATCTGAGTGATACAGAAACATGGGTAAAAGTTTTCAGGAATTTTCCTAAATTTCAGGATTTTCAGATTGCCAAATAACTTCTTATTCTAAAAAAAAAAAAAAGGATTCTCATGTTGTTTTTTTTAACTTCAAACTTTTACCCATGTATATATAACGACCAAAAAGTAGAATAGAAAAAAAAATGACAACTATTGGGATTTGAACCCGCAACCCCCTGTTTCAAAGCATTTGATAGTAATGTTTGCCTATCTATGGATGTGTGTGACTACCCTTCAGAATGCATCTCCACCACACAAGAAACATTTTTTTCCGTGGGGAACATGCCACCGGACCACCTTAGTACTGATATGTGTGTTGTCAGGACATATTCTATAAATACATGTATTCTAATATAAAGGTTCTGGTGTTGTGCAGCTTACGAGGTCAGGTATAAAAAGCTCGTTTCCCTCAGCATCTTGTATTAAGTTGAGCGGGCATATTTTTTCTATATTATTTTACTAATTTATGTATAACTTGCTTTAAATTATCATATTTTCAAACCGTGTACATATACCTTTTTTTCACAACCAATTGTGGGATACAGTCTTCAACCAGTGTATTGATTTTCAATTTGTCTTCAAATGTTAAATTGTGTCTTTAGAATGTTAACTGACGGGGAAAATGGAAACAATAATTTTGTTCAGTTTTATCTGTGTGTTGTTGTTGTTGTTGCCGTTGTTGTTTTTGGTGTATATTTAAGTGAGCGATTGGTCTTCTTAGGCATGGGCCTAGAAAGATAATTATAATCTGCACGGCCACACTCAACAACAAAATATCTGCGATCAGCACCTTTATATTAGATTTATTGAATATCTCCTGCTGCGATCGTCGATGTACCATTACTAGAGATCAATATTCAAAACATAACAATCAAAGCCAGTCGAGGCCTTGGATTCCTGCATCGTAACTTGCGTATCAGTTTTAAAACTATCAAGGAACAAGCATACAAAACCTCAGTCAGACCCAACATCTGTCTGGGACGCATACAACTAAATTCAAATTGACAAAATTGAGGCGAGATACGTGTATCACTAGCCGTCGTAGAAACCGTATACAATTGTTAAAAGCGAAATGCTACAAAACTAGGGCTGTGAAAGTCTTCAAAGCTAGACTTGTCGTGTTTTGCGATAAAAAAGGAAAAGTATCCTCAAACGCCAAAGCCAAATATACAATCGAGACATACTAATAATCATGCTTTTGCACAAAACACTGCCACCAAAGACTGTAGAAAATGGTTGTATTTCGTAAACACCATCAGAGACTGGAACAAACTACCTCTAGCTTCATCTGAGTCACTTGAAATATACATTTATAACTCAAGGGGCATTCTTCATTCTTCTTTTAACCATGCGTGATATATTAATATATTCAAAATGTTGAACGTGGGCAGTAAGATGTTACGTTTATATAGTATCTTTCAAATCTTTTTTTTTTACTTACCCAATAGTTGGTTATTGAGTGTAATGTACACCTCACAAGTAGAAATATCCTTTGTACGGCATTCTTTGGGGAAGGGGCAATCTGATTTTCAAATTTATCTGATAAGTTTGCCAAAACACACTCAGACTTTTACTCAGTTTTATCTCCCAGTCCAGCATCTCGTTAGGTATTTTTTCTCTATTGTTTCATTTTTTTCAGAATCCGGAGTTGTTTATTTCATCCTCCAATTCATGTCTCACGAACTTTAAGCAGCTCGTTCACAGATGATGATGATTAAGAATTTGATTTAAAACTTTCTGTGTGCATTTCCTCTATCAATACCTACCTACCCAATGTAACATTCCGTGATTGTTAAAAAGAAGGATTTTTTCTCCCTGGCATTGCGAACGGCCCGGTGTAAAAGCTATTGAATGTGTAGATTATGACCACTTGTTACGATTTTTTTTTCAGATCCAGGTAATCAGTCATTGACCAAATGTTCCTGCAAAGTCAATCAAAGACACAATGAATATGAAAGACGTATGCACAATAGTGTTGTTGTTTCTTGTTTGTTATTAAGCACGGCTGCCGTGGACCATTGGTAACATACCTGCCTGCGGATTCAAAGTGTAACTAACTCGACCCGACCATGGATCGAACCTGGTCCGTCGGTGTGCAAGTCCAATGCTCTAACCACTGAGCCAAAGAGTCTAACCACTGAGCCAAAGAGTCGGGTCGAGTTTGTTACATTGGTGGCAGCGGTGGGATAATGTCAACTGCCAGACCGTTGTTGCCTTACCCATGTGTTTCCCAGGCCAAGTCCCGGGTCGAGACTTCTCGGAGGGGAAAGTAATGTGAGGATGCGTCGTCACAGGTATAAAGACAGTCTCTGACAACTGAGTCAGTGGTCGACCCTTTGGTTAGTGGTGTGTTACAAAAGGTTGTAGGGGCAAGGATTATTAATTACCTCTCCAAACCCAGAAACAATTGAGAGGAAGTAGTGTAAGTTGTTGCAACTTGTTTACCAATCGACATACAATAATTAAGTTAAATTAAGCATAAAGATATTATTAAAATGTGTCAATTAATATTGAAAATGTACACAAAAGTGCCCGTACCCATCCTAAACTAAAAGTTGCGCCTATTTTTTTTTTTATTTTTTTTTGCTGGGGATGGCCCAGTGTGAAGACTGCTTCCAGGTCTACAATGGGACATTCAGGGTTTATGTTCCCAATATCAGCATAATCCATATATTCCCTTCTACAGTTTTGACAAAATATGTTAATAGTGTACAAATGACACTTTTGGGTCAGAAAATTAGATATTTTATGCCAGTTTCACAGTTAGTGAATGAAAGTGCATGAGAAACATATATTTCATACTTCTATGAAGAAAATCCAGGGGTCATCAATATTCATTAACCTGCCTTTGCTAACGCATGCAGGTATAATATATATGTGCACTTATGCAAAAGTGATAGACTGATTAGATCTTTATTCCTTCTTTATTGCATGCCTACGTCCCCGCGATAATAGGAAATATGTAAAAAAAATAATGCTATTTTAAGATGTTGTTTTGATAAATCTTGGACAAATGATTTTAGGTATCCATTGACAATTGTTTATTTACGGCTACCTTAATAGCATTCAATATTAATATGATCGGCCTAGCTTCAGTCTGCACGTAGCTTTTGTACCCGCCTGTAATCGTTTGTTGACGTCATCAGCGAGAGGTTGAATCGGACAGTTCTAACACTATCCTCTAGATACCCGCACCGGAGAAATTTATGCAGATCGGATCATAACAAACAATACTTTTTAGCAATCTATTTGGATATCACAGGATTTTCATAACGTTTTAAAAGGTATGTGAATTTTAGATCAATAAGTTTTGAAGCAATGATCAGCCAAAAGGAAGAAATAACACATCGCTCTGCAAACATTGGTGGGTGGGGTGGTCGGTAAATTTCAGGCATGTCATAATATAATATAATGTTATTGTATTAATACCTTCGATGTGAGAAGATTCTTATTCTTCATGGTGAAAATATTTGTAAACGTGAAGTTCCATCTCATTACGTGATACCGATGATTGGGAGGTCAGATTTGCGTCTGATTATCAGAGGAAAATAAAATTTGACAGACTTGTTATGGTTGACCAAAGATCAAAACATAAATGTCCTCTATATGTGTATAGATCTTTAGTTTGACACATTTCAATATATTATATACAATTTTATTAATTTTGGGAGCAGTTTTCGTCTAATTATTAAAAGTCAAACATTACATACCATATTCAGGTTTTTTTTTCCTTCCTGGGGGAAGCCACCTGCCGCCCTTCCAAAGGGGAATTTTCACGCGATTTTAGAATTTTAGGGGAAAAAAAGGAGTTGATGTTCATGCAAACTGTACTAACTAAATACAGGTATCTACCATGGATGAACTTTGTTTGATCGTATAAGGAAAAAAAGGTTAAATATTGTATAACATTACAAGGACCAATGGTGAATAGATATTGGTTGAAAAGTAAACAACAGTTACAGATTTGACATCTTCATTGTCATTTCAGAAAACTTAATTGTCTTTATATACTGGTTTAATATATGCATTTGCTATACTTGAACTGTCAAAGACATATTCAATTTGTGCATAATATTTAAATATATATAAAAAAAAAATACATGGAAATAAAAAAATTAAAAATTTAATTGACATTTAGTTTTATAAATAAATTCTAAAAAATATTTCATTCAATTGTCAAATAAAATAGTTCATTCAAATTTATATGAGAATAGGTATTATATTAATATTTTGATACATCAGTTACCAAACATAAAAGAAAAAAAAATAGGTGTTCATGTTAAAAAAAAAATATATATTTTCCAATAAAATCATAAATCATAACCTGACTAAAAACATTATATGGAAATATCAAGTGAAATTAAAAAAAAAAAAAGAAAAGAAAAAAATTGGGTACGTTATATATTGGGTACGTTTAAGTTTGGATACGTTTTGACTCGCTCCATTAGCGATTAGTGTCGAGTCATTTATATACATTGGTACATCTATGCTATTTACCAGTTGGAATCTAGCTAGGTAAATCAATTAATCAATTTAAATCTTTTAAAAGAAACGGTAGTGATGAAACTTTGCTGATGTTTTTCGCAAATGGCCGCATTGTGGTGATTGCGCAATTTCATAGCAATTCCAAATGCAGGTATAAATAAAAGTCGGTAGAGAGTGTGACAAATATAAACAAGTTATAAGCTGGCAATACCATCCGGGTATTCCACATCTTTGCTTAGAAGGCTTAGAATGCTTGTTGATTTGATAATCCCACAGCAGGTGCTGGTTACGTAAAGTAGTATACAGTGTAGAGCGACCTGTATTTTTGTGCATTACGGAACTTTAAATAACCGCGGTACTAATTTACTGATTTCTTCTTCGTATGCGCCAAACACATTCGCCAATTTGAAGCGAATTTTTGGTTAAATCGTCGAAAAAATCGAACTTTCTTGGGTGGGAAAAAAAACTCAAAAGGGAATTTAGGCTTAGTTTGGGGGAAAAAATGTCTTATTTTGCCGAGGGGAAGCCGCCGTCGCCGTTAAACGGCGGCTCATAAAGAAGGAAAAAAAACCCTGATATTATCTTGATGTATAATTACTACTGTCAGGTGTCAGTATTCCAGTGGAGTCTCATTTCCAGTGATTGTGTGTGTGTGTGTTTTTTTTTTTTTAAGACAAGTCATAATAGAGAATGGATCACAGAAAACGGTGGTCTAAAAATGACTGCTTAAAATGACCACAAAAAACTTAAATGGTCAGTGGGTTCTCGCTATGTAGGGTCAGGTTGCCAGAAACACAGATTTTTTTAAGCCTTATAGAAGTATGGGTAGGATATTTAATACTGTTTTCAGTATTTTATATTGATGGGAGTGATAACAAAGTGATAAATAAGATATTTAATTCTGAAGATTATCGGTAATGTATTCCATTGTTATGAAAGACATAGCGCAACAGCAACAAAGGACTGTCCCCGATGGCTGAGTGGTTAGAACGTCCACTTTGGAGCGGGAGATCATGGATTCAATCCCTGGCTTCAGCATACCAAATTCATAAATAATGGTACTGCTTGGTGCTCAGCATATAAGGGTAGTTGCAGGACTGGATGGCCTGGTATCAGGATAATGTGACTGGATGTGGTATCATGCCACATGTCTACGGTGTGATACTGTAGTGTGGCAGCCCTATATCTGTCTCAAGTAGATATTGTCTCCAAATGACTGAAATACTGTTGGTAGGACATTAAACCCAACAAACAAACAAGCAAACAGAAAGGCTTTATTGCCTAATTAAGTATTACTTAGATTATCTTTCAATAGGAAATGAATATCTTTAAACATAATGCAATGATTTATTAAATGTTACCCTCTCATGTTTGCATTGGTAACCTAGCATATGAAATAATTGTCTTAAAATACAGTTATGGTTTTCAGAAATCAGTCACACAATTACGAAAGCAAGACAATTTAAAATCTAATAGGAGTGGCATATCAAGCTGTTAGCAGTAATAGTATAAGTAGCACTATGTATTAACCAGTGCATAAGTAATGTTATACAAAACTTACGGAATTAATACTATCTCTATTTCACTACATTCTGCTGATCAGTAAGAAAATAACTAGGTATATGTCCATTTTTAACCCTTTCCCTCATAGAGGACACCATGAAAAGACCTATGTGAACAGCATAAAACCAGATCAGCCTGCGAGTTACTCGCAGGCTGATCAGGTTTTATGCTGTTCGCTGCTCCTCAGTGGTCTGGAAATGAGGATTTTGTAATTAAATTTGGTAAGGTTTAACTGTGGTTTTCTGCAGATCAGGCTTTATGTGATACCTATTGAGGGCGTCAAAATGAGTCTATATGAGGGAAAGGGTTATGTTCAGTCTTTTTTTGTCCACCTGTCATACTAGTATAAGTAGTGACCAAATCTGCTTGGAAAAGAAATATCAATTATATAATAATCAAGAATAACTTTAAATACATGCATGTCATTACATTTATTAGTAATTAAATAACCAGGACATTTATTAAAACTTAAATAAACAGGAGCATAATTTCAGGGTTCATGAATCCCAACTATAGGTTAAAGGGTGGGTGGGTAGGGGGAGAATTATTCATTTTGAAGGCTGTCAACTTTAAATGTGGTGGAATCCATGATTGTTTGCCTACTTTTTCTTCCTTTTATTCAGAGACCATGTTGTAGTTGAATGTCACATGTTAACAAAATCACATCAGAATGACCAAAAAAAAAGAGGAAATATCACATGGCAAGGAAACAATTATTCTCTTTGGGAACCACAGGTACTCACATTCCTCATCACCATATAGTTATATGACAGGAAGATCATTCACTTACATGAAAAGAAACACACATCTTCTAAGATAATATGTAGGTGGCAGTTTAATGGTGAATCACAAAGAAAATTTGACTTTTTTCTAATACCATTCCTATTTTGTCCATTTTCATATGGGTAACCAAAATCATACTTTTTTGTGTGAAATTGGAATATGATTTCACCACTATGACTAGACATATATGATGATATTCCTATACTTTGGTATTAGTAGTACAGCCATGGTTATTTCATTTTAGTTCTGTCCTTCACGAATATTTATGAACTGATGCTTGTTTGTAATGCATATTACAAAGAGGAAGCGATCTTGGCTGAATAATTAGAGACTGGCAATAGACCATAAATTTTACCCGTTGAATTCATAATAAAACATGACTGTTCCTGCTCCTGAAATACTAGAGGTGCACGGTACAGGTATACAGGTAAACCGCAGTCCAAATCAGCTTGTGGTACAAGGACGAATAATACTGGTACTTCGGTGGTTTCCATATAATGGAAATTGTCTTATAATGGCTGGACAATGTAAACAAAGAGTATAAAGACTGAGAAGGCTCCTTTGTTTGTACAGCCATTATACGACAAAATGAATATGTATAAATTTTCAATAATTTTGTTGTTACTGATAATTTTATTGTTTAGCAACATCAAAAACCTGTGTAGATATGATATTAATGTATCAATTTCCATTAAATACTAGAAAATATAATTTCATTTGAAAATATTTGCTTGTTGCCAATAATGATCTTGACTTCTCTTCATTTGTAAAATTTAAATACATAAACAGTCTTCAGCACAAATACCAGAATATTTTGTGTGGTATATTGTGGTATGTACTGCGGTATTTACCTTAAAACCATGGTATACCATGATACAGTCCAACCCATGGTTACCAGCTCTACGAAATATATATAATATTAAAGCCAAATAACTGAATATAGCATTTGAAGATGGAAAATAATGTTGCATCTAAAATGATTGCTGCTGATGTATAAGATTAGGAACAGGAGGTCAACGTTTTCTGAGTCATGCTGCTATTATCAAGTTTCTCTATGCATTAGTAACTTAATACACCCAAAATAAGAGTGACAGTGTCAATCCTGTTTAAATGAGAAGGAGATGTTAGATTGTAAGGATAAGTCAAAAGTTGTTGCTTTTTCCTACACAAAGTGTTACTTTTTAGCTCACCTAAGCAAAGCTCTGGGTGAGCTATTGTGATCCCTTGAGTGTCCGTCGTGCGGCGTCAACAATTTTTAGTGTTTACACTCTAGCATCTTCATCTTTTGAGAAATCATCTTCAAACTTTATGGCAATGCTTATAACCGTAATGTCTCGATTGAGTTTGATTATGGCTGAGATCGGTTGATTAGGTCAGGATTTAAGCCTCTTTTTATATAAAAAAAATGCAAAATTTCACTTTGATTACACTCTAGCATCTTCATTTTTTTAGCAATCTTTTTAAAACTTTAAGACAATGTTTTTGCCCATAATCTTGCAATTGGGTTCAATTATAACTGATATTGACTAGTTAATTTAGGAGTTATACCCTTTTCACCATAAAAAAAGCCAACTTTCACTTTTACACTCTTGCAGCTTTATTTCTTAAGCAATCATCTTTCTCAGGTGAGGGATCAAGGGCCATCTTGTTTTAATTTGATAATTCATTGGATATAGACTTCTTTAAAGATGATAAGAATCCCTGCATCTGACAAGCATTTTAATGGATTCCATTAAAGGAGATGTGGAGATTAAGATTTGTTAATATTTTTTAATTTGAGGCCTTCCTCAGTTGAGGAGTGTTAATAGTATGTTTATAGTGTCCAGTGTCTTATATTATGAAAAAGAAATGGTACATGTGCCTGTGTAACTACCTTGTATAATTCTTTTATCCCTACCTCAGAAAGTAAAGTGTTTGCTATATAGGACTATTCTGTCCCATTCTACAAAATGTTCAGTATCTATTCATATGGTGGGGTCAGTGTAGCAGGGTTTTTCACCACTGTCAATGATAGATTGTTTTTTCTGACAGAATTTTTTTTATTTTATTTTTTTTGTAACTTATTGGGGCTAAAGAAGAAATGATGTTTTTAAAAAAAAACAAAATTTTATATTATTACTCTTTTTTTTTCTTCAAAACTTATATGCCAAGAAGTTGGTTCTCATCTCATCATTTCACTTCTTCAGTTTAGTTATCATAATATTTTGGCTGTTTCATAATATTCAATGAAGTGATTTTGAACAAAATCAGGGAAAAAGACAAATGAAATTGTGAATTGATTTCAGCTGTGAGTTTAGAAGTAGCAGTAAACTTAGATTCATACATATGGAGAAGGATGCTAGGTAGGTGGAGCTAGCAGAGAATCTAAAATACAAACATTTATTAAATTTCTTAGAATTAATTTTGAACAAACATTTGCGGTAGTGTTGATAATTACGCAAGTTTTGTTTATAACCAAAAAACTGTTGAAGGTGTTCCGACAATGTGAATATCCTGGTGTGTTAGGATTAGGACAGGAAGTATTGTGGCAGGGCTTGATTGGAGGGACTGTATGGTGATGATTAGGTGGTCTGGTCTCTGTCACTGACTCATCCAATATCAGGCCAGTTCCTGGCTGTCATTTACAGGGCTGGTTACAGTCTGAATTATGAAGCTTTTTGTTCATCTTATGCTCCTGGGATATATGGGATAACCAAATGTATTGTTGATTGGGCTGTCTGGCTTACAGGTTCGGTCTAGAAATGGATTGATGTCTTACCTAAGTTACCTATAACTGTCAACACATAATCACTGGGTAACAAGCACAGAGAAACTGTCTCTTGTTGCAGATGGTTTCACAAATAGGTTTCACCATTAGACAACTTCTTGATATTATGGTTGTTAACCCTTTCCCTCATATAGACTCATTTTGATGCACTCAGTAGGAACCACATAAAGCCTGATCTGCAGAAAACCACAGTTAAACCTTACCAAATTTAATTACAAAATCCTCATTTCCAGACCACTGAGGAGCAGCGAACAGCATAAAACCTGATCAGCCTGCGAGTTACTCGCAGGCTGATCTGGTTTTATGTTGTTCGCATAGGTCTTTTCATGGTGTTCTCTATGAGGGAAAGGGTTAATGTTTAGATGATAAAGCAGACATAGATTATGATTGGGAAAGGTCCATGTTTCACTAGTTTAGGAAAAATAACAGTAAATGTTGTATTTAAAAAGTTTCATAGATTTTAATGAAATGAAAATATTTTAGTCATCCAGATATAACAAAGTATGATCATTTTCTTAGGGACAGTCACATTTTTTTGTTCTTTTCCATCCTAATTTATATCAAAGCGCTCAATGCGCTGCGAGACGACTGTGGGGTTAACATGAAATGACTATATTTCTAATCCAGCATTTCAGTAGTGATTGAAGCAATAGAGGCAAAGGTCATATGATGCCAAAAACTCCACATGCTTTCCTGTATCTATAGTTGCTACTGAGACAGTTGAACTCGCTCTCTGTTTCCAAAAATCCGTAGTAAGGTTCATTCATAAGTTGCATACCTAAGTAGGTCATTCCCTTTCTTCCTTTCTTCAGTATAAGGGAAGCTGATGTATACATTCTATCTGTTGTTGAGTACCATATGTGTAGAAATTGACAAGGTATTTGATTATTTAAGATTTGTATGTTTGCCTTTCTATTTCAAAGTAAAGTTATGCTCTGGGAGGAGCCTAACTTGCCATCATGCAAAATACCTGTGAACTACTTTAGCTAAATTACATACATTGGAGTTTGTAATGTTAAGTGCTGCTTTTTAGCTCACCTGAGCACGTGTGCTCAGGATGAGCTTTTAGGATCGATGAATGTCCGTCGTCCGTCGTCCACAATTTGTTCATTTGCACTCTAGCATCTTCATTTTGTGAGCAATTATCTTCAAACTTTAAAACAATGTTTATAACTATAAAATCTCGGCCAAGTTCGATTATGGCTGATATCGGAACATTAGGTCAGGAGTTATGCCCCTTTTAAAATTCAAAAAAGCCAGATTTCACATTGTTTGCACTCTAGCATCTTCATTTCCTGAGCAATTATCTTCAAACTTTATATTAATGTTTATAACCATAAAATCTCGGTCAAGTTCGATTATGGCTGATATCATACCTTTTGGTCAGGAGTTATGCCCCTTTTAAAATTCAAAAAAGCCAGATTTCACATTGTTTGCACTCTAGCAGCTTCATTTCTTTAGCAATTGCATTCAAACTTAATGACATTGTTTATAACCAAAAAATCTCAGCCAAGTTCGATTTTGGCTGATATCGGACCATTAGGGCAGGAGTTACACCCCTTATATTATTTAAAAAAGTCAGATTGCACTTTGTTTGCACTCTAGCATCTTTATTTTTTAGGTCATTGTCTTTAAACTTTATAACAATGTTTATAACCATCAAATTTTGGCTAAGTTGGATTATGGCTGAAATTGGACCCTTAGGTCAGGAGTTACGCCCCTTTTAAAATTGAAAAAAGCCAGATTTCGCTTTGTTTGCCCTCTAGGTCACCAGGTCAAATCTTAGAAAAACCTTGTGAACACTCTAGAGGCCACAGTTTTGGCCCAATCTTCATGAAACTTGGTCAGGATGTTTGTCTACATGATATCTCTTAAAAATAGGTCACCAGGTCAAATCTTAGAAAAACCTTGTGAAAACTCTAGAGGCCACAGTTTTGGCCCAGTCGTCATGAAACTTGGTCAGGATGTTTGTCTATATGATATCTCGGATGGGTTTGAAAATAGGTCATGTGGGGTCAAAATCTAGGTCACCAGGTCAGATCTTAGAAAATCCTTGTGAACACACTAGAGGCCACAGTTTTAGCCCAATCTTCATGAAACTTGGTCAGGATGTTTGTCTACATGATATCTCGGATGTGTTTGAAAATGGGTCATGTGGGGTCAAGAACTAGGTCACCAGGTCAGATCTTAATAAAACCTTGTGAACACTCTACAGGCCACAGTTTTAACCCAATCTTCATGAAACTTGGTCAGGATGTTTGTCTACATGATATCTCGGATGAGTTCGAAATTGGGTCATGTTGGGTCAAAAACTAGGTCACCAGGTAAATTCAGGTAGGATCAAAAATGTAGGCCACTTAGTCAAATGTTAGAAAAACACTTTAGATGCCAGATTTTTTGTCATTTTGCCTAACACAGCCATCTTAATCAGGTGAGCGACACAGGGCCATCTTGGCCCTCTTGTTTCTTTTTATGGGAGTATATCTTCATGTATGTAAAATGGGTTGCTGTTCTGATTAATAAATGTCATGGATATTTGTTCACACTTAAAATGGATGTTTCCAGTGCAAAATAATGGTAAAAGAAAACATTTTAACAAACAAAAACAGTTATTACATTAAAAGCGGTTATGGTTAACTGTGTAAAATATTCTACTTGTATTCATTAGTGCAGAATTGAATTGCATGGATATGCAATAAGAGCAGAGAGGTACAGATAAATATGCAGTGGAAAATATGCAAATCAGCAAGGTCAGCAAGGCCTGTTCTTGATTTCCATCTGCTTAAGACGGTGGGCTGCCATCTTAACATAACAGATCTATAACAATAATCTGAAATGTTCATCAAAATGTGTAATTTTGTCCTCTCTGGATCCAAATCATTGGGATGTACAGTAAGAAAATTGAGTTGATGCACAGACTAACAGGGTTTTGTTGTTGTTGTTGTTGTTTTCAATGAGGGCATTAGACAGAGTTTTGTCCCTCTATATGTAGATGTAAGAAAATAAATTATGACAAACAGACATATTTTGGGGTCATTTTTACATGTACTATAACTTGAAGGTCAAATGGACTCCTTTATGCATTACTGAAAACACTCAGAACCAAGAGAGAGATTTTAAAACACATATAATTCTTGATAAAAAAAACAACAAAAAAAAACACCTGTTATTTTATGTACTAGTTTTCAGTCAGTGAAAGAAAAAGAGAGAGAGAAAAAAGGTAAATGGTAAACTTGAAAATAAATAGAAGGATGGGCCTGGTTCGTAACAGATGGGGAACTTTTGTAAGAAGCTCCACCAGACATTATGATAATTGAAATTTGTGTTTTAATGGTTGTGCCAGGTTTGTAGGTTAACCAGCTTCAGAATTGGGTCAAGAAGGTTTTCTAACAGATTGTGAGGTTGTGATATCTTTATCTTTAAGAGCTTAATATTAAGCTTATATTGGCAGGCCTTTATTTCAGATGATTTGGAAGATGTAATCATTGCCATCTATTTGGGGGGAAAAAGTGCCATAGCAACACTTTATATGGATTTCAATGTCTTTTTATGCCTGAGCACCAAATGTCAGTACATCACTACATGATATAGATGGTATATCCATGTCTGTCATTCCAAAATGCAATAGTTTTCTACGTGCTTGGGGATACTGGACTGAATTTTAATGAGATTGCGCTTGCATTTCTCCCACTATCGCCCATTTTTGACAAAGTTGTGGCTCTTAATATAAATGAGAGTATTCTTCTATAAATCTATTACAGATAGGGCGTTTGTGTTATACTGACACATCTAGTTGTTACTAGTTAACCTCTTAAAACTGCATGAAGCAGTCCATGGATCCAGAACTGCCCCCAAGATCTAGATGAACCCCTTTTGACAGTGACACTGACAGGTATCAGTCCCCTGTACACCTTGCTTTTGAGTAGCGTTGGATCAATACTGGATGAGATGCTTGTTGAAAATATGAACCAGGTGCCTGGGTCCTTTGTCTTTGCTAAGGTGTGACTTTATAAACAAACCTCCAAGGTAACACGGAATTAATGAGATATTGATCTCATAGTACAGAACTCCATCAGTTAGTGTTTCTTCTTGCGTTTTGGTCTCTTTAGAAATGTTGCCTGGCCATCACATCCAAAAAGGGGTGAATTTTGTCTTAAACGATGAATTTCAAATTTTTTTTATTCAGTTCAACATTTAATAAAGAAATAAAGAAGACAATTAAAAATCAGTTGCCATTAACATATTATAAACACAATTAATGAAAAGGTAAGTTTTATTTTTGGAATTTTTCTTTTCTTAAATTGAACTATTGATAACAGAGGATACTTTCAAAACCACTCAGAAATGAGATACATACTATGTTTGAATGTTACCAGGACGATGGAGAGGTTTCAGTTGTTTTCTTGTAGTAAATAGTATATTTTTTTGTTGTTGGGGGGTGGGAAGGATTTATTGCAAACCACATACCATTAGGATCAGTTTTCTGTCCATGGAGCAAAATGTCGGTGTAGCTGTGCAAAAGTGATGCAGAAGGAGCACAGAGCTGGCGGGGGTTTGTACATGATCCTGTGTTTGGTGGGTCGCTGCCAAGCCGTGCATTCCATAGAGACAGACTGGCACACACTGCTGTGCAGGTTTGGGGAACATGGCATTCTTCCTGATAAGTTGTGTCAGCAACTTGCTCACTGACTCGGGGGTAAATTGCTATGAAAATTGGGACATGAGGATGTACATGCCAGGGTAGCATTTAATTCGAGATTTTACCTCTTTGTTACCTTGTTTGACTTTGATATACCAGTGACATGATTCTTTTAAGGTAAAAAAAAACAACCTCTGTAGGAAATTGTACACTTGTATTTCAGTTTCACAAAAAATTAATTAGAAGGAAGATCATGATTTTATGAAAACCTATGAAGATATTTAACATTGAGACTTCCAATCTATGTGTAATTTTATACGTAATTTTTATAAAACTATGAACTATATGTTGCAGTATGATTTATAGGTGACAATTATGAATGAGGGTAGTATTGAATAAATTTGTAAAGTGTTCATAGGGCACCCCAAGACGGTTTGGTTTAGGTATGTCAGAAGATTAACCCTTTCCCTCATAGAGGACACCATGAAAAGACCTATGCGAACAGCATAAAACCAGATCAGCCTGCGAGTAACTCGCAGGCTGATCAGGTTTTATGCTGTTCGCTGCTCCTCAATGGTCTGGAAATGAGGACTTTATAATTAAATTTGGTAAGATTTAACTGTGGTTTTCTGCAGATCAGGCTTTATGTGGTACCTATTGAGTGCGTCAAAATGAGTCTATATGAGGGAAAGGGTTAAGTGACTGAAATTACAGGTCCATAAATGTAACCAGTGCAGTCAGTGACAGGGCTCAACTATGTAGAGATGATCAAAGTTGACCTTATAAACCATGAGTGGATGTTTTATGCTCTATATCCCACTATTTCAATTTGTATAAAATTTTATGCAATCAGTTTTGTCCGGTATTTAGGGAGCCTGTGTGATTGCTCATGTACATGTATAAAGATGCTGTCTGGGGGTTTGGAAAGTGAGATTGTAGTCAGAATGCAAGACACTAAATTTTACAGCAGTTACTTTTGTTTTTGTTTATCAAAATGAATGCTGTAATTCTAAAATTAAGAAGTCTTTTATGATATGCTTCCTTCAGAAACTACATCAATTGTTTTAAGATGAGTCCTGGGTCGTACCAGTACAGTGCAGATCTATAACTGCATTACCGTGGATGCCATATCTATGTAAGAGGTGCAGTAAAATGCAGTGTCTAGGTAACTGCACCCAAATGCAGTGAACATGTGTAATGGATTTTTCACTGTACAATTATTGAAAGACACTAACTCCCACTGGGGTTTGTACTAATCTTTGGGTACACTATAATTGAACTTCAGTGCCTAATTTTGGTTTCAGTTTTCCATTCAAAAGGCTTTGATGTCTCAATTTGAATGGTCAAGTTCAAGCATGTCTATTTTAATGGAAGGAACATGTCTGCTAGTCCTCCTGTTTGGAGAACCAGTCTGTATAAATGTACCATTACATCAGCATACAAAAAGTATATCAGTCTGCCTAAAGTCTGCTCTCCACTAGGGAGGAGAAAATGACTTTCTAATGCAAGACAAATGTAAACTTATCCACATGCAGGCAGCAGAATGTGCACAGTGGAGTGGAAAAGTACTGTGGATTGTTCCCGCTTGTCTGTTTTGTTTCAAACAGGGAAAACTATTGAGCTGTTAAATGAGGATATTCTAAGTGTGAAATGTTGTTGGGAACTTACAACAGGAATTTGTCTGCATAAGAAAGGATAGGGAATTAACACTTGCAGTTCTTTTAATTAGGATTCTGTGAGTAAAATAACAGCTAATTAATATAGCAGGTGTAAGATTGATTGAAATTTGTTTGACAATGTGAGGCGAATACAGTTGTTTGCTGCGAAATCATTTCCAAACACAATTAAAAGGATTTTTTCCAGTATACCCTTGGGTATAGAAATATGAAAGACACACATTTTGAAAAAAACAATAGTATTAAAGTGTAATGTTAAATAATGTCCAGGAAATAGAAAATATGTACATTTACTCCTCTGAATCTCTTTTAGTTTTCAGACTGTGTGGTTTGACCTTACATTATTTTGGTCTAAGTGAAAAATGAAGATTTATCATTGTCACCCTTGTCAGAGTTACATGAAGGCTTATCAAGGTCAGTACATTAGCAAATCCTGTCCACTTTTGAAATCACTCAGTGGCTCTAAAAAACTGCGCAGACAATATTGCTAATTTTGTTTAATTTGTGATTTTTTAGCTCACCTGAGCCAGAGGCTCAAGGTGAGCTATTGTGACCGGTCTTCGTCCGTCGTCCGTCCGTCCGTCGTCCGTCCGTCGTCCGTCCGTCCGTCGTCCGTCCGTCGTCCGTCAACATTTTGCTTCAAACGACATCTCCTCCTTAACCGCTTGGTCAATTTTGATAAAACTTCACAGGAATGTTCATTATGGGGCCCTTATCCGAAGTTGTTAAAATTATTTTGATTGGTCAAAAATCTAGGTCACAGGAGCTAAAAATAGATTTTAAAAATGAAAATTTTAAAAATCTTCTTCTCCGAAACCACAAGGCCTAGCCTTTTGATTTTTGGTATGTAGCATGATCTTATGACTCTCTACCAAGATTGTTCAAATTATGGCCCTGGGGTCAAAATTGACCCCGCCCCAGGGGTCACTTGATTTAACATAGGCTAATATAGGAAAAACTTGAAAAAATCTTCTTCTCCGAAACCACAAGGCCTAGCCTTTTGATTTTTGGTATGTAGCATGATCTTATGACTCTCTACCAAGATTGTTCAAATTATGACCCTGGGGTCAAAATTGGCCCCGCCCCCAGGTGTCACTTGATTTAACATAGGCTACTATAGGAAAAAACCTTGAAAAATCTTCTTCTCAGAAACCACAAGGCATAGAGTTAAGATATTTGGTGTGTAGCATTGTCTGGTGGATCTCTACCAAGTTTGTTCAAATCATGACCCTGGGGTCAAATTTGGCCCTGCCCCAGGGGTCACTTGATTTAACATAAGCTAAATATAGGAAATACTTGAAAAAATCTTCTTCTCAGAAACCACAAGGCCTGGAGTTTAGATATTTGGTATGTAGCATGATCTTATGACTCTCTACCAAGATTGTTCAAATTATGACCCTGGGGTCAAAATTGGCCCCACCCCCAGGGGTCACTTGATTTAACATAGGCTAATATAGGAAAAACTTGAAAAATCTTCTTCTCAGAAACCACAAGGCCTAGGGTTTAGATATTTGGTATGTAACATGGGCTAATAGACCTCTACCCAGTTTGTTCAAATCATGACCCTGGGGTCAAAATTGGCTCTGCCCCAGGGGTCACTTGATTTTACATAGCCTAATGATATCAGGTGAGCGATCCAGGGCCATCATGGCCCTCTTGTATGAATTGTACCATGGTGTTGGATGTTGTATCTGAGCTGTGCAGGTTATGTTTGTCCAAATTGCCTGCATACACTTATCATCATTTATCATATTCAACAGTTTAATGGGTCTGGAACCTCCCCTTACTTCCATCTCCACCGAGGGAAGTCTATCCAACCAGCTGGTAAACTGTAAGGTCAGACCTCATACCTCAAGTGTCCGATAACCTTTGGCCTGGGGCTGATACGAACAGACGCCTATATAGGCAATATCTGGCAGCTTTAGATACAGAGGAGAGGAATGTGTCCATTGATGGATATGTGACTTCAGTCAATGGCAAACATTCTGAGAATGTTTTATCTGGATTGAAATGTATGCACAGAGTTCAGCTAGTTAAAAATGTGTTGTTAATGAAAACAGCATTGGTTTGGGGATCTTTACTTTTTGACTTATTTATGTTTTGTAGATTTGGAAACAAGTTCCTATAACTTACATTAACCTGGCTTGACAATTCCTGGGATGGACTTGTACTTTGACCTACTGACCTGTTACAGTTATACCTACCCACATGTTAACTTACACACATACTGTAAAAAAAAAAATTAACAAATCTCTAAGCATTAAGATAAACATCTGTTTTGTGAAAAAAAATGCTACAAGCTGGATTTTATTAAATTAAAGATTTTGATAATATAGATGATAGCAACAAGTCAGACTTTATAAAATCATGAATTTTAATAGCATTTGTAAGAAGCCCAACTATTTGAAATTGCAAATTTCAGGGAGTCAGAAAGCATTTTACTGGTCTTGGATTTGTTGGCTATGTACATGAACTGATCTTCAAAATTTGTAATGATAATAAAGAAACTAAAGACCTGAGAAACCTATTTTAAGTCTTGCTTTTTTCATTAATTTTATATATTGCTAAACCTTGAAGAAAAAAAAATGCACTCTTTTGGAATAATGTTTTTACCTCTTCCACTTTTAAAACATGCCAGTGTTTTGTTACAAAGACGGCTTGTTTTCTTCCTTAAAGCCAGACAAAAATGTATTCTGATTATGGGAAGCTTAAAACATTTAAAAGATTTTAGTGATTCTAAGTAGCTTTCTGAGGGAAAATTGAAAGATTTATTAGATAATGGCTATCTTATTCTGCAGGGACAGGATGCTACTTAGTCTGTGGGAGTATTCCTTATATGACAATTAAGTACTTCAGCGCAAATTTCCTTGTTTTCTCTTTGAATAAGTTTAAACTTATTTACTTTCAGTCAGTTTAGAGACAAGTTCTTATAACTTACACTCATCCCTCTTGATGGTTCCTGGGTTGGACCAGTACTTTGTGCCTGGGGAGGTCCCCACACGTAGGTTCAAACCGAAAACTTCTGGATCTGCAATCGGGATTGTTACTACTGGACCATGGTGCCCTAATCTCTTCAAAAGATTTTTCTTCAAGAAAAGTTTTGCTAAATAATTCTTTACTTTTGAGTGTGCATTCAATGTTATTATGTTCTGAGACTTGTTATTATGCCCACTTCGAGAAGAGGGGGCATATTGTTTTGCAAATGTCTGTCGGTCAGTAGGTTGGTTGGTTGGTTGGTCTGTCCGTTAGTAGACCACTTTGTTTTAATAGCATAAATACGTTACCTGTTATTACTTCAGGTATGTGTCTATTTGTGCACAGCTTCCAAAACAGAGTCCGCAAAATAAACCATTCCCTAAACCCCCTAGTTACCGGAAGTGTAACCCCCGTTCCCCAATTGTGTTTTGGAAGCCATCGAGTTTCAGTGGGTAACCTAGCGTGTCCCTTTCTTGATAGCTTCTGTGCGCTACAGCTCTCCTTTTCTTATCTTTTCATAGCCTCGGCTGTGTTGTTTATATTGTTTTGGATCAATTACAGCAGAACACTTGCTCCCACATTCCTCAAACTTCAAAGGATGATTGGTAATGACAAGCAGATGACCCCTATAGATTTTGGGGTTACTTGGTCAAAGGTCAACGTCACAGTGACCTTGAAAGTGAAAATCGTTTCTGATCAATAACTGGAGCATTCCTCAAACTTCATAGGGTGATTGGTCATGACTACTAGTCTAGAAGATGACCCCTATTGATTTTGGGGTCACTTTGTCAAAGGTCAAGGTCATAGTGACCTGGAATGTGAAATTGTTTCCGATCAAAAACTGGAGAACGCTTGGGCCAACATTCTTCAAATTTCAAAGAGTGATTGTTCATGACTAGTAGATGACCCCAACAATTGCTTTTGGGGGTCACTTGGTCAAAGGTCAAGGTCACAGTGACCTTCAATGTGAAATTGTTTCCAATCAATAACCAATTGGGAATACCCGGGGGGAATTTCATATGTTTCACTTTGGGAAAGTCTAAAAGCAACATCTGCCTTACTATGTGTATTCTCCAAAGTAATACGTACACTTTTGAAAAGTCTGAAAACATCTGCCTTACTACATGTATATGTAATCTCCAAAGCGATACACTTTTGAAAAGTCTAAAACCAACATCTGCCTTACTATGTGTACTCTCCAAAGTGATAAAAACAATTTCAGTATAAAATGTGACATGCTGATAAGTCCAATTTTTCACAAGATAGGCATTGAAACGTCTGTCAGTGAGGCTAGTTTTCACACTTATCTATCAATCATTCCAGAGGAATTTCTAGGAGATGCTGATTTAAGAGAACATTTTCCCCAATTACTCAAACATTCCACATTGCCATGCTTATGGGCAACATGTTACAGCTGTATCCTAGTTCTGGAATTCCTAGCACGGCTGGATGATGGGGTATTATATAATGTTTGTAAACAAAGGGGACAGGTCTTAGAACTTTCCCAGGGTGCTTTGTCCCATGTTTACCATGCATGTGGCAGTCAGTGGAATTTTGAATAAAGGTGGTGCAACTTCCTATTTTTATTTAGATCAATTTATATTGCATTTAACCATATCAAACCATGAGAGACACATTTAGTTCAATACATAATTCTGTAATAACAGTTAATTAATGCAGGTCTGCTTCACCTCTGGTTCATCTAGTAACAGTAGATAACTTAAATTGAGACAACTAACTTACCATATATGCCGAATAAAGTAAAAAAATCTTATTTTAGCAAGTAAGTACATTACGTTCATCTGAATCATTTAATATAGCTAGCATGAACTGCCGCCATTACATTTGAGATGACCTTTAATACAACCTTTTGATACCCTGGCCTGAGCAAAAGAAAAGTGCTGTAATTGTTATACACTGTAATGGTATTTAGAATGTAGGTTGAGAACTGTGGTTATCTATGTAGTTTTATTCATAATGTATATGTTAATTAGAAATATTGCTTGTTTTTTTTGTTAAATGAAGGAAGGGAATATGTTAACTTTCTTACTTTAGGCATGGTTTTTGGAATTTTTGTTTTATTAACATATCTTGTTTGCTTTTTTAATGCCACCTCTTTGAACAGGGTAACTTCCCGGAATGAGGGTGTAGATTTTTCCTCCATTTATCTATCTTCCATACTGTCACAAAATCTTGTGTTGTGCAAAATTATAGCAGTCACAGAGTCAGAAAACAAACAGGAAAAAAATCACCAGCATAGTAAGTTATACACCTGGGGTTTTGTTTTGAAATTTAGTTATGGCCCCAGAGTTTGTGAAAATGATGCAAAGAGGAGGCATAGATTTGTGTCTATCAGAATTAAATCCAGTTTGTTATGATTTTTTCCCCTACAACACAATTAAGTATGATTTTAACTACATAGAAAAAAAATGGGATAAAATCAAATCTGTTAGTTTGCTGTGTTTCTTTAATAAATAGTGAATCAAAGTTATCATGGGGAAGAAGTTTTTACCTTTGTTGATTATGTTTTTTTTTTTAAAATGACTGATAATTGAATGGGGGAAACATTTCTCTGCCAACAAACACAGAAGATAAAACAGGTTCTGTCAAGTCAGTAACCTGTACTGAGATGACATCTGACAGGTTACATGTTACTTTGTTGTTGAGCATGAACACTTGATATGTGAACAGTGATTCATCTGGCCGGATGAGAGACTCCTAATGCCAGATCATGCCTGGAATATCCGATCTAAGTCTGACACTTGTGTCCATTAGCTGTACTTTTTAGATAAAGGTTTGATTGATTCTTGGAGTCGTGGCATAAGTTGCTGTCATCTGATTGGCTGATAAATATCTTTGGGCATCAGGAGATGGGGGACAGTGGGTGTCAGTATTTGTGTCCCGGTTATTGACATTGTTACCTGGGTGACCAGGAGTTTTACCTGGGATCAGTATGGGATCTATTATTTGGTGATGAGTGCTTTTACATGAAGACAGGTCCGGGGATGGGGAGAGATAAGCCCATCAAATATACTTGTTCATGAATATTAATAAGGACTGACCGTTTGAGGTCTCCATTATGTATTCCAATCATATTTTTCTTTAATATATATCAATAATGCTTTGAAATTAAAACTGTATGGACAGAAGGGTTGTGACATCAAGTGGATTGAAGTAAAGAGTTTTTTTTATAGCTTTTATAGGTTATTTGTAGACTTCATTCTATTTTGCTTTCATTATGGTCAGTTCAGAAAATGTAAAATCTGTTTTTTATATATTCTCATTTTTTTTTCCTCAGTGATTATACCAAAGTCGTTAAAAAATTGTATTGGTATAGCTCCCTTGCTTGGCACTCAGCATATATAAGGTTAGTTCCAGGACTGATCTGTCCGGTGTCAAGATCATGTGACTGGGTGTGGTATCATGCCACATGTGTACAGTGTGATACTGCAATGTGGCAACAGTATATCTTGGATCTAGGCATTGTCTCCAAATGACTGAAATACTGTCGGTGGGATGTTAAATCCAATAAACAAACCAACAAACTATTTGAAGCAAATATAATAATTTGTAGGAATATACATGTGTTTTGAAAGATGAATGGACTTTAATTTATTCTGCATGTATTTTGGTGTTTATATATCATCAGTCAGTCTTAGAACATATTTGGTCAGTTTGTTGTGTTACTTGCTGTTACCAGAGATGACACACAGGGATAACTTCTCCATCATCTGTTTGTCTGTCAGACACACTTGGTCACTTGTTGTTTCCGTCATGCTTTTTTTCAGCCAGTGACACATGTGTTCCATGGAAGACTCCTTGTTTTATAAATTATCATTCATATAAATGTAATTTATTAATCATCCATTCAAATAGAAACCAACTTGAATAACACAATCTGACTACTAAGAAGACTCAAAAATACCAGTACCAAATAAAGTCTGTTAATTCAAGACAAATTTGTGGTAAATTAAGGGAGTGGACTACCTTTGTAAACATATTATTGGCTGAGAGTCTAAATGAAGAACTTCCTCAAGACTTATAAATGTATTCAAGTGTTACACGAAATGGTTTTTCTACGGGTCAGATATCTTGACCAAGAAGTTAGACAACTTCCTACATTGGACTTCTGGAGTATGAGAAGTTTGGAGGGAGGAAGAGATAGATACAGAATTGAGTTAGAAAGAGAGAGACAAAGTGGAGAATGAGTGTGGAGAGAAAGAGAGAATGAGGAGGAAGGAGAAATAGGGATGGGAAGGGAGGGAGAGTTGTTTCATCCTTGTCTGATGTATAATGGCGATGTTTGACTGGAAGTCTAGATGTTTTGTAAGCTGAGTCTCTGCAACAGCCTCCCTAACATATCATGGACGGGTGCTGCTGCCAACTGACAGACATCTCAAGTTCATCTGGTCACATGGGACTTGCAGTCTGTGACAGATCTCTGATGTGTGGTATTCCTTTCCGCAGCAGTGCCTATTCTGATAGTAACTGGAAATGTCTTTATTGTTTACAGCAGAAAATGATAACAGGAGTATGACAAATTTGTTTAGATATGCACATGTCATGAAACCTAGAAATATCACTTGATGGAGGATGATAGTATAGGGGTTGAACATCATATTAAAGTGTTCCTGGGTGAACCAATAATGATAACTTCTTACCTCAACAAACCTCTTTCCCCTCGGCCGAACAGTCAGAGCATCCACTCCTAAACCATGGGTTTGATCCCAAGCCATGACTTACCAAAGTTACTGATTATCTCCTTTGCTTGGTTTCCAGCATATGTTAGTAACTCAAGCACTGGTTGGCCTGGTGTCAGAATAATGTGGCTGGGTATGGTATTATGTCTTTATTGTTTTCAGCATGATATTGCAATGAGATAGCACTATGTCTGTCTTATGTTGACAATAATTCCGAATGACTGAAACATCATCATTTAACCCAGTCAGTCAAACATCTTTTTCATTTAATTCAGAGATGAGAAAATTTTAACGCATTCATTAATACATGTCAAAATATACAACAGACCAGTTTAAAGACTTAGCTATAAGATAAGAGAGATTATTTTGAACAAAGCTTGTAGTTGTACCAAGCTATATTGATCAGCCACACTAAGTCTTATCATTTTTAAACAGCTTGAATTTAGAACTTCAAAGCTTGTTGATGAGGAAGCCACTTGCTGGAAATCCTAAAAAATAAAGTTCTTGTTAATCGCAAAACATTCTTTGAAATGCTAACAGTAGCAAAAACTAAACTACAAATGTAATTGAACTTGGTACCCATCTGATTGTAATACTTAATCAGAATAACATTACTTATTTGTTGGAAGCTCCCTTCTTGCTGTACAGACCATTAAGATAAAGAAGAATGTCTATAAACTGAACTAATGGTTGGTTTGATTGGGCTGTTTTTGCTGGTTGCCAAATGATTTGGATAGTGATCTGTGAAATGTGGCGTATGTTGTAGTTCCCGTTGGGATTCCTACAGGTATCTCCTCTGTACCAGACTTACCTGCTCTTGTAGAGGGCCTTCTAGATAAAACTTGTAGACTGGGAGAGGTGCTTGTGGTTGACACAGTGCAGATACATGGTACTGACTGTATTGGGGTTTTTCTAAAATAAAAATGGTACTTAAGTGTGATTTTCATACTTATATTCAAACTATGCCCATTAGTTTCAATGGTAATATGAGTATGATATTCAAATTTGAGTCTGAGATCATACTTAAGTATTTTCGAGAACACGGGGCCTGGTGTCAGGTCTGTTTGTTGCATTATATTGGACAGTATTGTTACATTGTATAATGACAACATTAACTATATAATGAGTTGGAGCCCATTGTATGCATGTTAAACTGACTTTGCTATATGATGGAGTTTGTAGTTATAGATCTGGACACATTTTTGGTATGGGGAAAAATGCTCTAACCACCTTGTGATGTACACAAAATGATTGTTCTGCAAATGTTAAGAATGAAATCTTTGTCAAGCAGCATCTTTGCAATATCCTCCTTAAAAAAAGCAATAGAAAGTACGGTTCAAGTTTTTCCTGCACTGAGACATATTTTTACAACTAATACCAATCCTTGACAGTTCCTGGGTTGGACCAGTACTTGTACATGGGAAATTGCAACCACAAAGATCCAATTTCCAATCTTCAGATCCAAAAATAGTCAATAAACACACCTGTAGGACAACAGTTCCTGTTTTGTAATTTGCAGACTGATCTGGTTTTGAATGGTTATTTACTCTACATCAGGCAATCTCTCCATTTTAAAGTATAAAAGACCATGTGGAGTTTATCTTAAGACTGAATTGGCACTGTATGTGTTTCAGCTGAGTGAAGGACTGATAAGAATCAATTTGTTTTAAAATTTATAATTTGAAATTGGAAATGACTGATTTATCCCCTCAGGAATCAAATCATGATGTGTTTCAAACAGTTTTTGCTTCCTGTTGTGTTTTTATTTTGCTGGAAGTATCTCATGCATGGCAACATCTTTCTGAATGCAATAAGATATTTCAATAAAATGTGTTGTAAATATCATATTAGTGTGAAATGGCTGGGTGCATATTTGTAGTAAGTTGGAAATAACTCTTCAGGGAATAAGATCGTTGGCTTGATTTATAGGTTTATTTTTGAGAGTGCTGGAGAATTCAGATGTAATATTACACAAGACTGCTTTAGTATTCAGTTTTATATGAGTTTCAGGTATACATTTATTTTGAAGTAAACTTTCTTCATGATCAGTAGAGCTAAGGCTGTATCCTATAGCACATGCAAGCAGTCAAGGAAGATTATCAGAAATGACCATTGATACAAGTATGAATCCCAGTCTATGCATAACCCACAGGCTGATCAGGTTTTAAACTGTTCATCAGTACTTTTAAGATGAGTAAGTTATACTGTTCAGAGTGAGAATTTCTTGCAGGGACGTAAAATTCTAAAATTATCACTCGTCCCTCACAAATTAATTTGAGATCATAAAGTTCACTCACCCTGTATGCCTATTCTATTTCACTCACCATAACAATCAGACAAGTGGGATTTTTCACCCCTGGCTTTTAGGCTGATTAGGTATTACGCTGATTGTTATTCTTCATTACTTTACGTAAGAGAGAACATTGCAATGGCATATCTGTGTAGTAAAGGGTTAAATCAGTAAGAAAATAGTTTCTTCCAACTCAGTTATGAATAGTTGTTCATTACTGGGAGGATCATGAAATAATGACATCACTGCAAACTCAGAACTTTCAATCAGGGATCTGTATGTTGACCTGGACTGCAGTTGGGATGATAGTCATAATTTTAATAGAAACAGGATGGAGATGGCTTGGTGGATAAGAAATTGTGTACAGTACCTGTTGAGAGATACAGGTGAGAGAGGAACTTGTGCACATTCCACAGGTTTATGCATCATTGAGACGATGCCCTGCTGAGATGGGTATCCTGCCAAGCAGCCACCGGGGTAACCAGCTCGATTGCCAGCGAGAACAGGTGTTAACAATATGCCCGCTGTTGTAACTGCTGCAGCCAATCACTCGAGACTAGAAAAAACTGCCTTGCATAATTACTGTGCTATGTTCCAGCAGTCGTGCTTAAAGTAATTTCACAGACTGTTGAGAGGGGAGGGCTGTGAGGAACAGTTGGCAGTAAGTGTCAACAGTTGCTAGATGCTGGGAACCAGAAGAGTCAATCTGTATAGTCCTCCACATCTACCTTAGCACACGCTGAAATTGAGCTAGGAACCACCTGATTTGGCCTTCTTTTAGCTTGACTATTCGAAGAATGATTCACCAAGTGTCAGCGTAACAGTTAAGTTTTTCGTACCTCACCACTTTTTTCATTGAACCCTTTGACGTATTGCTTTGAAACTTGGAATAATAAGTTTATGACCAACACCCCCCACTTTTAAGTAAGAGTACATGTCATGGATCTTAACCCTTTCCCTCATATAGACTCATTTTGACGCACTCAGTAGGAACCACATGAAGCCTGATCTGCAGAAAACCACAGTTAAACCTTACCAAATTTAATTACAAAAATCCTTATTTCCAGACCACTGAGGAGCAGCGAACAGCATAAAACCTGATCAGCCTGCGAGTTACTGTCTTGGGGGGGGGGGATATAGATTTGCCTTTGTCCGTCCCAAAACTTTGTGACACACATTATTCAAGGCATGAACATTGTGCACCTAGGTATTTTCATCCAACAGTTGTTGAAGTTGTCAGAGTTATTGGCCTTTGTTTTTGAAAAAGTATAGAACTTTATGCTTGTGATGCACATATTTTTATTTACTCTGAAAATATTTTTACTAACAGACTTGAAACTTCATTGATATATTATTCAGGACATGTCTTGCACACCTGGGTATTGGCCTTTGTTTTGGAAAATGCAATGGATGGAAGCAACTGTGTCCTCTGGACACATGTCTAGGTTTTTATGGATTTCAAAAGTGTGAATGTATTTTAAGAGATACCGAAGACTTCTCAGACCACATTTAATAGGGATTTTTTGTTTTGAATATTACTACTGGGTGGTTGAATGGTTTGAATCAATTGACTGTATGACATGGGTGCAGTTGATCCTATGCTAGAATGTGACACACAAAATTTGTTTAAATTGGTCATTTAACTCCTGACCTCCGACTACTATGGTGGACACAGTAACCACTTGACCAGTATGACCCGGCTATGTTGAGATGTAGCTTTGAAAGATCAGCTGTATTTTAGTCAATATATTTTTGGTGTATTTTTTCCAACAATGATTCTGAGATTTTGAAGCTGAACAAGCTATATCATCTAGACCAAAGTTAAATACTAGGACTAACCATAATCAATCTGACATCTAAGGCAACAATTAGTTCAAAATAGGAAGCAGAATCCTGAGGAGGCCAAGACTGAACTTGACAATATGAAGCTTGGTTATAAGATTGTGTGTTCATAGAACAGTAATGAGACTGGTGATATCAGAATACCAGTCCAGTCTGGAAAATGGTGGCTGTCTAAGTTTGTAAACCAGTCCTTCCCCTTTCTGACATTGATAATTGTTTGTGATTTACTTGGAAATGAATAAAGATAATCATATTTTCCAAGTAGACTTGGCTGGTTTGGAAGGTACATGTAGCTTGAACTATTGGTAACTGATGCTAAACAAGCAGTATTATGTCAGTATCGCCTGTTGGAAGTTCAATAAGTTTATCTCTGCAGCAATAATACAGGAAGGCTGAATAATGATTATAAAGATAATTAAGCAGTATCCTTTACGATTATTGCTCACGGTGCTAAAAACTTGGTTGTACTCATTTTTTTTTACGAAAACTTACAAGAAGAAATATATGTCTTGATATGTTTTGTGATTCAAAATTCAAAGATTTTATTGTTATAAAATTTTATTGTTTATAGTTGTTATATCCCCCGCACAACGAAGTTTGAAGGGGGGTATAATACTGGATTCAGCTTGTCTGTCTGGCCATCTGGCCAGCCATCCGTCTGTCGGTTTCTTTGTCTGGGCCGTAACTCAAAAAGTATAAAAGGCATCAAGAAAAGGGGGACCAAGAACCATAACTGTCTGTCGCGTAAGTTGAGTTATTGTCCTTTGTAAATTTTCATACTTAATTTTTGTCTGGGCCGTAACTCAAAAAGTATAAAAGATATCAAGATGAAACTTCATATGTGGATAGATCTCATTAAGGGGGAGTGCAGTGACCAAGAACCATAACTCTCTGTAGTGTAATTTTGGAGTTATGGTCCTTTGTAAATTTTCATACTTAATTTTTGTCTGGGCCGTAACTCAAAAAGTATAAAAGATATCAAGATGAAACTTCATATGTGGATAGATCTCATTGAGGGGGCGTGCAGTGACCATGAACCATAACTTCTTGTCGCGTAATTTTGGAGTTATTGCCCTTTGCAAATTTTCATACTTAATTTTTATCCATATAAATTAATGTATTTGTTAATATTATTTATTTTCCTTGTTGAGCCAATACATTTACATGTCTCTGACCTACATGTTATTTGTATTAAAATCCCTGGGACAAAGCGACATGCAGGGGGTATTTGCACCATTACAATGGCAGTTCTAGTTGTTGTACACAGTGGGGCATTTATTGGTTGGCACATGAGTGTTTCGTTAAATAAAAGAAATATGAAACAAAAAGAAGTATCTATAAAACTCAGCATGGTAAATGATTGGCAAACCTGATATGATTTTAACCATTTTTAACAATCATTTTTAAGGTGATTTGAATACCACTCAGTCATCTCCAATGATTAAAATAAATTAGGCATATATTATTGTGCTGTTTATGCTTAGTATTATGTTTAATTAAGCTGAAGTTTATAGAGATTATGGTTATTGTAGGAAAATATTCATGATTTAATTAAGCTACCTAGCCCAAATTTTGCTTGTATGGACTTTTTTTCATCTTGTTTGGGGGGGGGGGGAAACAACTTTAAGTTAACTTAACCTTTTGCATTGGTGCATGTATAACAGAAAAAAAAAGAGTTTACGAAAAATTTTTTTTTTTCTTCATTTTCTAGGTCATAAAATCCAGTGTTGTTTCACTCATACTAGCTGAGGTAGAAGTGGGGTGGCTTTTTCATGCACCTTCAGAATGTGAAACAGGAAAATATTTAGTTTTTAAGTAACCTCAGTCATCCATTATTCTCTTCTTTTTTTTTTTTTTTTAACTCATAAATCAAATTGTTACTGCCAGAAATGAAGAGTTGCATGCAGAGCAATCGTTTGTTTAAATGTTGGAGACTCAAAAAAATCTCAGTTTTTAGCTATTTCTCACATGATAATGATAAGGAAAAGGGAATTAATCATTTTTTTTTGCTAACTTTTTTATGCAGTCATGCTTTTTTCCACTCTAAACTAGGCCAGTTAAACTTTAATTCTTGGCTCTTTAGCCTGTAATGATTGTAAAAGCAATAATAGCATTGTAAATAATTCTGCCAATGTATGTCTCAGTAAAATATAATAATTCTGCCAATGTATGTATCAGTAAAATATAATAATTCTGCCAATGTATGTCTCAGTAAAATATAATAATTCTGCCAATGCATGTATCAGTAAAATATAATAATTCTGCCAATGTATGTATCAGTAAAATATAATAATTCTGCCAATGTATGTCTCAGTAAAATATGGCGTTCTAGTTGTTATTGAACAAATGCTAAATGGAAAAAAGAAAAATAATGTCTAAAGTTAAACATTCTTCAAATTGACGAAGACAAGTTTTAAAGTAAGACATTCCTGTACGATACCCCAGACATTCTCCTTTCATAGCTTTTTTTTTTCTCTGCCCATCTCATAGGTGTATCATATCTATGGATAAATATAACCTCTGACAGCTTATGAGGTGCAAATGATCCATCTATATCAGAGTTGTTTTCATTAACCCTGGGATTACTCAGATAGGCACGGTGCAAACACCTTGGCCTGGGTTTCCATATGTAGATTGCATTACTCACAAAACTGTTAACAGGAAGGGAACATGTCTGTATCAATTTTATGGTGATGTAAGCGGAGGCTGAAGGGGTAATGGGGTTAATGTGGAAATAGATCCAGCCTACCTGTTAATTGTATTTTGTGGGTTGCA